>JANXHW010000003.1:106450508-106873008 GCA_026170595.1 Plestiodon gilberti rubricaudatus | reverse complement strand
CATTGCTGCATGTGCAGGTTGGCCTGGCTTCTAGTCTGTCAGAGCACCGACCTTCCTGAATCACCAGTGACAGCACAAGAGAGATGTCAGGGAGGTCTGTGCGTGAGAGAGTGTGACTGAGATTCCTGTTTGCGCATGAAAGTATTATGTGTCTGCATGAACACATGTGTGACAGAACAGGAATCTTCTGTATGAACAGGGTATTAGGGTGCAATGAGCCAATGCTATGTAAACCTCTTTGTGAACTTTTTTTATTGAAAGGTGGTATATATAAACATTCTTAAGAGTAAAAATAAATGTTTCTTAGATGCTTAATTTCTTGAAATGCAATGCATACTGTGACAACAACATGTAGCCATTGGCTAACGTAGCTCATTTCCTTGAGCATTCTGGTCTACCTGGGTTTTGAGTTCTCTGCCATGCATTCCCTTGGTTGTCTTTCAGACTAGAAACGTCATCTCAATGTTTTCCAACCATAAAATGAGTAATTTTTTTCCCCAGAATGTCTTAACGTGCTCAGGCAGCACTCCTATACACACACTTACCTGAGAGTAAGTCCCATTGAATTCAATGGGACTTAGTTCTGAGTAGACATGTATAGGATTGTGCTGTCAATTTCTTAAAAAATATGCAGCATACATGTGTAGTGTACATGTAGGTTTGTGTGTAACTGTTTGAGCACTGGTCAGCTGTTTGAGCAATACCATTATGTTTTGCTTTGTGTTTGTGAGCAGCAGCCTGAGTTGTGTTAGTCTGATTTGTGTTGGCCTAGTTCAAAAGGTCGGCAGTTCGATTCCTGCGACCGAGTGAGCGCTTGTTGCTTGGCCAGCTCCTGCCAACCTAGCAGTTCCAAAGCATGTCAATGCAAGTAGATAAATAGGTACCGCTTTTGGGAAGGTAAACAGCGCTCCGTGTTCCAGCCGCATGCTACGCGCTGCGGCAAGGAGAGTCATGCCGGCCACATTACCACGGAGGTGTCTTCGGACAACGCTGGCTCTTCGGCTTTGAAATGGGGATGAGCACCACACCCTAGAGTCGGACACGACTGGGCTTAATTGTCAGGGGTCACCTTTACCTTTTCCTAGTATTATGTATGGATGTATTGCTCAATGGCAGGAAACTTGCAAGCACACTACAAGCACGTGCCATTGCTGTACTCCTTAGTTAAACAGCTGGGATCTCTAGTCTCATACTTCTGTGATCTGCCCGGCTTTACCTCTGCCATGTAGTTTTTAAAGAACTGGCAGACCTAATTCTGAGCTGGCCTGGCATGACACTTGCCATGCTGGAGCCATCATAAAAGCTGGTGAGCCCCTGCAAATTTTGTGACCCCAAGATCTTCCACAGTGTTCCAATTTTTCCCCAGAATTTGTCAGGAACTCTAATAATGACGATTTCTGGAATGAATTTGCAGTGCTGGTATTATTATTACTAAGAACATTTATATGCTGCTTTGCAACAGAAAGCAGTTCACAAAACAGTTTACATAGCAGAAGGTAAATCAGTAAATGATCCCATCCCACTGGCAATGAGTGCTTCCCTTATTATGTAAACAGTGTAACTGTTAGTTACAAATACTGTATATTATATATTATACATTAGTCCATCGGGACATTTTATTCACTTCAAAATCCAACTCCGGATGCAGCTATGTCAAAGAAGCATGAACTGGGGTGACCATCTAGACAGGCACCACTTCCCAGGGGTGATTTGCAGGAGTGTCCTGGCAACTGGGGTTGTTTTTTTACCCCAGCCTTCCCATGTACGGGATGTGGTACAGTCCACATGGTCCATGTAGTTGTGTCTACACAACTGCTCGATGTAGAGGCCTGAGATGAACTGGGCCTGCCTTTAGAGGCTTGGAACTCTAGCAGCCATTATTGACAGGACAAAACTGAGAGTCTTGCCAGCACACAATTTGCAATATGGGGTGAAATATAACCCCACCATGCTTCATGGGAGCAAATACTATCCTAAGCATGGATCAGTCAAAGAAAGAGGACATGGAGGCAAATTATACCAATGATATACATGTATCTGGTGCTATAACAGCACATGTATATGCGGTTTTAGAAGTCCATAAAACAGTTTATGGGTTATAATCTGACTCTTAATGTTTCCCTTCTAGTCCTAAAATTAAGACTTGTATTCTCTAATGCAAACGTTATCAGAGCCTTCAGCCCCAAAGCCACACACCTCAACTATCTGTTTCCATGGGGCTTTCTACGATTGCAATACGGTTGTAGAAAAAGAGATGACAAGAAACACAGCCTTTTGGGGCTGGATGGGAAAACAATTAGCGGGGGCATGATGTTTTTTTCCCATTTTTTACATATACAAATTCATAAGCGTGTCATTTTTGACAAAAGCCTATTACCAAGCTCCCTCTACAGGAAGATTTAATAAGGGCTCTGTATTCTTCCAAATTGCCTGCCTTTTCCAGGCTTCCTCATCCACACTATATGAGCAGAGGCTTATTTCTCAAGAGGTTCTTCTCAGTTACTGTTATCAGTGTGGTATTTTTATGCATCACTGAATTGAATTACATTTTAAGTAGCTGTTCTAGGTTTGACTACATTCATTCAGGCTGGAGTAATTAAATCAATGAGACCCGGGCACAATGTAGCCTTTCTGCTGTGACACGAGCCAAAGTATAAAAGAACGCTGCTGTGCCAGTTAATAGGAATTAAAAACAGGAGAATAACAATGCAGCGTCCACTGGCGACGGTGAATGATTTAAACAAGGAGTTCTAATGGCATTCTTTTCAGGGAGTTCCTCCCCCCCCCCCCATATAAGATCTTTAGGATTACCAGCTCCCATGCCTTTCAAGAGGGCTTTGACAAGGAAGCGTCTCAGCAGGGTGTGTCCTTCCCTAGTTTTTTCTTTAGAAGAGACAAAGAGAGGGGGGGGGAGGCACCGCAATTCTTGACTGGAACTGAAATGTTTCCAAATGTTTGGAAGCGGCTGATTAACAGACTTCCACCAGCATTATGGCACCATGCATTGTTTTGAAGCAGGGTGTCTGACTTTGAAAGCCAACACTCTAGACCCAATGGTGGAAAGAGGCCCCCTCTCCCCCACTGTTGTATTTTGAACATTTATCATAAATAAATAAATAAATAAATATTGTACATATGCAGGGGCGTAACTAGGGGGTTCGGGGGGGTGCAGACCGCACCGGGTGTGACACCAAAATGACTTTCTATTCTATTTGCTACCGGTGGTGCGAAAACACACCACTGGCAGAAAATGGGTTTTTCCTGATCCTCGAGTGGGGATCACATTTCCCAGGAGGCCTCCACATTGTGTGGTCTGGTATGGGAGGAGATCTATGGGGGTGACACCATGAGATCGTGCCCCGAGTGTCACCAAACCTAGTAATGGCCATGTATGTATGTATGTATGTATGTATGTATGTATGTATGTATGTATGTATGTTTATATGCGGACAAGTACTTCTACGATCTGCCTAGGGATATAATAAACTTTACTGAGAACATTTGGCTCAGGTCTTACACAGAAATGAATGTTATACTCAATAGGAAACATAAAACTAGCTATGCACAGATACTGAGCAAGCCCAGGCAGTACTAGATATGTGAGAACAGGAGCACAAACTCGAGATCCTCTCTAATAACTTAGCTATCGGTTGTCAACTTCTCCCTGGCAAGATCCAGAGCAGAAAAACTGAGATTGGTGAAATAAGTGTAGTTTGTAAAATACAAAAGAAGCCAGAGATGCATTCTATCTGTCTACCAGAAAGTAGACTGTCTTCTGTGCTCACTTCTTAAAGAAGCAGTACACCACATCCAGTACCTTAGGAACTCCCTTGGGTGCTACATGTGTAGAAACAGAGAATGTTTATTTTAATAACTTTCCTAAGGTGTCATTCCCTGGCACCATTTGAGTGAATATTTCAGTGTATGTTTCAGGGCTGGTTCCTGTTGCTGGAACCTGGGGCAAAGTCCTACATTGGACCCCTGTGCCCCCTACTCATTCTCTGGTAGCACATTGGGTACTGCTACAACTACCACCACTACTACGGGTTTAGGGGTTGGCCTGACCTAGTGGGGTCCTCTTGGGAATGGGTCCTTGACAACTGGCTGACCTGGCCAACCTCTGACACTATCCCTGGGATATGTGTTATGTATCACAGTTATGCACCAATTTCACTTCCTCTTTAATGGACCTGTAGCTACACAGGGAAAAAAACCTTGGTAGTTTGTAAGCCACCAACCCAGACTACAGGAATCAGGCAGAAGAGGGCCACCTGGGGAAAAAAAAAACCTCCCAGGAGCGCACGGAATCCCAGGGGTTCTTATTAAAAAATCAAACCCACAGTAGTGTCTACACAGGCAAAGGGACATGACAATCCATTAAATTACCCATGAACATGGGCCAAGGTAGACCAAGGGTCAAAAAGTAACTAGTTTATTAAAATTCTAAAACAAAAATGAATTAAAATACAGGGAAAGAAAGGCGATAGTAAAAGTACAAGCAGGCTGATGTAAAAAGGCTGAGCTTGGCTGAAAAGCACCAAGAAACGTTTTCACCAAATGGATGCCATTAATGCCCAGCACATGGAGCTGGGATGCTACTCAAAAAAATGCTCAACCCACCCATCCCAATGCATCACTGCATTAAACCTGAGGAAGTTTGCACACTGGCTGGAGTCATTTAGCAGACAGTTCCTAGCTTAAGTTACTTACATTGCTCAAGGCATTCCCAGTCCTTGCATTCATGGGTGAGCAAGTGGGTGCTCTTCACTGAGCTCCCAAAGAGAACAGCCTGCACTTCCTGTGGGCTGGGAAATATATAACTTTGCTTTGATGATGTCATCAAGTTACTTGGTTGGAGGAGTGGAACCCAACAGGTCACTTCCTCCCACCTCTTGGCCAAGATGGACAGGTTTGGCTGCCCAATCACTAAGCTCATGCCAATCTCAGTACTCCAGACACAGAGGAATTTCCCCAATCACTACAGCAGAGAATTGGAGATGCTGTAAAAGAACTGAGTATCCACAGTATCAAAAGCTGCTGAGCAGTTTTATAAGATGAACGGAGCTAAATTACCTCTGTCAAACTCAAGACAAAGATCATCTGCCAGGGCAATTAAAGCCGTCTCTGTCCCACATCCAGACCAGCAGACAGATTGAAATGGGTCACGGTAAGATGGGTCACCTAGAGTGGCTAGAGTGGCTCAACTACCACACATTCTCCCATCATTCCTAGGAAGGGGCGATTGGAAACAGGTTTAAAGCTAACCAAATCTTAAAGCTAACCAAATCCACCTCCTCAGCAGAGGCGTTCCTACTACGGTGGGGGCGGTACCGTAAGTTGCACCCCATCCTAGTCCCCGTTTACAAGCCGGCACGAGGCGGCCTCGCCCCCTCGCTGTCGGAGCCATTCCGTGCGGAGAAGGCAGCAGACAGGGAGTTGCCTTCTCCGCACGGAATGGCTCCGACGGTGAGGAGGCGGGACCGCCTCATGCCGGCTTGTAAACGGGGACTAGGACAGGGCGCAACTTACAGTACCACCCCCACCATAGGAACGCCTCTGCTCCTCAGGGGTGACTTCATAAGTGGGGCATGTGCTGGGGACCCATGCGCACAGAAAGGGCCACCCCCATGCCTGGCCAACACCTGCAGCAGGGGCCTGCTGCAGCCACTGCCAGACAAACCAGGGCCCATGAGGTTGTTTTCTGGGAGATTCCTGGGGAGATTCCTGGGGACCATCCTTTTTTTTCCCTGGCACCATTTTACAAATCCCAGCTACCCCACTGCCAATGAAGCATCAAGGCTGATGTCTCAGGACTGTAAAATAGCACTGAGGGTAATAAAGAGGAACCTTTGCTGCTCCCCTTGGAATCGGACAGCGGCAGGTTGTCCCCTTTCTTCCCCCAGCACCATTCTACAATTCCCAGATATCAGCCCCCAGTGCTGCTGCTGTGCAACACCAGAGATTTGTAAAATACAGGTGGGCCCCCATATCCACTGATTCGCTATCCACGGTTTCAGTTATCCACGGATCGTGGGGGACCCCCCCCCAGGCTTTTACTTTTTCCCCAGTAAGCTATGTTTCTTCCTTAAACAAACAGGAGAAGCAGCCTCTGGCTGCTTATTGCAGGCAAGTAGAACGAGACTAAGTCCTAGAGAGTCTCTGCAAGGTTAACAGAAACCTTGCAGAGCCTCTCTAGGACTTAGTCTCATTCTACTTAACTGCAATGGAGGCTGCTTCTCTGTTTGTTTTAAGGAAGAAACAAAGCTTGCTGAAAGAAAAATAAGAGCGGGGGGGCAAGCATGCCTGCCTGCAGGGGAGGCAGGGTGGGGGGGCCCTCAGGAAACCATGGAGGGGGTGTTCGCTCTTATCCACGGTTTCAAGTATCCATGGAGGGGCCTGGAACATATCCCCAGCGGATATGGGGGCCCACCTGTACTCTGTATGACTGGCTGCAGTCACCATGTGGCATGTTCATATACAGGCACTGTGGCACAAGTGTCATCCTGAATCTCCTCATACCACCCTCAAGCTCTAGACTTGCATCTCATCCTTTCCAAAAGAGCTTTAAGCATCCATGCATTGGAGGCAAACAGAAGCCCACATGGTGTAGGACTGCATGAGATCTGGGCTAGATGTAGGATTTCCAGCTATAATCAGCAGCACTGAATTCATTCTCAAATTATAGAGCCAAAGTCTTGGCAGTGACAAGTGAAATGACGTACTTGGTCCATGCAGATGTTTGTTTCTCAAATGATCCAAAGTTATTCTCTAATAGATAATATGGACTTGCACAACTGAGCTCCAAATTCAACATTACTTTCATGTGGTAGAGAAGTGACGTGTCCATTTCCCCTCCATCATGTTGATGATATAACATATGAGCTGGAGCCTTCATGGGAATGCCTGAGGCTCTGTTTATGCATTCTTTTTTGTCTTTAAAAAAAATGGGAAAATTGGCTATTCCTGCTGAGGCATTACATCACCTGCGTTGGGGGGGGGGGGTTGATCTTCCATTACAATACATGAACATCTCAGGTAATGTATGAACTAGGGCACTGACTACTAAACTCAAAGCTTTGCTTTAAAATAGGGATCTACATTCTTTAATGTTGCCTGATTATATTATTTGCCCAGATAATTTGTCAGCCATCGATTTCGGCAAGGCTTGACGCAAAGCCAAGTGGCAGAAGAAACTCTGTTGCCCGTGAGTATGAAAAATGGCAGCAGCTAGATAATTCTGGAATCTCCTGCGCCTTCTGTATTTGATGACTTTCCCCTGCATAGTAATGTGTCTTTTAAAAAAAGAGGAAAAAAACCCCTCTGATATATGTTACAAGGAGTGTATCTCTTTCACTGAGACAGAACATTTTAATTTCCTGACACCTTTTAGTGATTGCTTCAATTTCCAAAGATTTTGATAAAATCATGTGGTTTAAGAGGATCAGGATTGAATGCCCTGCTCTAGCAGCAATTTAATGAAATGCTGCAGTTTCACAGTGTTTCATTTGACATAACCTAGCTCAGAGGTCTAATAAATGCTGTGTGATAAATGCTGGAGCTACAATTGTAAAAATATACTTGTAATTGGGTTAATATGCCTTAAAATACTACCTATCAGTTATCTTTCTTCTTGCCCGTTATATGACTTGTACTGTAAAGACCAGGCAATGTAGCTTACTCCGCTTTAATCTACACTCTCCCCATTTTGTGAAATGTCCCTTAATGCATGATGTAGTAATGTGCTGTATAGAATCAACCCCCCCCCTCCCCAATATACTAAAGTCTG
The DNA here is from genome assembly GCA_026170595.1 of Plestiodon gilberti rubricaudatus. NCBI lineage: Eukaryota > Metazoa > Chordata > Lepidosauria > Squamata > Scincidae > Plestiodon > Plestiodon gilberti. Next base: position 106,865,222 of record JANXHW010000003.1, on the reverse strand, counting down.
TTTTTCCGTACAGTTTTGATAGGAACCTGAGAGATTTGGCACACCATTTGAAATACAAGACAAATACAGATGTACATATACAGCACACTGTTAGCAGTTAAACAAACAGTTTATCCTTCCCAACTGTCGGGCACAAAAAAAAGTAACATTTTCAAAACTGCCTACATGATTTAGTGGCTATGGGGTGTGTTTGCAGAAGCAAAACTGGCAAACTGTGTGTGTGTGGGGGGGGTGTCCAACTGCTATTGAAAGAAATAACTTCTGTGTTGAAAAGGGCAATACTCAATACATGTCCCACTAGAACCAGTAATATTTGAATTTGCAATCAAGTACCATTAAGGCCATTATTAAGTACCATTAAGGGTGGCGCAGTGGGTTAAACCGCTGAACCATGAGCTGTTGATCGAAAGGTCGGCAGTTCGAATCCGCGACGGGGTGAGCTCTCGTTGCTTGGCCAGCTCCTGCCAACCTAGCAGTTCCAAAGCATGTCAATGCGAGTAGATAAATAGGTACCGCTTGCCGGAAGGTAAACAGCGCTCCGTGTTCCAGCTGCATGCTACGCGCTGCGGCAAGGAGAGTCATGCCGGCCACATGACCACGGAGGCGTCTTCGGACAGCGCTGGCTCTTCGGCTTTGAAACGGAGATGAGCACCACACCCTAGAGTCGGACACGACTGGGTTTAATTGTCAGGGGTCACCTTTACCTTTTCCTAGTATTATGTATGGATGTATTGCTCAATGGCAGGAAACTAGCAAGCACACTACAAGCACGTGCCATTGCTGTACTCCTTAGTTAAACAGCTGGGATTTTCGAAGGCGTTTTCGGACAACGCTGGCTCTTCGGCTTTGAAATGGGGATGAGCACCACACCCTAGAGTCGGACACGACTGGACTTAATTGTCAGGGGTCACCTTTACTTTTTTACCATTAAGAAACACACCAGTTAGGCCATATTATTCCAATTGCTTCTGGATCAAGTTCTTTAGCATTTTCTTCAAGGTTTTATCATCATGCTTATCAATGCCAATTCCTACATCAAATACATCATACAACCCAGACTGAAATAAGAGAGTATTCCACTGGATTGGAATTCCAGAACATTCCCAGAGAGGTTGCTGTTTAAATCTCAGTTTCATTTTTAAAACCACTCCCACAGTCATTCCTGGTTCGGTTTCATCAGTCAGTATTTTTTAACCCTGACTGTTCAGGCACTAACTTTATAAAACTTCAGGAACTAGTTCAGATACTTTGAACTAGTTTTGATTCATTTACCGGTAGATATATTTCACAAATAATAAAGAACTCTTTCAATCACAGTGCAACTCTGTAAAATAAATGCATTGTGAACTATTTCACGAGAGAGAGAGAGAGAGAGAGAGAGAGAGAGAGAGAGAGAGAGAGAGAGAGAGAGAGAGTTCAGCTACACCGCAGATTTGACTCACCCGGACCCGTGAGGTCCACCTTAAAAATGCTGTTAAAAGGGGGGGAAGGGTAAAAACTATGGGTTTTTTACCTTTTTAGAAGCAAACCGCTGCTCATTCTTGCTTAAACAGGCTGAAATCATGCTCTAGAAGCCTCTTCCTAGTCGCGAGATTCCCTCTCCCAAAATAGCTCCAAAATGCATTGCAATGGATTCTGGGGCAACCTTTTTCCTTTCACAGCGCTTTTAAGATGGACTCCAGTATCCGCAGATCCTCGCTATTTGTGGGGGGGGTGTCTGGAACGGATCCCCCACGGATAGCGAGTCCAAATGTACTTATTTTTGAATTTTTAAAATGTACTTCCAAAGAAAGTGCATATGAGCTTATTCTTTTACTCTTCTGGTAAAAGATTTCCCCCTTTCCCCCCTTTTTATTATCTATTTTTCACCTATTTTGGACCTTTGAAGTGCCCCTGAGGCTTTTGTGATTCCTCAGCATCCTGAGATATTGCTGAGTCATCCAGAGGCAGTAGCCATTATCCCATTGCTGTTTATTGTTGAGTATCTTCTTCCCAAGCTGGACCAATAAATAAAGGACCTGGCTCTGAGCCAGTACACTGGACCAAGAACCCCATCTGATTTTTCCTATCTTTTGATGGTAATTCAACAGCACCAATCAATATCTACTCTTTCTCCTAAACTCTAAAAGTTTCCTATTTTGGCATTAGTTATTAAGGAAACCTAGGTTTAAAGTTTAATTATGTGTATATTTATGTATTTTTGATATTATGTATGTATTTTTGATATTATTTTGTTTGTGGAGTGACTACCGCCCACTATTATTGTTTTGTTTGTTGGTTGTTGGTTGTATGTCAATCAAACAATGCCAATAAAGGTGATTGATTGATTGATTGATTGATTGATTGATTGATTGATTGATTGATTGATTGATTGATTGATTGATTGATTGATTGATTGATTGATTTCCAAGAGCAGGAAATTCAGATGACTCAATTGACCCAAAATATCTGATCCCACAGGTAAAACTGGAGTAACACCCACTGATGCAGGTTTATATATTGTAGGCCTGTATAGGCTTACCAGATTTTGTGGTGCTTAAACTGGGGCACCCCACCTACTTTTTTCCCCCTCCAGATTTTCTTTTTTAACTTTTTATTTTCAGGCCACTTTGCCTCTATTCATTTTTATTTTATTTTATTTTTGTGGGTGCGGAGCCTGCAATTTTTTTTCAATTATTTCCCCTGCCATTTTTGCCCCTTTTCGCACCTTTTTCGGCGCATTTCCCTGTAATGTGTAATGTGTAGCTTGACCCTGAGTCCCAGTGGTCTTTCGACCTAAAAGCCATAGCCTAGTACAGCTTCAGTGAAAATGGGGTATGTCCCACCTAAAAATTGAATATTAGGTAAAAGTACCATTTGAGTTACTCTACCCAGATTGGCAGAACGATCCTGCCTAAAGTTAGGCCGATGGAGCACGTGCTCTGCCAGCCCAAGGAGTCGCAAATGTGCCATAAACTCTTGCGAGTAAGCAGTGGAGGCCCACACCACTCACTCAGCTATCGACCAGGATCTGTGCCACCTGCTGCAGGTAGGTCCCACACCAGTCGGCGCAGGAGCGGGGGGAGAGCAGGCAGGGGCGGTGAGGGAGGGGGCCATTGGCCGGCCCAGGCTGGGAGGGGGCGGGGATATCAGCACTAAGTTGTGCTGATATCCTATCCCCTGTCCCAGCCCGGACCGGCCTTACATGACCTCCCCCGGACACACACCAACTAAAGAACTGGTGCGCATCTGAGGAGACCCATTGAAGCCCACGCTGCTTACACTGGGGAAGGGGACATTCGTCCCCTTGTGAGCCTGGGCCACACCAGCATGGCCCACAATGGGCCTAGGATGCAGTGGCCGGCCCTTTAGGCTGGCTGCCGCATCTTAAGCAGGAGTGGGTTGTGGAATTGAGCATGAACTGCAGTGGATTTTAAACCTGGAGCTCTGCAATATTTTCTCTGGGCAAGAGGTATAAGCAATTCCATTAGGTTGTCCTGGATAACAATGGGACTTTTCCATCTTTAATTTCAATTCATACCTTGGGCTTTGTCTCCAGAGCCTTGTCTCCCTGGCTGCTGTCTCATAACCTGGGCATACATTTACATTTTCTGAATAGGGCAATTAACACCCACTCCCTTTCCCCCTGTCATTTGCACCTGGTGTTTGACATTCTTGCCTCATCAGCACTAATGGCCCAGCAATTAGTGGTGATTACTGGTTATTGTTTCTATTTCACTGACCCATCTGATTGGCAGTTGCATTCTCAAAAGCATGGAGTTTTAATAGTTCAACTAAAAAGATAGAGGAACCTATGGTTTGTTTATTATTATCATAACCAATTATGTGTACTGTTGTCATACTTGGAGGCCCCAAGAACATTCTGCTGGCTAAATATGAGCACCCCAGAGAAACAAAAGAAAATTGTCATCGATGAATTCAAGCTTTGAGACACAAACACCCTAAACAAAATAAATAAAAATTATAATTCAAAGTGTTTGAAATGTTTTTAAAAAGGAAAGATGTCCCCTAGCAATATGATGATGATGATGATGGAGAAAAATGTAAATTGAGGTGGAAAGAGTCAACAGTTACAGTCTATTAACATGCACTAAAGATACTACAGGCAACTCTCAATTTACGCGGGGTTAGGTTCCTGGAAAATCACACGTATATCAAAAATGCATAAACAAAAAATTGCTTTCCCATAGGAAATAATGAGATTGGCATGGGTTAGGGGAACTGTTCGCAAGTGCTCACTTTAATGAATACCAATTGCGGAGAGAGTCTACCGGGAGGCAGCAAGGCTGCCAATGGCTTACTAGCCTGGGCAAACAGGTTGGGTGGGGGGGGGGCGCTTTTTGTATGCGTTGTTCTTAAATTCCAAGAATTCTTAAACCCCTCCCACTTCCTCCCCCCCCACCACCTTTCTCAAAGCTGTGAAACCTCCCACGTTCCTAACTTCCTACTTGAAAATCCTAGAGGGATTTGACTCGATTCTAGGGACCTTTGGCTTCTGATTCTGCCTTTGTTGCCGCCACAGCTGTGTCTTTCTCTTTCTGCCTCTTGTAAGGTTTTTTCCCCAGTCTTGTCTGGCTGACAGGCAGGCAGGCTGGAATGGATTATAGCCGTGGTTCCCACACTGGGGAGTCACGGAAACTAGTCAGGGGAGCCGCGGAGTGCCACAGAATCCTCAATTTGCAACGCAAATTGGCAGGCATCGATATAATGTAATGGGGAGCCGTGGTCACCAATGGTCAAGGGAGCCGCAAGGTCAAAAAAGTTTGGGAAACACTGGACTATGGAATGGACTCTGCCTGGAATGGATCACATCAGCCAGAAGTTCGTAGGCAGGCAGAGCCCATTTCATAGTACATTCCAGCTTGCCTTCCACAGCAGCACAGAATGGCGGGTCACCTTTTGTGACCTCTGTAAAGCATACTGTACCACCAGAATGTGAGTTCCAGTGGCGCAGCAGGACCATAGGATTGGGCTCCTAGCCTTCTAAGACGAACATCTTGCACCAGAGAAACAAATCCCTAAACATTTTTCTAGGCTAAATGTTGCTCTTAACAATTAATAGTTATTTATTCCTTCAGCAGCTTCCAGGGCAGCTGACACACCAAATTAAAAAATACAATAAATTAAATGTAATCATTGAAACTAATACAATTTTTTAAAAGATAAAGCAACAGATAAACACAGCACAACAAAATTCAATGGGGGGGGGAAGCACAATTAAAAGAACTGAGAAAAATTGTACGTTTTTCAACTAGCATCAGAAAGATCACAACATCAGCAACAGGCATACTATGAGGGGAGTATTTCACAAAGAGAGCACCAGCACCCAAAAGTCCTCAAACTGAAGAGTCTTCAGTTAAGAAGAAACAGGCAGGCTTATGGGGGCACAAGCAACCCTTCACATACCACAGCTCCTTTGGATTTTAAAGGTAAGCACCACCAACACTTTGCCAAAGTAGAAGAACTGGACCCCCTTCCTCTTCTCTTGGACCATGTGAGTAGCTAATATCTAGCAACTTGTGTACAGGATGGAACGTTCTCTTGTTTTCTGCTAGACTTTTAAGCTCGGTGCCAAGCACTGTTTCGGGACAATTTTGCTTTCTGTGTTTTTGATCGATTCCATCCCCTCCTTTTCTTTTATTTCCCTCGTTTTGCTTGTGTTGTATTGCTTCCCTTCCCGGCTTGGTCTCAGTTCCTCAAACTGCGGGTTGTCACACTCAGCCTTCAATATTGTTTGTGTTGGTTTTTGCTCAGGTGGGGATTTCCCAGATTTCAGGATCCTTTTTACTAAAAGGGGCTCATCATCAGGGACATGAGAGGTAAAGAGGGTAAATTGTACCCAGGCGCAGGGTAAAAAAGGGGGCCCAGGAGCCAAAGGAGGTGGCCCAGAAATTTCCTAGGAACTCAGCTAGTCTCATGGAGAGTAAAGGATGGTGGCTGGGCCAGGTCTACCAGGCAGTTAGACCTGAGCGCCACATCGGGAAGCCTAGTAGACCTGGGCTCTAGAGACATTTCTGGCTATATTGCTGCCTTCCCTCCCACCCTGTTTTGCCCCCTCCCCCTTTGAGAAGGGGCCCAAAAAGAAACTTTGTACCCCTTGATAATTAAAATCCCTCTCAGAGGCCCTGATCGGGGAGGGAGGTTTCCAAGGTGGCCTATCTCTGTCTTGTTTTTCCCTGCCTTGGAGGCAGTGCAGTGATAGCAACCTATCAAAATTCCCAAAAACTAGTGAGAGATGCAAGGGGTAGGAAGGCCACCACTAACTGCTAAGCATTGTGCCTGTATCTGGGCCTACTATGCCCATACTTCTTGCTTGCACATGCCCCACTTCCTACATATGACTAAGCATAGGCTTACCATTCGTCCCAGTTTCGCCGGGACAGTCCCGGAAATCGGGCTCGATTCCCGGTCCGGTCCCAGGGGACGAATGGGCGCCGCCATCTTTTTTTTTTAATTTTAAACTTACCGGGCAGCATCTTGGATCACGAAATCTCGCGTGATCCAAGATGTCGACACCCAAATCTCGTGAGGGCATGATGCTCTCACGAGATTTGGGTGCCGACATCTTGGATCATGCGAGATTTCGTGATCCCAGATGCAGCTGCTGCCCGGTAAGTTTAAAATTAAAAGAAGATGGCGGCGCGGTGAGCGGTTGTCCGCCCGCTCTCTCACCGGCATGGAGCCAGTGAGGGAGCAGGCCAACCGACAGCCTGCTTGCCCGTGCTGCGCGAGCCTCCGGCAGGCTCGCGCAACACGGGCAAGCAGGCTGCGACCTGGTCTCCCAGCAGCTCCGCACGGAGCCGCTGGAAGACGGGGTTGCAGCCTGCTTGCCCGCACTGTGCAAGCCTGCCGGAGGCTCGCGCAGCACGGGCAAGCAGGCTGTGTTTCTCCCGGTGCCGCTGCGAGACCTGGTCTCGCAGCGGCACCGGGAGAAACACAGCCTGCTTGCCCGCGTTGCGCGAGCCTCCGGCAGGCTCGCACAGCGCGGGCAAGCAGGCTGCAACCCCGTCTTCCAGCGGCACCATGCGGTGCCGCTGGGAGACCGGGCCAGCCTGCTTGCTCGCGCCGCACGGGCAAGCAGTCTGTGTTTTGCCCGAGGCCAGAGGAGCAGCAAAGCAGGAGGCCGGGGAGCAGCGCCGGGAGCAGCAAAAGTAAGTTAATTTATATTTATTTATTTAATTTAAATAATTAAATAATTAAAATTTTCGGGCGCGCTTTGCGCGGCAAGAGGGGGCGCTTTGCGCCCCCTTCACTTAATTAATTATTTAATTAAAAATGCCTGCATGATATTTTTTTATTTTTACAAGAGCAAAAAACACTAGGCCAATTACAAGAAGATTGACTCAGAATTGACCTTGGTCTGCAGAATAAAACGTGATGCACTACATGGACTCTGTTAACAGCAGCAACAGGTATGTATGCAACTGTTTTGCTTATTCAATACGACTCAGGGAGTGTACCAAGACAACATTTAGGAAGTAATACAAAAGCAGGAGCCAAACCCATGTCAAGAATGCATTGTATGCACTAAGAACGTCTTCATGCGTGAAGAGTTCCTGAATGGAGGAAGTGCTGCAAACCCTTGTGCAGGAACAGAAGGACACCCAAGAATTGACCAAAGTGTTTGAATCCACAGTTTGGTCAGGAAACATGCAACAAACTACTAACCAAAGCTTGATTACACCAGCCTGAATAAAATTAGAGAATTAAGTAGAAAGACGTCAAAACTAAACACAAAAACCTTAACACCGCAGCTCCATTTTGTGGCGCTGTTCCCTCATTAAACATGTGGTAGTGAACAGACTAGTCAAATGGTATGTTACTTCTACACCAGTGTTTTGGTGAACATATGTTGTGGCTGAAATGTTCTTGCTGGCCATTTCAGCAAATACTGTGGGGAAAAATATTTTCAAGAACATTACCATCAGAAGCTACAGTCTTTTACCAGTGCTGCAGGCAATGCAGTTCCAATTTACACTGATGACATTGTTCCCAATTTGAAGAGTACGTACACTTGAGGAGTCTAAATTCTGGTTTTCTTTATTGTTCAAGACAGTTCCTGGCCACTGATTATGAGTCACCAAGTTCACTGGAAAACAATGATATGTCCACATTTTCTGACCTTTCAATCCAGACCCAAGTGTCATAGATCTCATGTCATGCACACACAAATAACGAAAGCCTTTCCCTATATAGTCTGGAGTCCATTGCACCCCAAGAAATCCTCTATTTAGATCTTTGTTATTACAGTGGATTATTGCCTAAATAAGGCATGCATTCCAGCAAACACCAATTGCTGAAACATAAAGAAGCTTTAAAACAAAGAGGGAACCCTTCTAGTCTCTAGATGAAGGATGATTTGAAATGAATTGATGTGTTCTGACTGGTGAGTCAAAATAATTCACTTTTTTCCCCAGTGTTAAACCAAGTCAATTTTTTCAAACTATATTTGATATCTTATTGTTTATTTTCGGTCAGCAGACAGCAATTTTCAGGAACAGCTCATGATATACAGCTCAGATATCTTACAGGTCACATGTCATTCAAGAAAGGTCAACGATTCATTTAAAGTTTCATCATTCTTCACATAAACAGGCAAATACCATTTCATTCACTGCGCCAGCTTTTGTGCCTGTGATAGGTCTCAGTAGTGATACAGACTGTGTAGTCTTATTTGATGCCCAAGAAACAGTGAATTGACATTATTATCATTACCTTATCATATATCTTGATGCACTTCCAGAAAAAGTAGAGTCTCCTAAACAGAATTTCATTTAAAGTCAATTCCAAGGAATTTTGTAGATCTCAGACTTTTGCCCTGGTCCTTTCTTATCACTGAGAAGGCCAGAATAGTGTTAAACACGTACACCTATAGAGCCTGTTCAGGACCATGTAGTAAAATAACTGATGTCTCCCCAAATAATAGCATAATAAACAAAATTACATTTTGCCATTCACTCTTACTATAAACCTTTGACATCTTGGTTTGTCTAAAGCAAGTGTGTTCTGAAATTTTCTTTATATAGAAAAATCTATGAGTTTTGAACAATCCTTTAATTGTGATTTGTCTTAACTCTTCTTCGTTCACAACTCTGAATGTACAAGTGAATGTAGAGTCACAGTCTGGTCTGGACTGGCACACATCTGAAGGCATTTTCTTCCCACACACAGGGCGCAATCCTGTGTAACTCTTGCACCGGTGTAACAGTAGATCCTCCGGTGTAAGAGTACTTATGCCAGTGTAATTTGCTGTACGCTGATGGACGCAGGACGGACAACGGCTTAACCCCCCTTGCACATGCACAGTTCGGATGCTGAACAGACACCGGCGCAACTCCGCCGGCGCAGGGGGCATTCTGGGGACATTCAGACACCCCCGGAATGCCCCCTGCATCTGTTCCGGCATCCGTTCCACATCCAAACTGCAAATATGAGATGTCTGAGGGTGGTTACGCCGGTCTCCGTCCTGCGTCCGTCAGCGTACGGCAAGTTACACTGGCATAAGTGCTCTTACACCGGGGGATCTACTGTTACACCGGTGCAAGAGTTACACAGGATTGGGCTGACAGGGGGTCAACAAAGGGATCTTAAAATGTTACCGTAGCCACATGCAAACCATCTTTCTGTGAACAGATCCTGGATGACTGGGTAAAGTTTTCACAACCCAGCTATGTGGGGAGGGCTGATTGCACAGATCCTCCTAACTAGGCTTTCCAGATCTCCAACCGGGACAGAGTTGGAGACCTTTAAGAGAAGGAATGTGGGCAGGTGTAGCTTGTTAAATCCTAGAGCACAATCCTAGGCATGTCTACTCAGAAGCAAGCCCCATTGTGTTCAGTGGCACAGGGGGCATGTTGGGCTAAAAAAAGGTTAAGATCTTGGCATGCTCTGCTGCCACCAGGCTCCTCCCCTTTCCACCCCTGGTTTGGTCTGGGGTTGCTGTGTTGTGATTGGCTACCAAATGTAATCTGTATCACATTTTCCATCATAAGAAAGTGGGTGGGGCAGGGGTTGGCAGGAAGTGAGATTTTCTGTTAGTTGTCACACCTATTCTTGAATGTCTGGGTGTTTTGGCTGTGCTGATCCCAAGGCCATGAATCCCTGGGATACAAATTAACATTTGTACTTTTTCCTCAAATTTACAAAGTGTTTACAAAGCTACTTAAAATGCAATCAGTTTCCATCATGAAATGGATGGGTATCTTTCTGGGGTGAGATGGCATTCTGCGGAGACCCAAAGCATTGTGATTTTGCTTCTGGATTCACAGAATAAAATTTCTTCTTATAATACCTAGCAGAACAAAACCCAAGTGCCCCCAGATTGTTGTTGTTGTTCAGTCATTAAGTCGTGTCCGACCCTTCGTGATCCCATGAACCATATCCTGCCAGGCCTTCCTGTCCTCCACTCTCTTCCTGAGTTCGCTCATTTTCATGTCCGTTGCATCGGTGATGCTGTCTAACCATCTCATCCTTTGCCTTCCCCTTCTCCTTTTGCCTTCAATCTTTCCCAGCATCAGAGTCTTCTCCAGAGACTCCTCTCTTCGCATTAGGTGGCCAAAATATTTGAGCTTCAGCCTCAGTACCTGTCCTTCCAGGAAACAGTCAGGATTGATTTCATTTAGGATTGACTGATTTGATCTCCTAGCAGTCCAAGGGCTTCTCAGGAGTCTTCTCCAGCACCACAGATTATTTGAAGTCATATGTGTTGGTTTCATCTATATATTAATCTATGGCACTATTCACAGTGAACTCTAAAATATCATTTGTATTCAAATAGAGGCTCTGCATAACTCCATTAAAGTTACTCAATCAACTCCAACGTGTAGACCCTAAGGACAGGTCTTCTAATATTATACAATAGTGTATCCTAGCATCATTCAGTTTCCGTGAAGATACAGCGAAGAAAGAGATGTGTGCCCACAAATGATGACTATTTCTATTTTCATTCAAATAACTGCTGACATAATAATAAGCTGGAAGTCTCTGACAGGGTTGATTGTGAGAATACAGTAAGTCCTCACTTAAAGTATTTTCGTTATAAGTCATTTCATTTTAAAGTTGTTGAGGGGGAAAAATCGATTCCCGGCCGGGGCCACTGCCTGTGTGGAGTTTGAACATTCTCCCCATGTCTGTGTGGGTTTTTCTCCAGCCCAGAAATCTCACATTTATTTCAATATTTTATATTAGAAGTGTTTTGGGTCCTTATTTAGAAGTTTAGGGATGTTTTTGTGACCCGAAATATGCCGTAAACTCTTGTTCGCTTATATCAATTAGCCTATGGAAAAACTGGTTTTGTTACCAGTCGTTACACTTAAAGTTGCAGTTTCAAAGAACCTATCAACAATTTTAAGTGAGGAGGTGCTGTACTAACCCCGCCCTAGACCCCTGATACTACTTCACTATTGCAAAGTTTCTACTACAAATTCTTCGCCTGCAGAAAAAGTAAACTTTGTCAACCGAATTTCTGCGTTTGTTCTGCATTTCTCGACAGGACACACATCCAACGAAACATGCCCAAACCTACTTACATATACAATTGAGGGAAAGTTTTCAAGAGTGTATTACACACTAGAGCAAGCAGCAGATTGCTTAAGATTACCCCGACATCCTGGACCACTCGGAGCAGTAATATCTTCATGTTTGCTGTCAAGGCCTGTCACCCCTGCTGACCAGCAGGGACCCCAAGGCAGCCCACATTACTCAATCAACTTTAAGTGTTATAAATACTGAGGTCCATAAAAAAAAGTACAATGTAATGATGGCTTTAAACAAACCCAATTCATCATCCCTCCTGTGCACATATCATTTCCCTCAGGGTGACCAACCAACCAGCAGTGGAACGAAACCAGGCCAGTTTGAGATTCCATTTCTCTTCATCAGTTTGACTTTTTATTCTACCCCCTTCAAAAGAAAAGGAAAAAAAAGCCATAAAAATGAATAAAAATCTCGCAAATCAAACACAGCTCAGCCGCCAGGGTCCTTTTCTGTTGCCGTTGTTGTTGTTGTAAGTCGTGTCCACACATTTTGCCTCTAGTGATATAAAGGGAAACCCTTCAATTTAAAGGTCAAATGGGGGCCGTTTGTTTTAAACCAGTGGACCATGGCAATGGGATTCACATAGATTATCTTTTGTCCTTCAACAGTTGTTAGACTTGTAGCCAGAGGGAAGACTTGGCAGATTTGCTTTTACGGATATATCATTATATATACACACAGGGCATATATAAAAAATATTAAATTTCAGTGGTTAAGTATTTGAATAACAGTCCAAAAGAAAGAAACCTAAGGCAGTCACTTCTGGATCTAATTCTCAGACAGTGACAAGACAAACGCTCCATCAAAAAATATTTGTTTTACTCATATATGCAGAGAAACAAATTCACAACTAACCGTGCAGTCATTTTTGATAGACTTCCTCCACAATCCACATTCACATTTTTTTATACGTCCCTTCCTCCAAAGAGCTCAGGTTGGTGTACATAGTTCCTCCCCTCCTTTTGTTCTCACAACAACCCTGTGAGGTAGATGAGGCTAAGAGATAGTGACTGGCCCAAGGTCATCCAGGAAGCTTCATGGCTGAACGGGGATTTGAACCTGGATCTTCCAGGTCAAGTCCAACACCACAACCACTACAACATCCTGGCTCTCACAATCCTATGTATTTCTACTTGGAAGTAAGTCCCATTGAGTTCAATGTATAGGACTGCAACTGTAACTAATTCTGGTCTATGAAGGAACCTAGAGATCACTTAGTTCAACACATTGCACTGAAAGCACAATGGAGCTAGCTATCCAAAGGTCCCTTCTAATGAGGACCAATCACACAGAGAGGCTCCTGTTTTCACTACAGTTTCACATTGTTTCGCGTACATTCTCATTATAACCAAATCTGTTCAAAAAACAGATTCAGAGATCTGAAAAGCTGGAGATGATGCGAGCCATTATTTTGTTATTTATTTATGTAGCACCATCTCAATGTACATGGTGCTTTACACAGAATGAGAGGGCAGGACCCTGCCCCTAGAGGCTTACAATCTGGACAGATGCTAGAAACAACAAACAGGACAGAAGCGAAGGCTAGAATAAGCAGGGGGAGAATATGTGTCTGTCTTAGCTACATGTATTTCAGCTCATTGCAGCAGAGAAAAAAGGCCTGAGGTGGTGCCAACCAACAGCGTCACAGAAAAGATGGGTTTTGAGGAGGGATTTCAAGGAAATAAGAAAGAGGCACCACGGCACACAGGTGATCTGGAAGGGAGTTCCAGGCATAAGTTTCAACGAATTCGGAAAACAATGCAATGCCAATTGTCAGGCATCAACATAATGTAATGGGGAGCTGCAGTCAAAGGTCGCCAATGGTCAAGGGAGCCGCAGGTTGAAAACGTTTGGCAAACACTACCTTAAGAACATACAATCCCCTCCACCTCTCTCTCTCTCTCTTGATGCTGAAATGCTCTTGCACTCTCTCCCTTAAAACGTCTTCCCCCTGTGCAGGTGCCAAGGGCACAAGGGGTGGGGGGAGGAGGACTGGCAATTGCTGATCCAAAGGGCAAAAAAACGACTCAGGACAACAGCTATCGAGGCAGCACAGGCAGCATTTAGTCCTTCACCATCCGGTTCCCCCTCCTAGCCCTCAAAGCTGATGGTGTGGTTTTTGTACACGTGTGTGGTGGACGGAACCCCTTCACCTTAAGGGGAAGCCTTTGTTGGTATGTAATATGGAACTTGCTTTGCTTACGGCTTAATCTTTACAGGCTGCTGCACCACCAGAACTCACATTCTGGCGGCACAGCATGATTTATGGCTGTCACCAAAAATGACATGCCATACAGCACGGCCTGGCCGTCACCACAAGCAGTGAGCGGCCAGGTCCGTGTGCCAGCGGCCTCCCAACAAACCCCGGTACACATAAGTCAGCTTGGAGGGAGGGTTGGAGGGAGGGTTGGACGGAATAGGAATAGGGAGGAGACTGGGATGGGGATGGGGCAGATCGAGGCTGGGAAGGGGGCAGTATCAGCGGTAGTGCTACCAATATCCTGTCTACCCTTGATCCACCTACCCAGGTCCACTCGGATTTGCACCAGCTATATAGCTGGCTCAGGTCCGAGTAAACCCAGCAAGGCAGAGAGAGCTTATCAACAAATGTTCCCTTACCCTGAGGGGGCCTTCGCAGCTCGAAACTCCCCTGTGGGATGCAGTGCACGCCCCATTGGTGTGGCTGCATCAGTGCGCAGGGAGTTAAGTAGAATTGGGCTATATGTTTATCTGTATAGCTCCACCATCATGACCTCTGGGACCTCCGTGTCCCCTGGAAAGGCTTCATGGGATATGTAATGTCCACAACAATACAGAATTGCTGACAGCTGTCCCTGATAGAACAGTGGGTCAGGCAAGAACCCCCAGTTGCTCACACCTGTCCGTTGGCCAAATGGACCTGACCATGGATCAGAGGTGATCCAGGGGGTTGCTCTAGGGTTTTCTGCTATTGGAGTAAGCAATAGAAAAAGGAGAATCTCAATTCACCAAAAACCCATAAAAACGGGGTAGCTAGATTTAAATGGGGCACATTTTGTTCCAGCACTTGCAGAAATAACTGCACATTGCTGTCATGCCTGAGGCAAACAAGGGAGCTGAAGCTTCAGAAGTGGTCTTAGCTAGGGTCAGGTCTAGCTGGGTTGCATAGATTTTGAGTGCCTGCTTTTGCCTGTTTGAACCTTGCCCATTTTCTCTTTTCATCTTTCTTAAATAAACTATTTACCAGTCTGTTTCATTCATACAATCTCTTACAGATTGCTCATGGCTAATGCTACAATGTTGTGCATGTAGATGCAGAGGAACTGGGATTAGCCAGGTCAGTTGGCTCCCCAGTTGACTTTTTTTTTTCGCAATGGGCTTCCATGTTGGGGGAACCCCAGTATTTGGGCTCACTCCAGACAGGAGGGAAGACCTTCTGCTTTTCCCCCTTCCTGGTGGCAGTGCCATACCACTTGTAGGACTTTCTGTATCAAGGTACCATTGCGAGTTACCCAAGGGTGTGTGGGAAGGTGCACCATCACCACACAGTGGGCCATGGCGGCCTCGCCAGATCCCACAATGTGCAAACCCAGTTACTGTATTGGGCTGCAGAATGACATGTCCTGCTGCATCCATCTCTTCGCTCCCCCTGACGATGAAGCCACCTTGCAGTGAGATTAGACACGGTCCCAGTCCAGAAAACATAATGAAAACCAAAGCAAAGGAACAGTCTATATCTCCAAATCTAAATAAAACTCTCAGACCCCCATCATAAACAACGGCTGGTTGACATTTGCTTAATGAACTTGCCGTCAGAAATCCCAAGTGAATTGTTCCATTTTGGAGTATTCAAAGGCTGCCGAGCATTCATTCTGGATTGCAGCTTTGTTAAGCTCTTGAAGATTCAAAACAGCAAATTTGCACAAATAACTTCCAGCAATTTCTTGTTCCAGTAGAGGCAGTTCCTGATGTTTAGAAGGTGGTGTATTCAACTGAGTTTAGATTAACCTGATTAACAGCCCAATCCTACCTAAGCCGCCCCACCCCCCCGTGCCAATGCAGCGGCGCCAGCACAGGCTACTCTGCATCCCATGGGGGAATTTAGCAGGCGGGAGGTCTCCTCAAGGTAAGGAGACATTTGACCCCTTGCCCCGGGAAAAGCCCCAGCCCGCGCAATGGGTCTACTCAGACCCATTGGCTCCCAAACATTTGACTGCCAAAATGTAGTCTGTATCCTGTGCTCCATCATAGGAAAGTGTGGGGGAGGCAGTGGGAGGTGCAATGTTCTGCATTTTCCCCTTCCTCATTGTTCCCTATGGGGTTACTCTTACCTGTTGGGGGGTGTCAGGGCTGTGCCCATCATCTGAAAAGGGGATAGGATATGGTGTGCACGATGCCTCCTCATCCTTCCCACATCTCTCCCATGTTATGTCCCAATCTCCTTCCCATTCATGCCTCTCCTCTGGCGGAATTGCACCAGTGTCTGAGCGACTTCTGAGCTACTTTGATGCGGCAATGGGCTTTTGGGCTGAGCCATTACAGCAGGTCACCACTAGTGGGTCACTTCTGAAGATGACACCACCAAAAGGGTCTCCCGCTTGGTGAGCTGCAAAGGGATGGTCTCTCTTTCATCCTCTCTTCCACGGACCGTGATGATAGAAAGACAAGGGGTGGGTTAGAACCTCAGATGAAAAGATCTGTCACTCATTGTGGCCATGAAAGGAGGCTGTGGCTGAAGGAGGCTCCTGTGTGCTGCTGCTATGCCTGGGCTTCCAATGAGAGGAGAGTTTCTGGACTGGCCTGGGAAGCTTTTGTGTTGGCGAGTTTCCTTGGGAGACCATGTAGGTCTGAAGGCCTTTGATGTTTTTCTGGGCGATATAAGTGGCTGATATGTGTTCATGGAGGTCCCTGGGGAAGGGGAGGGGACAGACCCACATAGGAGGAGAAGGGTTCATCACATAAAGTTTATTCTTCCTTCTAGTCCCCTTCCGGCCCACTTGGTCCAAGTGAGTGAATGGGAAATCTATATAGTCATCCAGGATTTGGTGCTAGATGAGCATGCTGTCCCGCTGTCAGGATCAGAAACCTACAGCCCAATCCTGCCTAAGATGCGGCCGCCGGCCGAAAAGGCCAGCCGCTTCATCCTAGGCAGGATGCTGCCTGCGCTAGCACAGCCAGGGGTTAGCTCAAGGAAAGGGGACATTCACCCCCTTCCCCCGGTGTAAGCCCCAGAGGCCCCAATGGGCCTCCTCGGATGTGTGCCAGCTCTTTAGTTGGCACAAGTCCGTAGAGGCTGTGTAAGGCCAGCCTGGAAACGGGACGACAATATGGCAGAGTGCACCACCGATATCTCCGCCCCTCTCTCGGGCCTGCTAATCACCGGGTCACTAGGAGAGGTTGACCAGAGATTTGGAGTTCATTACCATCGGTATGCAGATCCATCTCTATCTCTCCTTTCTCTCTGAACCTGGGAAGCAATAGATGCCTTGAACTGGTACTTGGCTGTGGTGAAAGACTGGATGTAGGTTAATAAACTGAATCTCAATCCAGGCAAGACTTGGTAAGTACAGGGGGTGGCGTATCCATGGGGGATAGGTTCCTGCCCCCTCCATGGATACTGGAATCCACGGATAGGGGGAACGCTATCCTTGTGGCCCCCCCCCATGGCCCCCCGCACCCATTACCTTAATTAAGGCTCCAGCGCTGACACAAAGCCAGCACATCTCTTCCTTTAAAGAAACGATGAGCCGACTCCTTACACAGAGCAAGCAAGCAGCCTGCATACTAGAGAGGCTCCCAACATTAAACAGGAAGCAGGTATCAGGGTGGTGCGGACCAGGAAGGGGCTTAGGATATCAGTGGAGCATGCCGATATCCCCTCCTCCCCCTCCCAGCCTGGACCAGCCAATTACCAATCCAGGGAGTGGAAGGAGAAGCAGTGGAGCAACTAGATAGGCACCCCCCCACCAACCTTCTTCCTGAGGCAACCATGTCAATTGGCCTCATGGATGGGCCGTCCCTGTGCTTGAGGGTTCAGCAAGGCTGGAATCTATTTCCATGCTTCTACAGGAACATAGGAAACAATAAGAAGATATTGACTCTAAACATGTGAACGATTTCATTTACCACTAAGAAATCACAGATCTAAGAGCCCAATCCTATCCATTCACCCCCACCGATGCAGCGGTGCCAAAAAGACTACTGCTGCATCCTTCAGGGGGCACAGTCCTGGAGGCCTCCTCCTGGTAAGGGAACATTCATGGTAAAGAAACATTCTACATGGACCCGCGCCACAGGATCAGGTCCAGGAAGGGGACTAGGATTCAGTAGCCACCATTGCTAACGGACTCACCCCCGTCACAGACCAAATCTGCTCTTCCCCAGTTCCTCATTCCGCCCTCCTTCCGGTGCCTCATTCCGCCTTGTCCTGCCCTCCCGGCCCTGTTCCACCCCCAACCCCACCCTGCCTTTCCTGCCTTACCTGTGTTGGTGGGTATGAGTGACTGCTTCGATGTGCGCAGGAAGGCTCTGGCTTTCCCACTGGCGCTCTGGCACCGCACGAGTCTGTGTGATGCTGGGAGTGTTTTCACAACTGCCGTAAGGCTGTTAGCACTGGCATAATGCTAGTTCCTCCAGCACTAAGAGCCCATGTGATTGGGCTGTAAGTTTAGGAGACAGAATCTCCATGTCAGAACGGTTTATTTTGCAGAGATGTTTGAGTTGTGGCACATTTTGTTGTAAAAGTGAGATGCTGTTCTTGAGATGTCTGCACCTACGGATTATTCCTCCAATGGCCATCATGTCACTTGCATGTCACATCTTCAGTAGTACAAAATGATCTACAGTTCTCATCTGATTTATCCTCCCAACAGCCCTGCTTAGAGGTTCACAGTTTTCTTCCTTAAGGCCATCTATGCCTGAGCGGGTATTGTACCCACATGCAAACCTAGTGCTCCGCTAACGTCCTCAGTGGCCGGACAATGACACTCTGGCCATAATTTCAAGCATAACAAGGAGAGCAAAATATTTAATTGTAAAAAAAAATAAAAAATTTGCAGACTCTCCTCCTCCTTCCAGGCAGTTCAGTGTGAAGTCAAAGTTCATTGATATGTTCTCAGTACTTGGTATGACGATGGTTTTATATTAGCCATTGACTCAGCCTGCATCGATCCTTGAGAATGTATCGCACAAATCATTTTGCACTAAACTGCTGAATCAATGAAGAAATCTCCTGGAAAATTTATATTAAAAGTCACTGTTTGCTTAAATGAGTTCCCTGTGCCCCATATTGAATATTTTGCTGATGAATTGAGTGAGTTTAAATTTGAACATTGCAGACCCATTAAAGAATGAATTCTTAAATCAAATTCTGCCATTTATGATTGAAATGAGATTTCCTCTGCAATAGACTAGCTGCTATATAAATCAGTTGTGCATTTTATACTGTACTATAAACAAGATATAATTCTTTTAAATACACAACAAGTGCCTTAAATCTTTTGATGCATCTTGCTTTTATCTGATGCTGTTGTTGCTATATTTACACCAAGCAACAAACACAGCTTTAAGAAAGAACGGAGCTTTTGAAGGTTAAAGAAGCCATAGTCTTTCTTATTAGAATGCCTTAATTTTCAGATTGACTCTCTGATCAACGTTTGGGAACATGTTTAATTGAGAACAAATAATCCCTTAGGTTCCAACATACCTGTTTAGGCTGAGTTTCATGTAGGGTGAAGGAGAATCTTACAGCAACAACACATAAGATTTATCATACCTGTGTACTCTCCCAACCTTGTTATTTATCTAGTTTTCTTGGCGCTTCCAAGGTATATTGAATATGACTGCCCAGTGTTTACATGTGTGGATAACTTACAGCCCAATCCTAACTAACTTTCCAGCACTGATGCAGCCATGCCAATGGGTGAACGCTGCATCCTGCAGTGGGGGGGGGGGGAGTCATGGAAGCCTCCTCAAGGTAAGGCAGCGGTTCTCAAATAGTGGGGCGCACCCCCAAGGGGGGCACGAGGCCCCACAAAGGGGGGCTCAACCACCACAGTCGCCCTCCGCACGCTCCGAGGCCGGCCCAGGAGCCGGCCTCGGAGCGTCCGGAACGGCCAGCGCTCCAGGGCCTTCTGAAGGCCCAAGCGTCAATCCGGGTATTTTTGATGTTTTCGCTCATGCGCAGAGACGAAAACGGGTCTGCGCATGAGCGAAAACATCAAAAATACCCGGATTGACGCTTGTGTCTTCAGAAGGCCCTGGAGCGCCGGCCGTTCCGGACGCTCCGAGGCCGGCTCCCGGGCCGGCCTCGGAGCGTGCGGAGGGTGACGCGAAGGGGGGGGCACCACCCCCCAAAATCGGGTGATGGGGGGGCGCGGGGAATTTTTTTTGAGAACCACTGAGGTAAGGGAACATTTGCGGCTGCACCGGCCCTGGAAGGTTTGTTAGGATTGTGCTGTAAGTTGGGTAACAGTGGTGCTGGCATAGGGGCTAATTCACATAAGTTCAAGTAGTCATGTCTAAAAGAGTCATAAGCTGTCGAACGAAAGGTCGGCAGTTCGATTCCCGCGACGGGGTGAGCTCTCGTTGCTTGGCCAGCTCCTGCCAACCTAGCAGTTCCAAAGCATGTCAATGCGAGTAGATAAATAGGTACTGCTTGCGGGAAGGTAAACAGCGCTCCGTGTTCCAGCTGCATGCTACGCGCTGCGGCAAGGAGAGTCATGCCGGCCACAAGACCACGGAGGCGTCTTCGGACAACGCTGGCTCTTCGGCTTTGAAATGGAGGTGAGCACCACACCCTAGAGTCGGACACGACTGGACTTAATTGTCAGGGGATACCTTTACCTTTACCTTATTATTTATTTATTTAAAGAATTTATACCCCGCCTTTCTCCCAACAAGGGCACTCAAGGCGGCTTACAACACACAAAAAAATACATATATACACATTAAAATAATTAAAAACAATAATTAAAACAATTTAAAATAAACAACCCCAAGTGGGTCACCTGAATTTACGTTTGTTAAAAGCCATTTGTTAAAAAGTCAGCCTACCATGTCAGACATCAAAAGCTGTCCTAAATAAAAACATCTTAAGGCCCCGCCGAAAGGTCTCTAAAGAGGGAGCAGTTCTTAATTCCAGGGGGAGGGAATTCCATAATTGGGGCGCCACAGCCGAGAAGCCGAGAAGGTAACTAGTATTTAGTTACTATTTAAAAAAAAAATTATAAACTCCATCTTTTAACCTATAAATATACTTACCAGATGGTTTATTAGCATCAAAACACAAAAGAGTCATAAGAACATAAGAACATAAGAAGAGCCCTGCTGGATCAGGCCAAAGGGCCATCTAGTCCAGCTTCCTGTATCACACAGTGGCCCCACCACATGCCTCAGGGAGCACAAGACAACAAGATAACCTGTTTCCCGTTGACAATCCCTTGCACCTGGCACAGAGAAAACCCACTTCTAAAACCAGGAGGTTGCTTATGGCTTGTAACCTGTGGTGGTCTTTTCCTCCATGAATCTGTCCAAACCCCTTTTAAAGGCATCTAGGTCAGGTGCCATCACCACATCCTGTGGCAAGGAGTTCCACAGATGAATTACACGCTGGGTAAAGAAATATTTTCTTTTGTCTGTTCTAACCCTCCACTCAATTTTAGTGCATGTCCCCTGGTTCTGGTGTTGTGCGAGAGGGAGAAGAATTTCCCTCTATCCACTCTCTCCATCCCATGCATAATTTTATACGTCTCAATCATGTCCCCCCTCAGGCGCCTTTTTTCTAGGCTGAAAAGCCCCAGACGCTGTAGCCTTTCCAAATAAGGGAGGTGCTCCAGCCCACGAATCAATTTGGTCGCCCTTTTCTGCACCTTTTCCAATTCAACTATATCCTTTTAGTCATTTTAAAAAATAAAATAAAATAAAACATACAACACATGATAGAAAAGAGCCAGCAACAGCTTCCTTGGCTATTACTGTATACCCCAAAAAGCTGTGCAATTTTTTTAAAGCGTCAACTGATTCCAAAAGGTTGCAGGTGAGCTGACCTGAGAAGCTTTCTTTGGCAAAAAAAAAAAGGTGCCACTGTGGACAAGGCTCTGTTTCTCACAGCCACCCCTGACCTCAGACATTCACAGTGGGGGCACTCAGAGCAGTGCCTTTTCATATGTCTGTGAATCAGGGATGGTGTCAAGAGTTGGCCAGGTTAGGCACTGATCAAAGGGGGGTCTTCCTCAAGAGAGGGCCCACCTGGCCCACCTGGCCCACCTCTGAACCCTCAGTACTTGCAGCAGTGGTTGTACCCAATGTTTCATCAGGGGGTGGGAGGGGAACATTGTGGAGGGACCATTGCAGGCCTTTGCCCCAGGGTCCCCAGAAAACAGCTGCCAGAACAGCAGTGACTGTGGGGTATAGGGGACAGAGTGTTAGACTTAGATTAGGGATCCTTGGGCTCCAATTCTCATCTTGCCCCAAAGCTCAGTGGGTCTAACTGTGAGCTAAGCTGTCACAGCATTGTCTATCTCATAGGGTTCTTGTGAGGCTAAAATGAAGCAACCCCCATGGTACACTGCCTTAAGCACCTTGGAAGAAGAACAAATAAAATAAATGGTGAAAGGTGTTTCTATAGTTTTCCTAGCCTCTGGTAGTTTAAGGCTTTAAAAATTACTGCAGGGAACTGACTTGAAGCCAGTTTGACCACTGATGTTTACAACTCCTTCCAGTTAGGTTTTATTAATATTCTACAACTATCTACACGAGTGGTTCTTAATCTTTTTTGGGTCAGGACCCCTTTGAGAATCTGGTGAAAGCTTTTGACCTTCTTACCAGAAAAATGCACAGGATGTGTAGTGGTTTGGGAGTTGGACTTAGACCTGGAATTATATACACCACCCTGAGCTCCTTGGAGGAAGGGTGATATAAAATGCAAAAATAAATAAATAAAATACATAGATACAAAAAAAATGCACCTGGTTCACGGATCATGGCAATCCATAATTCCCTTAGGGGTCCATTGACCCCAGGTTAAAAACCCCTGATCTACTCAATGTATTCCTGCTATGAGTATTTAGGGAGAAGTGGGTTAAACCGCTGAACCATGAGCTGTCGATCGAAAGGTCGGTAGTTCGAATCCACGACAGGGTGAGCTCTCGTTGCTTGGCCAGCTCCTGCCAACCTAGCAGTTCCAAAGCATGTTAATGCGAGTAGATAAATAGGTACTGCTTGCGGGAAGGTAAACAGCGCTCCATGTTCCAGCTGCATGCTACGCGCTGCGGCAAGGAGAGTCATGCTGGCCACATGACCACGGAGGCGTCTTCGGACAACGCTGGCTCTTCGGCTTTGAAATGGGGATGAGCACCACACCCTAGAGTCGGACACGACTGAATTGTCAGGGGTCACCTTTACCTTTACCTAAAAAGCTTTTAGTTATTCCTGCTAATGCATGGAATTTCTTGGTTCCAGAACTCATGTGGCCACAGTGTCATGTTTGAACTAGCCCTCAAGTCATGAATATTTAGGGGGCTTTTCTAGGATGAGGGATGGTGAAGTATTGGTTCTTGCTAGGGTTGAAAAATACCAAAAAAAAAAAAAAACACCCACCCCACAATAAACTTGTTTTTCAAAAAAGAAGGCTAAGAGGGAAGGCTATGCTTTCCAAGAATATTTGAAAAGGACAGGACTTACCATACTTCTGTGGGCACAAGCAAGCCCACCTTGACCAGCTGAACCTGGGAGACTCTTGGCAAAGAAATGTTGTTGCAGGTGCCACCTTGAGGTGGTTCACATTGAATGTACATCACCTTGGCAGCTGACTGTGTGATGGGAGTTGGTTGAAAAGCATTGGTTCGGTTGGGAGTCGTGTCAGGTGAGGTGACAAAAGGTCTGTCTGTACTGTTTGATCTTTGGTGCATCATTCACACATGCAGGTTATCACTTGATCCTGCAGTACAGATAGTGCAGTACAGATAGACACTTCTTGGGATTCTGCATTAAGCAATGGGCTGGGTCAGATCCAGGATGCGGGGAAGCCAAGTGTCATATGAGCCCAATTGCATTGACTCCATGCAGCCACTGCTGTCAGCTGTATCACATATGCTGTTCTTGTTTTCAAGGTGGAATGAATTGCTGGGTCCTTAGGCAGGTATGTTATGGCTTTCTCAGCTTTAAGATATTTCTGTCAGTAACTGGGGTTTAGAGCAGCTTCCAGGATAAAGATGCCTCTAAATCACAAGACGCTGCAGAAGGACCAGAATCTCTCACTTTAACCAGGTTGTAAAATCTCACTATTGATGCCCTAGTAACTAATGTTTCATCCCAGGGCTGCTAATGTTTTTATGCCTCTGTGGGCCTCTTTCATCCAAGGACAAACATCAAGGGTTTTATAACTATCACTTGATCATTTCTGCTAAAGTAGGGGAGGTGGATTCTCAGCAAGATAACAAAAGTGTTATCTCTATCCAGGGAGGATATAAAGGATATTGGGAAGATAGCATCTAATTGAAGTTTCAATTTTCCACGTGCCAAATTGTTTTCATGACTAATTGATTTACATCAACTGGATTCATTGGCAGAGCAATTTTTTTTTTAGATTATTGCTACTTTTTTCAATTAGCTATCAAGAGGTTCAACAATTTTCTACCATTTTTGACAGCATTTTGAAATTCTTGCATAAAAAGCATTCAAAGAATTTGCTATTATGCTGATTGAACATATTGCTAGATTCCAGATTCTGAGAATGTTGTATATCATGCACATAATTAAACTTAGGAAATTGAAACTTTAAACTTATGAAAGGCAATCCCATTCTGTTAAATTCCCAATCCTCTTCAGAATAGCATCTATTTACTTTTGGCAGCTGTTGAAGTCTGATGTTTGCTGCTGATTTTAAAACAACTTATATAACATTCTATGTAACTATAGACATTTTGTAAATTGAACTAGATCGTTTTTGATGCACAATGGACTTTGGATTTATTTGGCTTTTTAAGTGCTACATTTTTCACAACAGATACACTCCTTTGCACCAATGAATTCAGCTTGTTTGCAATTTTCACACTGATCATGCTTTCATTCCAATTCAAATTAGACATTTATTTCTTTTGTATCAATCACTTTCCTTGAGTTGAAAGATTAGCATGGTGGACTAGGCTTTCTCTTATAATGGAGCCAGGATTTAATGTCTTGGGTAGTTCACCTAATCACAGTACTGGATAATTACATTTGAGTAGCTTGGCTATATTATAACTTGAGTAGAAATTTCAATAACTTTCCCTGTTTCTGATTCCTTTTACTGTAAATCTATTGAGACATGTCCTTTTTTATTCTTTCCTAATTAAGAAAGAGCATGTCTTTTGAGAAGGAGTGGCAGACAGATAATTGCTTTTATTGGCTTAGACCAATATATTTCCTTTGCCCGTTTAACTTACCGAATCATTTTACATGTATAGAGTATTTGTGTATAATTGAATGAAGGCTCTTAATTCATGTTACAAAAAATACTGTTACATTGATATTAGATAATCGATTTTAATAAAGCCTTAGAATATCTGATAATAGAGAGGCATATCGGTTCTTTAATTAGTAAAGAATTTATTCAATAAGTTATTGGACAAGCTAATTTACAAGACTTAATTTTACCATTGAAGGCTTTGGCCTCCTTCCCTCCAGAATTGGGATGGCGGACCATTCTGGTACTGTGAAGGTGATAACCTTGTGATAACCCAAGTGTTCATCAGTCAAATTACTGTCCCCAGTAATGATAATGCTAAAGCTCTGGAACACCAGGGCAGCTAATCTGTATTCAAATTACACTCAATGAAACAGCAAGCACAATTCAAGTAATAACTCACTTGCACTGAGAGGTGAAGGGAGACGCTCAGACCCCTTCATGCAGATTGGACATTATCATACATTTCTTAGGTGTTGGACAGGTCTGCATGAGAGGGTTGTTAATGAAAATATCAATCAAAAACTCTGCTGACTTAATGGTCAATTTAAATTAATTAATTGGCAAGGGAAAAAGTTGAGAAGGACGGCATTGATTGTTTAGTTTAAAGCGGTTGGTACATAATTGAGAGAACAAGGAGGCTACCCAAATAAAACAATGTTTCCTTATGGAGGAAAACGGGCTATGTTTAAAAAATTAAATCTACAGAGAAGAAAGGGAAGAAAAAAAACATGGAAGATCTATACCCGGAAAGCCACAAAACAGAGTGCTGACACTGTAGGGCACAAGGCACATTGGGTGCTGCTGCTGTGATGGAATTCTAAAACCATCGTTCAGAGAAACAGGGCTCTCTCAGCTCAGCATCAACTGGGCAGCTGCTGCACCAATAATCCGTTCTTGCCTTATGCTGAAATGGAGAAAGAAGAAACGGGAGTGGACAGCAGCTTCGTTTTTCCACTTCTGATAGAAAAGATGAAGGGGTAGCAGCTGCACATCACACCCACAGTGTGATCCAGCGGCTGTGTGCGAAGCTCCCAGAGCTCACTGTTCTTGCACTTCCCATCAACGTCTTGAAAGAAAGAGGCATGAATCGCCCCCGCTGTTTCTTCCCCCCTGTTTCATGTAGGAACTGGTACGAACTTTGACAGAGATAAAAATATGAGTCCCTTCTTGACCCTGCTTCCAGCCCAGTGTTTTTCTCCCTAACACACTCGTGCTTGCTCCTGTGATTGCTGTATAGCAAAGCATGCACAATCATTTAGAGTTCAGATCATGTACATACTTTAATATTTTTCAAGAAAGTATCACTCAAGGTGAGTAATATGATTGGGGACTTTTGTTTGTTGTTACGGCGGGTCTCTTTGTTCACAAGACATTCCTGTGTTTTGAATTCAAGTTGGGTGAACTGAACAGAAAGAAAACAATGTTAGAAAAAATAAAAGGGGTAACAAACTAGATGCAGTCCCAACGCTAAAACCAAAAGCCATACTGTAGGTCTGCCCCTCCTTATCCTCCTTCTCCTTAACTTAAAGTCATCTCCCCCCCCCTCCTTAAACATAAAGTTGTATTTTCAACCACAAGAACTAGAATTGTCCTAGAGTGTTAATATTTCAAAGGAGCAAGGTCTGGGAGGGGGAAAAAAATCTTCAACTGGTTAATGATTAAATCAAATGAGTTGGCCATAAATATTATAGAGAGGCGCTACCTAGTCTAAGATATTCCTGACTCACTCCTGTCGGGCGGGTGTGATTTGCAGGCATGTACTGAGATGCAAGCCCAGGATTCAGTCTGTCCTTAGGAAGGATTTTTTTTCCACCACATTGATTACCATAACGGCAATATTGCCTCTCTCCAGCCTCACAAATTAGCACTTCATATGTTGGGAGCAAGTGGCATTCAGAACTCAGTCCAGTTGCCTGCACACACCTCATCTCAACAGAATCCTGTTGCTGCATTAAAGGTAAAGGTTCCCCTCACTTCGAAGCCAGTCATTACCGACCCTAGGGGCAGTGCTCATCTCCATTTCAAAGCCGAAAAACCAGCGCTGTCCGATGACACTTCCGTGGTCATGTGGCCGGCATGATTCAATGCTGAGGCGCATGGAACGCTGTTACCTTCCTGTTGAGGCGGGTACCTATTAATCTACTTGCAATTTCTTGCTTTCAAACTGCTAAGTTGGCAGGAGCTGGGACCGAGGATGGTAGCTCACACAGTCACACGGCACTCAGGTCTCGAACTGCTGTCCTGCCTACCTTCTGGTATACACTTCAGCGTCTTAACCACTAAGCCACCATGGCGCATTACAATCACATAATCTTAGTTGTCGTTCTAATGCTTGACTTTTAGAACACTCCAGGGGCTCCACAGACATTAGTCTTTGCAATAACTTTGTGAAGAAGGCCAGTAATTATTCCTCTTATTGGAGATGGTGGGGCCAGGGAGGTTACACTGAGCAGGAGTGGAGCAAGGGGTCAGCCAGGCCATCCACTGGCTGAAGACCCACCTGGTCAGTACACATGGCAGTGGTAATGCCCAATATGCCAACAGGGGTGGGTGGGAGTCGCCATGGAGGGCCCAGTTTAGGCTTGCCCGAGAATCCACAACAACCTGGCACCAGCCCGGATGTTGAGAGAATGCTGGCTTGCCTGAGGC
Source organism: Plestiodon gilberti rubricaudatus (assembly GCA_026170595.1). Classification (NCBI taxonomy): domain Eukaryota; kingdom Metazoa; phylum Chordata; class Lepidosauria; order Squamata; family Scincidae; genus Plestiodon; species Plestiodon gilberti. The sequence goes on along the minus strand of JANXHW010000003.1, from coordinate 106,837,612 downwards.
CACCTAGTGAGTTCATGGCCGAAGTGAGATTTGAAGCAGCATTGTCCTATTTCACAGCATGTATCCGTAACCACAACACTGGACCACCAGAAGATGAGAGCTTGTGGGTGATGATGGGTGCCATGGCTGAACTGTGAAGCTGGTGGATAAAAATGTCACAAAGAGTCATAAAAACAGAAGGAGCTGCGTGGTCATGCAAAAAAGCTGAGAGCTGAGGAAACAGGCAAAAGTGGGATGGGGGTGGGTGGGATTTCACTATTTCCCTTTCAATGTTCACACACCTACCACTCGAAGCATACATAAGCCATTAACAGAATCACGCCCACTGTGTTGTATATCTCTCTAGCCTTTGTGGCAACCAAGAAAGGCTAGCCCTGAGCAAAAAACAGAAATAGCATAAAGTGTGTGTGTGTGTGTGTGTGTGTGTGTGTGTGTGTGTGTGTGTGTGTGTGTGTGCGTGTGCGTGCGTGTGTGCGCGCATGTGTGTGTGCGCAAACTCAATATTTGTAAGCAAGTTTCTTGCTTTTAAAGCTGCAGGCTGACAACATTGGGAGACTCCTGTGCTTAGGAGTACCAGCAGCAATCATTTAAAACAAAAATAGCCTTTGCTGTATGTTTGATGTTACTTTACAATGAGAGTGAGCAGTATGAGTGCTCTGATAGTTTTTTATTTGATTTGACTGTGGATGGATTTTAATTTTGCCTGTCGTAGCCATTGCATGCAAGTAAATGCTTCCATAAATCTGCTTGTTCCAAATGATACAGGCATTTTATATTGCACTGCTTGCCTTGCTTTAAAACAAATCTACATTATTAGACCAGTAGGCTTAACTAATTGATTCATTGGAGCACCTAGGGAATATCAAATGTTGTCTCTGTTAATTATGGCTTGTGTGGGAATCAGAACAAATCAGCTTTAACACTGTATCCTTCCATTCAGCTTCTTAGTATTTGGAATCCGGACTGGTTGCTGATACTGTATGTATAAAAATACAATCTTATCATTGTATCATCTTAAAACCAAGAAATTCACTAAGACAGTCAGGAGCTCCTTTTGCATTCTGGAGCTCCAGTGCACACACGGAGCTTCTTCAGCCACAAGGGCTTCACAATCAGAGCAGTGTTTTACGATCATCTTCATGCTGATAGTGGAGTCATTGTAGGCAAGCCCATTTGCTCCATGTGTGTATTGAAGCATGCACACATTGTCAAGAGCTGATTAATTCAAAGCTGCATTATTAAGGGTGCCACCTTGAAAATAAGTTCCACTGAAAGCAATGTGACTTACAAATAAATGTGTTTAGGATTAGAATGTAAATCCTTGCTCCCTATTTCAAAATGTTCAACTAAACTAACAGCTGATTCCTTCAAACTCCTCCTACATCAGAAGACTGACTAGTCCAGTCAGAGCAACAGAGCCACTAACTCTGACCTGTTATAGAAACAATATGTCATTATCATGACCTAGAAGTCCTTATTGTGCCAGAGGAAACTGAAAGCATGATCACTGGTATGGTATGTGTGATAAAATATATTGCATTCTAGAGGTGATTGAGGAATATTGCCTTTTTATTTGTCTTGGGGTTTTTTTTTTTTTGGTTCGCACTCTGTCTGTTCTCTAGAGCTAGCTTTCCCAGCAGTAGCTTTTTGAGTTCAGATTCATGTGACCTCATGAGCTTGGAGCACAGCAGGAAAACCTTCAGATATGAATGTCTTGGCCATTGTTGTCCTTCTAAAGGGCTACCTGATTTGAGAGATAGTAGGCCAGAGGTTCCCAACCTTTTTGGCCCTTGTACTACCTACATGGGCCTCCAGCTGGCTGCATATCACCGGAAGAAAGTGCCAATGATGTAATCGGCACTTACTTCCGGGTTTGCAGCTGCCCTGGAGCTCAGAAAAGCAAGGTAAGGCACAGGGGAGGGTGGGAGGGACATTCCCTATGGCTATAGCCTGTGTGCTCAAGCCATCGCTTTTCAGACTCCAATACAGCGCCATGCAGCCAAGATGGCAGCCGCCATCTTGGCTGCTGGCAGCCTGCGTACCACCAGCCTGTGGCCTGTGTACCACCAGTGGTACGCTTACCACAGGTTGGGACCCTCTGATATAGGCTATGGCCAATGCCAAGCAGAAATTTCTAAAGAAAAAGAGGCGGAGTTGGGAAGGTTGTCCTGTGACTTCCTAAATGTGTGCACATGTTTGAGTTTGTATGCTCTTTAAAATATGGTTATTGAAAGGGAGAGCAGTACTGACATTTTCCAGGGCAATTCTTTTCCAATTATTTTCATGGATAAGAGGGCTTCATCAGCATCATGCCTTAAACCATATTGTGGTGGTAGCTGGCCTTTTGGTCACTCTTAGAGCTATAACTCTCCCAGCCCTTAATCCTAATTTAAAAGACAATTGGCAATACAAAAAAAAAGTGCTGTTCTGCATTAATATTTTTGCAGCTATTATTCCAATAATTGACAAAGGGAGAGCATTTGTCAATTGAGTTCCATTCTTGATATTAACAATCAATTGTCTGTTTTTCCACTTTTTCTATCAAACAGTTTTTTCCATTCTTCTCTGACAGTGGGAAGCTTCATGGATTTCCAAAGTTTTACCAAGGCTATTTTTCTGTCAGACGTGTTTCAATACAATAATTATTTTTGAAATTAATTTGTGGTGCATAGACCCATTGACATTACTGATTCTATTATAGAAGGGACAAATGTTTGGTTGGTTCTTTCTTTATATCCCACCTTTCCCATGCTAAAGCATATGCCCAAGGCGGCTTACAAAGGTTCCATAAACAAGATGAACAGTGTATGAAAAACAATGAGTAAAATCACTTAATAAAACAAAGAAACCATTTAGGGGCAACTATTTGGTACAGGGAGAGGCAGCAGAACAAAATTACGGAGCAGAACAAAAAAATTGGTACAGGGAGAGGCAGTAGATCTGTGCACACGGAGGCACAGATATCAACACAAACAGACAGAGGACAGAGAACAACCCATCATCCAAATGCCAGATGAAACCGAAACGTTTTGAGCCCTCACTGAAAAGCCATGAGGGAGGAGGAAGATCTTTCATTCCCCTGGTAGGAAGCAGAGGCGTCACTAGGACGCGCGTCACCCCAAGGCGCCACCCCGACTATGCCCCCCCAATATAAGTATCAGCGCGGCCATAGGCCGTGCCGCGATTTGGGGGGGCGACCTGGCTGCACCTGCCCCTGCTCCCGGGCTGGACTCGGAGCGTCCGGAGGGTGACGCGCGTCACGGAGGTGACGCGCGTCACGGAGGTGACGCGCGTGTGGGTGCATGCGTCACCCCTTTGCGCACGTCACCCCGTGGCGGCCTGCTCCCGTCACTTGACGGGAGCGACGCCATTGGTAGGAAGTTCCATAATTGTGGTGCCACTACAGAGAAGACTCGTCCTTGTGCCGTCATCCCTCTAACTTGGGACAAAAGCATCCCTTGTAGGAGAGCCTCCTCAGATGATCTAAGAGCCGGAATATATGGGGGAAGCTGGTCCCTCAGATAACCTGGACCCAAAAAGTGAAGGGCTTTAAAGGCCAGAACCAGCACCTTGAATAGGACCTGAAAGTGAATGGGCAGCCAGTGTAGGCGCCTAAGCAGCGGTTCAACAGAATCAAACCGCCTAGCTTCAGCAACCACCCGGGCCGCCACATTCTGCACTAAATTGCAGGTTTTATTATTTATTTATTTATGTATTTATATACCGCCTTTCTTATCCTCAGACTGCTCTTCAGATGTTATTCAAGGCAGTTTACATAGGCAGGCTTATCTAGATCCGATAAGGATCTTTACAATATTGTTCTGTATAGAACCCTACAATTCCAGCTGGATTCCTCCATGAGGTAGTCATCTTCATTAGCTGCTGAACACAAGCCTCGAGCTCTCCGCAGGACGCCACAGATCATGCTGAACAGGGTTCCAAACCATCTTCAAGAGCAGCCCCACGTAGAGCACGTAAACAGCAAAAATATGGTGCAGTACTTATATCCTAATCCAGTGATTCCCAAACTTTTTAGCACCAGGACCCACTTTTTAAAATGACACTCTATTGGTACCCACCTAGCTTTATGAGACACTCATTTATATCCCTATACTGTATTTAAACAAGCTTGCAAACTGCAGGAGCTCAGCTTTTTGAAGGGCAATTATCAGCTATCTAAGTTTTGAATAGCCTCAGTAATTGTGGCAATTACTTATCTGATCTTTCCATCATCTGGGACCCACCAGAAATCAGGTCGCGACCCACCAAGTGGGTCCCGGCCCACAGTTTGAGAAACGCTGCCCTAATCCAATTGTTCCCAAACTTTTTCAACCTGTGGCTCCCTTGACCTACTGGCCATTGGTCGCGGCTCCCCATTATATTACTAAGGGCCAGAAGTGATGTCATTAAGCAGGAAATGATGTCATTAAGCAGGAAGTGATCAGAAATATATACTTAGTTCTCACCTAGGATCTCATTAGCTGCAAATGACAGAGGAGAAAATATGCCAAGGTTGAGTGTGTGAATCAGGCTCCCCTAGTGTCTACATCAGCTGGGGAGCTTGTTCACTGTTTGGGAACCACCGCCCTAATCTGATCTCAAATAAACTTTCTTTGATTTTAACAGGACATTGCCAAGTAAGGTCCAAACCGGAGAGATACATGAATACATTTCCTAGTGCTCCTTGCATTTGGCTCTTTGCCATAGCAGGGGGGGGGGATCTCCATCTCAACCACAACCCCCCTTGAAGTGCAGGAGCAGCAAAGTACTATACAGTGGCGTCTTCAGCCCTCCTGCCGCCTGGGGCTAGGAGGGAGGGGGCTGGCCAAGCGCCCCCCGGACGTCACGTGACGTGTGACGTCACGTGACGTCAAACGACGCTGACGCTCAAAAGCTGGAGCGCGACGCCCGCCCGCAGCCATAACGGGCGGGCGGTGCTCCAGCTTTTGAGTCCGAGGAGAGCGTCCTCGTCGTCTAGGCAACGCGCACAGCGCGCGCCCGCAACCACAGGGTCTGGGCACGTGCTGTGCATTGCCTAGACGACGCAGTTGCTCACCTCGGACTCGAAAGCTGGAGCGCCGCGAGTAATAAAATTATTATAATTTAAAAATTATTATTAAGGATGTTTATACAGTATATTGCTTTTCAACAAAAAGTAGTTCACAAAGCTTCACTTATTCCAAATCCTTCTGAAAAGAACTGGAGTGGGGGGGGGCACTGGTACCACTGGTGGAATGGGTACCACCAGTGGTACTTCAGCCAAGCGCTGGTCGTACGCAGAACCCCGCTTTGACGCGGCATTTTCGGCATCACTTTTTCATTCCCAAGAGACTCCTGCCTTTGGCCTAGCCTCTCGGGAATGCTAAAAAGGGGCCTTTCCGTCCACCCAGAGCTTACTACCTGCCTTTTCTGGCCTCCGCGGTATCCGAAAACCCAGAAGTAACTGGCGATGACATCATCGCCAATTACTTCCGGTGGTACATGGCAGGAGAGAAGCGGTGGAGGTGGTATGCGGCCGGTGGGACATTGAGAACCCTTCATATAGTTTTTAAAAAGTGTTTCCATTTGATTCTGCTGAACATATAAATAGGCCTTGGAGGTTCCCAATGTAAATTCAGGGGGCAAAATGGACTCTCTGTTAACGTGATTGGAAAGGCCTATGGGATGGGACGGCCCATTCCAGAAGGATGGTGATGCACTCATATACAAAATAAATATAGGATGCACAAATAAAAAACATAAGATAAAGTAATTATGGCTTCGGTAACATTTGCTTTGGAAAAATGTTACAGGATAACAATAAGAATTATCCAGTCTGATGTGTTCTGACTGAAGTCAAGTCTTCTGGCCCATGTGCCTTTCTTTCAGGCTAATTCCTGTTAATGTCATGCATGGCTTGTTGACGTCCATTTGATCCGTCTTTTAGAGATTTATTTTATCAATAAAGGTGTTATTATGCCTTTGATGATAGTTAGTATCATTTATATGAATTGTCTATTGACGGACACATTTAACAAAGGGTGTTTATGTGCTGAACAATCACATATTTTATTTATCCGATAACCACATAATCGATTTTTTAAAAAAAATAGCAAGTTGAAGGACTTCTGTAAGATGTAAAGATTTCCCAGTTTCTGACTGTGTCTAAAACATTCAATTTGTGTCTGATCTGTATTACATTTTACTAGTATTGTTCTTACAGTGATCAAATATTGACAGTGAGATAAACCCCAAACCCTGCATGCCAGTTTAAGATGATTGCCTGCTGCGTGTTCTTAATAACAAATGAGTGCATTCAAATTAATACATCCCACATAAATCCTATCTGGGCAGAGTGAGTTCTGTGTGCGCCTGTGCGTGTTTGCACTGAAGGAGGTTTGGGTTCTGTTGGATGGTGTAAACGGAATCATCTGGATAGTGACGTGTGGTTCATTCCCATGCAAAGTCCTCGTAAAGGGGGACAGAGTGCTTTATGTGAAGCAGTAATAAAAACCATTTGTCCAGATTTTAGCGACATCAGAAATGTATAGCTGTAAGGTGGTCAGGTTAGGTCTATTGCAAGGCACGTTTCTGAGTGGTGAGCTCTCTGGTTGCTTCCAAATTGTTGGGCCTGGTCTGGTCTGGGTGCTTCCTCATTTCTAAAGGACCAGTAAGGTGCCTAGTAAGGTGGGGAGTATGCAGGTTTGCCAGTGGATATGTTCGCAGGTCAGATTTGGGTGCCATGACAAGATACACCCATGCTCTGGCTTGAGCTTGTAGCGCTTTGTTGCTTGTCAAAGCTCCACCCCACCTAGAGCGACGCCAGTGTGACTGCCTACCTCTGGGGCTTTTAATATGCCAAGTACATGACCGTCCCTTCCATGAAGCCAACTGAAGCAATCACTTCAGGCAGCAGATTGGTGGGGAGGGCACCCATCTCTGTCTGCCTGCTTGGCTCCTCCTTCCACTCGCTGGACTGGAACAGGAAGAGGGGGGGACAGAGAGGAAGAGGAAATGTGGAGGGCAGGAGAGTGTTGAGCTAGACTGAGCATTGGAAAGTGAAAGAAGCAGAGGCTGGCACATCATTGGGTTAGGGGGGCAGCATTTGGCACCTCAGCCGTCAGGAGGTCTTAGGCTGGCCCTGGCCAAGTGACAATATTAATAAATGTTCATAAGCAGCAATTTCTTGTGAAACACTATCCTTGCTGCTTTGTGGGGGCCCTGAATCTGTATTTTATCCAGTATCGTGTTATATTTCTGATTTACTGTCAGTAGAAGCGGAACTTGGCAAATGGGCGCCCAGGGCAAGGCCGCATGTGGTGCCTCCTCCCCCCCCCCGGCGCTCCAAACCCGGAAGTGAATTGCCATGATGTCACTGCCCACTCACTTCCGGGTTCAGAGGCCCGATGGGAGCCTTAACATAGCATAACTTTCCCCCTCTCACTTTTTCGCACGCTGCAACTCTCCCTGCTGTGCTACCAAGGTATCTACTGAAAGAAGCTGAAAAACAAGCTGAAGGCCACAAAGACTAGCCCCAAAAGCTCAAGCTGGAGAGGAGCCGCACTCTAGTAGAGATCCCCAGGACTCTGTGTTAGGGTGTATTTCATTAAATAGCAGCATGCGGTGACCTTGGGTAAGGGAGTATGACAAGGCAGATGACAGCAAGTGAGAAGGCATCAGCAATACAGTGAAGGTTCGGGAAGCTGTGTATGTTTCACTGGATGTTCTCACCAACTGGAGTAACAGAAATTGATCTCTACTGGAGTGCAGCTACTCTCCAGCTTGAGCTTTTCGGGCTACACTTTGTGGCCCTCTTCCCTTCAGCTTGTTTTTCAGCTTCTTTCAGTAGACACCTGGGTAGCACAGCCATTTCATCCATTTTAAGTCATCATCACCCATATGAGACTGCAAAACCTTCGGGGAGAAAGGCAGGGTAAAAATATTGTAAATAAATAAATAAACTTGGTGGGTCCCAGGTGATGGAAAGATCAGATAAGTAATTGCCGCAAGCCCTGAGGCTATTCAAAAATTAGATGGCTACTAATTAGAAGAGTCTGGCTTAGTGGGGAGAGCTGCTGTCTTGTAAGCCTGAAGACCGGTGAACTTGATAAGTTCGAGACACACCGCTGGCAAAAAGCTGTGAAAGCCTCCAGGAGGCGAGATAAGAGCTTCCAGCTGTGTCGGTCGAGTATGGGAGGCGCCAGCCAGCAGAATTGTCAGACTGTAAAAAGGATACCACCTGGAAAGTAGCCGTTCATGAAAGATTGGACATTTATATATATTGTAAAAAAAACCAAGGGGGGTTAGGACAGCCTGCCCATGTACACCGCCTTGGATTAAAGTCAGAGGAGTTATTATTATTATATTAATTGCCCTGGAAAGAGCTGAGCTCCTGCAGTTTGCAAGATAGCTGCTAATTACCCTGCAAACAGCTGAGCTTGTTACTTGTACTTGTATATTTATTTATTTCTAGATCACTTTTTTAAAAGTCTCATAAAGCTAGGTGGGTCCCAATAGGGTGTCATTTTAAAAAGTGGGTCCCGGTGCTAAAAAGTTTGAGAACCACTGGACTAGAGTCCTAGACCTACTGCATCGCCTCTGTTCTCTTGAAGGAGGGTATCAGACAGGGCCGGCCCATCCATGAGACCAACAACAGCAGGGGTGTCCATTTCTGTCTGTTCATTCACTTCCACTGCTCTTCCTCATCTTCCCACTCCCTGGATTGGAAAAAGGAGGACAGAGGGGAAGACAAAGTATGAAGGAGAGTGGTGTGCTAAAGTATCAGAGACACTCTTCCATTTCTAATCCACGAAGTGGGAGGCATAGGCTCATAGGCTGACACATCATCACCAGATATGGGGGGGGGGCATTTGGCATACCCCCAGGCACCAAGTGATCTTTGGCCAGTCCTGATATTAGATTAGCCAGGCATGCTTTAGTGAATGCGAGCTATTTTACATCTTATTGTTGTCAACATGTTTAATTATTATTTCCTATAACGTGCATTCTAAAGGCCTTACCTGCCACTGAAAGTAAGCTCATGGGTCTTCAATTAGTTGTCACATTTAGTGTTCCAGCCACATAGGGAACCCAAAATATAACAAACTGAATCTCAGAAATCAGGAAGGCAATGCCTTGAAGCAGCAATGGCACTGAATTTGAGAACTGAAAGGACAACGCAAGACTGACTTTGGGAACAAGCAAGAGGTGACAGTGGTTAGGAATGTTCACTAATGTCAAAATAGCAATACAAGTTGATTACCCCTTATTTGGACATCCGAAATCCAGATTATTCTGAAATCCAGACATTTTTTGAGCTATTTTTCCAACACCTGGCTAGCATCGTGCAAGGCATGCTGGGGCACAAAATTATTAAAAAACAAAATTGCCTTCAAGCTATATGTATAAGGTGTATATGAGAAATAAATGAATTTCATTTTTAGACTTGGGTCCCATCCTCAAGACATCCCATTATATTTATACAGATATTCCAAAATCCAGACAAATCAAAAATCCAGACAACTTCCTGCCCTAAGCAGTCCGGATAAGGGATACTCAACCTGCACTGTTAAAACTTATGCATACTAATTTCTAAATTGCTCTGTAGTATGCAAGATATATGAATATAATTGGGTGCCCCATTGTTGGTGTAGGAAGGATGAGATATAATACTTCTGTAATGAATCAATAATCTCTTATTTATCCTTTTGCAATCCAGGGAGCAAACTGTGATCCTAATCAAATAAGGCCCATGGGGTTGTATCCAAGGAACATATTCATGACTAAGCACCGCCAAAATCAATTAGTCATCATGACTAACTTAAGCCCCAGTAATTTCAATGGGGCTTAGCTTAGTCATAACGTTCCTTGAACACTAAGCATTGAAATCAGTGGATCCTACTTCTGAGTAAAGACATTTAGGATTGCGCTTTTAGGACCAGGCAGGAATTTGAACCTGGGTTTCTGATTTTCAACATCAAAACACAACATTCCTTGTGAACGGTTGCACCGTTCTGGACACACAAATAAAGTTGTGCTTATTTTTCACTTTATTTTTAATATGTTGCACCAGTGACACAATTTTTGGCATGATTTCATAAAAACATTAACATAGCCCTTGACAACAATTTCCAGTAATGGCACACTAAATTCTGTTGGATTTTTATTTTTCAGCCCTTCATAAGCAACTTGAAAAATGGTTACTAACTATCTGTGAAAGGGCAAAGGATAAAAGAAACCAGAAAAAGAAAGGTGATAGGATAAAAGAGGTTCCAGGTTCACATTAGTTATGGTCTGGAGATGTCTTCCGTGTTCTTTGGTGCCATCTAGTGGAATAAGACCAGAAGAGCAAAAGCAGGAAATCACCTCCCTCATTATTAGCAGGAGAGTTTCGTATTGGGCAGTGAGCTTCTCATAGGGTTAAACTTGTGTGTTTGTTTGTAAACTAAACTAGCATGAATTAAATTCTTACTTTTCTTGGTATGTAGTTCCAGGCATGGCTGGCTACGATGCAGAAGCATTCGCACACTTGGAAATGAATGGTACTGGAGAAGCCACAACTCCTTAGGACCACCCAGCACCCGTATTAAAAAAACAAATAATAAAAAAGACCTAGTGGGATAGGTGGACTAAAATTGCTATGGGAATGGTGAATTTAGAACTGAAGATTCAAAGATCCTGCCTTCTTTTGCTTAAGAGGAAAGAAAACAGAGATGATGGTCACTCTCTCTGCAGAGACAGCTGCTGCTGTTTACATAGCTCCATCAATGCGTATGGCACTTTACAGAGAAACAAGAGAAAGGAGCATGCCGCTTAAAAGATTATTATTTTGAATCTCTATATTACTGCTTTTCAAGAAAAGGTTTCCAAAGTGGTTGAGGTAGCAAAAAGGATGCGGAGATAGTTCCCTGTCCCCCAAGGGCTCACAATCTAAAAAGAAACACAAGGAAGACGGCCAGCATCAGCACCACCTGGGAGTGACATCATACTAGGCTGAGAATCAGGACCATTGTTTTCTCCTTGTTAAGTAGAAGGCACGACTTTGCCCTCTTTGCCCAGCTAGCAGGGGAGAATCACAGGGCCAAACCAATAATGAGATGTGGTGAGGCAGACCCCCTCCCGGCAGCGGATGGAGGGAGGTGGCAGATTGATGGGAAGCATCCTGCACAAGCTGCCCACCTCCATGGATCGCCTCATGGTGGGACTTCAGCCCTGGCATCTTTACATACACAGGCAGGGAGAAAGAGGATCAGTGCTAGCACGCTACTTTTGTTGTTGCTCAGTCGTTAAGTTGTGTCCAACCCTTCGCGATCCCATGAACCATATCCCGCCAGGCCTTCCTGTCCTCCACTATCTTCCTGAGTTCGCTCATTTTCATGTTCGTTGCATCGGTGATGCTGTCTAACCATCTCATCCTTTGCCTTCCCCTTCTCCTTTTGCCTTCAATCTTTCCCAGCATCACAGTCTTTTCCAGAGACTCCTCTCTTCGCATTAGGTGGCCAAAATATTTGAGTTTCAGCCTTAGTATCTGTCCTTCCAGGGAACAGTCAGGGTTGATTTCATTTAGGATTGACTGATTTGATCTCCTAGCAGTCCAAGGGACTCTCAGGAGTCTTCTCCAGCACCACAGTTTGAAAGCATCTATTCTTCGGCGCTCCGCCTTCCTTATGGTCAACTTCCAACTTCCTTGGGTTTTCTCTGTGCCAGGTGCAAGGGAGTGGCGACTGGACACAGGTATCTTGTTGTCTCGTGTGCTCCCTGAGGCATCTGGTGGGGCCACTGTGTGACACAGGAAGCTGGACTAGATGGGCTTTTGGCCTGATCCAGCAGGGCTCTTCTTATGTTCTTATGTTCTTATGGTCCAACTCTCGCAACCATACATTGCTACTGGCAACACCATGGCTCTGACAATACGAAGGACAAGGAGGCAGCACACTGACAGCCTTGCCAGCAGGTTCCAACAATTCAGCAAAGGGCATGGGGTATGGCTTGCTGGGCGGGCTGCTGCAGTGCTGCAGTGGGGTAGTGTTGTGACATTGTGCCTTACCAAGTGTCCAGTGCACCAGGAACTGCTACCATGCTGCCTAAATTAATGCTGTACCAATACTGACTTCTCATATATTGTGTGCAAAAGGCAAGTCACAAAAAGAGGCCTTCGATTTTTGAACATGTATACAAATTCGCTCATGATAAGCAACCCTGAAAGGAAATTATACCAGAGAGGGCAGAAAGCAAAGTTGTAGTATTAATGAAATGTTACTGCCATCTAGTGGTGATCTATATACGTACACATTTTCTTATAAAGATCAACCCTATGGTATATGTACTGTACTGTATTTTATTTTAGTCTGTGCAGTGCAAAAGGTGAGGGAGCCCAGGCATGGGGAGTAGTAAACATTTAAGGAAAAAACAGATTTTCTGTTTAAAAAAATGTAAATTAGAGAGGACATTGCAAAAATCTCTTTGTAGTATTGTCTGTGGCATACTAAAGATTTGATCTCCTCTAATTTGCTTATTACCACCACGTTTCCCAAAAAGTCTGAATAGTTCTGTGGTGCCACCAAATATGTAAAAAAAAACCTGCACTTTACATATGACAACGGACAATTAAATACCCTTGTTAAAAGATGCAATTTTATATTAAAATATGCTTAGATCCACTTGATCAAGCATGATCTTAGACTTCCATGGCCAGTGATTACGAACAGAGACTGAATAGGTGCGGGATTAAAAGCCCGTTCTCTTGAAGGTGGAGTATAGGTTTATACGCTCCAACGTATAGGTGGAGTAAAAACAGTTAAAAGATGGCCCAGTTAAGACTTATTTTTCAGCCTGTTTTTACTGTGCTTGTTTTTAACCTTTTATCAAGGACTGTTTTTACTCCACCTATACGTTTTAAACATTGTTTGGATCTTATCATCTGGTTTTAACTTAAATATATTTTTGTCTGCATACATGGCTTTTAATCTCGCACCTATTCAGTCTCTGTTCGTAATCGCTGGCCATGGAATTCTAAGATCATGCTTGATCAAGTGGATCTAAGCATATTTTAATATAAAATTGCATATATGCAAGCCCACAAGTAAACAAACAAAATATGTAGATTACCGTATTTTACGCTCCATAGGACGCATCGGTCCATAGGACGCATGCATCCTATGGAGCATAAAATAGAGAAAAAAAGATTTTTACTTACCTGGGCTTGGCGGCGCTTCAGGGAGGCCTGCGGGGGCTTCGGGGAGGCCTGTGCGAGCCTCTGCAGGCCTCCCCGATGTTCAGTTCGGCCAAAAACAGCTATTTTTGGCCATTTACGGAAATGGCCAAAAATCGCTGTTTTCGGTCGAACTAAACATCGGGGAGGCCTGCAGAGGCTCGCGCAGACCTCCCCAAAGCCCCCACAGGCCTCCCCGAAGCGCCCCCAAGCCTAGGCTTCGCACCATAAGACGCACGCTTTTTTCTCCCTATGTTTTTTGGGGGGAAGTGCGTCTTATAGTGCAAAAAATACGGTACTTCTACAAAATAAGTAGAAGTAGCGCAGTGGGTTAAACCGCTGAACCGTGAGCTATCGATCGAAAGGCCGGCAGTTCGAATCCGCAACAGGGTGAGCTCTCGTTGCTTGGCCAGCTCCTGCCAACTTAGCAGTTCCAAAGCATGTTAATGTAAGTAGATAAATAGGTACCGCTTGTGGGAAGGTAAACAGCGCTCCGTGTTCCAGCCGCATGCTACGCGCTGCGGCAAGGAGAGTCATGCCGGCCACATGACCACGTAGGCATCTTTGGACCAGAGGCGTTCTTTAATGGGGGGAGCTGGTGTGCTCCACCCCAGGCGCCAAGTGGGCGCGGGGGCGCGGCAGCTGGGCTCGGGGCTGCGCAGAGTGGCGCGGCACCGGAGCCCGGCTGGCACGACCCCCGGAGCAGCGCGCCCACTCGGCGCGTCCCCGGCCTCCGGAGGCTCCGCTCCGAAGGCCGGGGATAAGCCCTGCTTAGAGTGACCGCCCAGTTCGGCGGTCAAGGGCTTTATGAGAAAGCCGAACGCTTCGCTGGCTTGCGCATGCGCAAAACATATATAAGCCAGCGACGCGTTCGGCTTTCTCATAAAGCCCTCGACCACCGAACTGGGCGGTCGTTTTGAGGAGGGCTTGTCCCCTGCCTTCGGAGCGGAGCCTCCGGAGGCCGGGGATGCGCCGAGTGGGCGCTCAGCCCCAAGCCCGGCTGCATGGGGGGGCGCTTCAACCCCCGCCCCCCCCAGGCGCCGGGAGGGCTGGGAACGCCACTGCTTTGGACCACGCTGGCTCTTCGGCTTTGAAATGGGGATGAGTACCACACCCTAGAGTCGGACACGACTGGACTTAATTGTCAGGGGTCACCTTTACCTTTACCTAAATAGTTACAAAACCACTGTTTTAGTGACTGTGGAATGATTTAGAAAAAATGTGTTGTCGTGTGTATTTGACAAGACTAGAGTAGATTGACTAGAGTAGATTACCCTAGCGTGAGGCCCCCTTGGGTCCGGGGCCCAATTGGGAGCAATTGGTCCAATTGGCTTAAAACTGGCCCTCAGTGAAATGCATAAATATTATCTGGGACAATGGCACCAACTGAATGACCTTCAAAGTTTGACTGTTTTTTTAGATAACACATTAAAAGGCAAGCATAAAGAGAGAAATGCATCCAATTCACATCCAGTTTGTTACAAATAAGATGTCAAAATGTCAGAGATAATATTGATTCTGTTGTGCACTGAGGCACCTCACGAGAGACTTGTGACCAAGTATCACTGAGTATCACTAAGGATCTCTTTGGAAAGAATAAACTACTCAAATAATTGATTTTACTGATGAGACTTCTGGTGGGTATTTATCACTGTAAAAAAACATTCATATCACTAATCATGACTCACTATGATTCAAAATATATTGCTTCATGTTTACATGCAAGCTGCATAGTACACACACGGTAGCAGAATTTAAATGATATTTTAAACCATTTATGCACACACAGGTGTATATACGCAACAGGAGTTAAATAGGGAAGAGAGACTATGATTGAGAAGAAATCAATTGAATTCAGTGGGACATACTTCTGAGTAAACATACAGTACCTAACATTGCTAGTTTTCATATACTGATTCAAAACCAATTTGGATATTTTAATTGAAAAGCAGTATGTAAGTATTTCAGATACAAATAAAATAAATAAAATACCATACCTTGTAAAATATATGCTTTTTTCATATATACAGTCAACAATCCAGTCACACTTCCATTTTGAGGCTACAAAAAAGTACTTTCCAGGTTCTGAATTAGCTTTGAATGAGAAAATATATTTAGGTTCCAAGTTCTGAGGTCTCTTTGAGAACTGTAGCCTTTTTTGGGACTGTAACCAAAATTATCAATCAGAGATGGGGTTGCCAGCCAGCCCACCAAAATTGGCCTAGACTAGAGTCTCCAGGAGTCAGCAGCAATCTCCAGGCAAATACTGTACTGAAAGCAGTCCATTATATCAGTGGCGTCACTAGACGCGTGTCACCCCAGGGCGGGGCGCATGCGTCACCCTAGTGACGCCTCCCCCGACACACCCCCTTTACAAATCTTCGGCGCGGCCATAGGGCGCGTTGCAATTTGGGGGGCGCCCGACGGGGCGTCGCTCCGGGCGCCCAACGGGCTGCCACTCTGGGCGCCCGACGGGCTGCCGCTCCAGGTGCCCCCTCAATGGTTGCAGCCGCCCCCTCGTATGGAGTAAGAAGTGAGGGGGCGGGGGCGCTTCGTGCTCCCGTGTAACAGAGGGTCGGACTGCGGTGGAACTTAGAGCTCTGCCCCCCTGCAGCTATGCCAGTGGCAACCAGGAAAGGGATCAGGGCAATGGAACTCCTTGCCAGGGTGTTATGATGGCACCTGGCCTAGAGATAGGCTTACCAGATTTTCCTGGTTCTAAACAGCCCCCACACACAATTAATTAAACAATCAAACAAATAAAATTTTTAAAAAATATCTTTTTGGGGGGTGCAAAAAAGCGCCCTTTTGCCAACTGAAAGGCGGCCAAAAATTTAATTAATTATTTATTTTTAGTTAGCCAATTAAAGGTGGTTGTGGTTGAAGGAATGAGGGCAAATACATGAGTTTGGAGAAGATGAAGGAAGATGGGGAAATTCTCAGGTCCTGAGATGAAGATCCCTTTGTCTGAGCTAGATGGAATGGTTGTACCTCCAACAGATCAGGTTAGGTCCTCAGGATCTTCTACACCTCAGGATCTTCTAATTGTCTTCTTGGACAATTTGGAAGAAGCTGGCTGAGCTGAGATTCCCCCCCCCCCCCAAAAAAAAGGCATTTTGCTCACAGTCCAGGACCATAGTAGCCAATTAATTTTAACATGTTTTTTTCCCAGCACGTTTTTGCCCAATGAAACTGTCGTACAGTTCTAATCAATTTTACATTTGCTATCCTCAACACACAAGAACAAACATTGTTCTTCAATACAGTCTACTTTATCTACATTATTTTATTTATTACATTTTTATACCGCTCTTCCTCCAAAGAGCTCAGGGTGATGTACATGGATGGTTCCTTCCTTCCTTTTGTCCTCACAACAACCCTGTGAGGTAGGTGAAGCTGATAGATAGTTACTGGCCCAAGGTCAACCAGGAAGCTCCATGGCTGTGCGGGGATTTGAACCTGGATCTTCCAGTTGTAAGTCTAACTCCAGAACCACTACACGATCCTGGCTGTCTTAGCTATCTTAGCTACCATGATTCAAAATGTTATGTGAGGTACTTTTTTTTTCAGAACTCATAAAAAACCTGCTTGCTTGAACACAGAAACAACAGGCGCCCGGGCGCGTGGGAGCAGGGCCTGCGTGCGTCACGTCGACGCGCCCCTCGCGTGACATTGACGCGTGCGCGCCCCCGCCCGTTTTGCACTCATTTCGGAGCCAAACAGGCTCCAAGGAGGGAGGGAGGGCCGATCCGGCGCCTCACTTCGCTTCTGTGAGTTCCCCCGAGCACGCCCGCCCTCCCGCCCTCCCGCCTGGAGCTCCTGCTCCACGCGCTCCGCCAAAGTTCCGCCGCTGCTTGAACAAATAGTATATTTGAAATGTTAATCCTTCTCCAATGCGGTGCTTTGTTAGGCCAGCTGCTTTTCCATTGAGCTGTAATGCAGAACAACATTTGTTGGCTCTACAAGGCAGCTGGTTGTATGAAAATGATATAATTAAGTACTGTCGCAAAACAAATTAGATACAATGCAGGATGAGAAGCATCACTCCACATCTGAATTTTAATCTGCCGTTCTTTGTTATATGCATATGTTGTTGTTTTAAATACAGAAATAGTATCTAGAAACATTTCTACCATTATTTTGCCTGTCCTAGACATCAGAGGGAAGATCATTCAGGAACTCAACAGGCAGAGGAGGGGTTACAAGCCTAGGAAGCCTTATATTTGCATCAGTCCCATTGGTCCATCAGTCCCATTGTTGATACTGAGTCGCAGCAGGGTCTTAACCCAGTTTCCAGAACCCCCACATATTAAGCAGGACCTGACAGAGGCAATGACACCCTAGTCATTCTTCAAGACAGAGGAACAATACCTGTGCTAGACAAGAGGTGCAGCCTTTCCAGGTCACGTCTGGGCCCTTGTATATAATGTGTCCCCTCTTCCCCTCCCCACACCACACCTACCCCAACTACTATTCACTGTAAATGCTCCAGTGCACAGCAGACCATGACAAGCAAGATTTGACCGTATAGTTTCAGCAGCTGGAGCAACTTGAGAGTTTCCATTGCTGGACAACTAAACATCTGCAAACTTGCTCAACTCTAACCCAGCACAGCAATATTTCCTGAATGCAGGGTGGTGGAAGGGGCAGACCAGCGATTTGTAACCTTTTTCATCTCACGAAACACTTAAAATTGTCAAGGCACACCATCGGTTTTTTTGTCAATTGGCAAGGCACACCATGCTGCTGGTGGGGGAGGGGTTTCACATCCCCCAATGGCCCTACTAATAAGTGACCCCCCCCCAACTCCCACAGCATACCTGCGGCCCACTCACGGCACACCAATGTGCTGCAGCACACTGGTTGAAAATCACTGGGGTAGACCAATGGGGTAGACCCATCAGAGGCTCGTCTCGCCAGCCAGCCTCCCCTCAGTATCAGTAGTGGTGGCCAATACACTGTCAGGGGGTGCCCCATGTCAGTCCCCGTGTAGATTGTTGCTCCTCAAGACCCCCAGCAACCTGATGCTGACACTGGCTAATATGCCAGGAAGCAAAAGAAAAAGTTGAAGAGTACATGGAAGCAAACACAGGTTTCTGCATGTACCCAGGATAGTCACTGCTAGAACAGGGGAAAGGGCAGGAGGAGGTGTGGTCTGGAGGTTGAGCTGCTTCCTTGCCTGAAGAAGCTAAGCAGGGTCAGCCCCGGTCTCACTTTGGAAGGGCGACGAATGCCGCTGATGGAGTGTCGGAGTCGACGGATCTTCGTGAAGGAATGCAGAGGAGTGTAAACTGTGTGGAGTTATCAGCTGGCAAGTAATGGATAACAGCTTCTGAACCCATCTGAGGCTTGATATGTGGTTGCCTGTGGAAGCTTGGAAGGCAAGAGCTGTGCAGTCAGAACGATAAGTGCACTATGAAGGGAAACATCTTGAAAAATGGAGGGTTCTATGTGTATCATAGAATACCATTGTAAAAACCGCAGTTTGAAAAAATGGGGTTTATGGTCGGCCTGCTTATGTAAACTACCTTGAGTCTATGAGAAAGGCGGTATATAAATACTGTAAACCCAAACATGAATGCGGACAAAACATAGCAGAATGTATACAGCAAGAAAGCACTACACCTGCGCTGAAGAGTGTGACTTGGAACTGAAAAGCAACGGCTGGTAAGCGCGAAAAAAGCCTCCAGTCTGGAAGCTCCCACCGCCCCACTACTTAATGAGAGCAGCACATATATTGCGGAGGAAGACACTGATTAAAACATTGCTTCGGGTCATTTTTCCCACTAGGTCATCTTCCAAAGGTCCGGGTCGCTCTGTGCTTTTGCCCCCTCCTCGCTGTCTCTTTCTTTCGTCCTTCCTGTAGTCGTGGGAACCGACTTCATCGCTTGAGAAAAATGCCCTCTTCGTGCCCCCCGCTGGTGCTCAAGACAGGCGGAAAAAAACGAAGCCCTTTCAGCAGGAGAACTGCTGTTAGGGCATGAAATAATAGTGACCACAGCATGGACTCTGGTGTAGAGCGGGTGAACTTGTGGAGCCTCTGTAAGCCTCCGACAGCTGTTGGCGTGATTAGCACACAGCGCAGATTATACATAATGCAATTTCTCCCCCCATAGAAGGGCTTTAGACCACACATCATACAAAAAGGAGAGCTTAACTATTTCCTAACTTCGTACTGCTCTGACACTGCACTCTACCTTAGTACAGAAAGCAAGAGTAACTTCTCTCTCTCTCTCTCTCTCTCTCTCTCTCTCTCTCTCTCTCTCTCTCTCTCTCTCAAACATAATCCCACTGCTCCCTCCCTTTTCCACCGAATATTATTTATCTCTCTCTTTGGAACAGTAAGTCCCGTACACCATCTCAGGCAGTCTCTTTATATGGGTGGTCTCCCGCAATGGACGTGGAATATCTGGGAAGAACACGTTGTAATGGGGGGGGCATTGTTTCTACCAATTAGCCTGATGGAGCATTCGCGAAAGGAAACGGATGCCTCTTCAGGTCCCTGACACAGCCTTTCAGTGCAGTAAGTGCAAATACGCACATTCGAGCTTCTCGGGGAAAAGGGCTCACTGCCCATTAAAAATGAGCGATGACCTATGAAAGGAAAATAATGACCATGGAAATATACCAGAAAGCCTCGCGATTTCGACTCTGCAAATATTAAAAGGAGAACATTGAGGATTTCAAGGCCAGAACATCTGGACAGCAAAACTCAAATGAGGGAAAATGCAGATGACCGTAGCAGAGTGAATCATGGTTTGCATTCCTTGTTTGACTCGAGTGATATTATTGACTGGTATTGGCTAACATTACCAAGCCCAACCTTTCCAACCAAATCAAGAGTCAAGACAGGGGGGGAAAGATGTTTTTTGATAATTAAGATAATCGGGACCACTGATCTACAGTCAAAAATGTATATATGTTTGGTCTGTGCGACCATAGGGTCTAAAAACTGGCCTTACTTTTCTCTCCAAATGAAAACTAAACCCTCCAACATCGCACAGATGAAAATAGGGACAGTCTTTTCAACACCCCTATCCTCAAACTAAGGATGCCTGTCCGAGCCACCCCCACCATGGCCAATTTCACATTGCTGAAGGCTCTTTTCCACTTTCTGTATACTGCTGTACTTGGAAACAGCTGGTCTTGCACTAGCTTCAGTAGCAGGCTGTTAATAAACTGACCATAACAGTTTACTTTTAAGAAAGTTTAATTTCACAGCCAGTCCAACTGTATGTATTACACCCTACCAGCGCAATCCTGTGTAACCTTGCACCGGTGTAACAGTAGATGCACCGGTGTAAGTGCACTTATGCCAGATGCACCGGTGTAAGTGCACTTATGCCAGTGTAAGTGAACTTATGCCAGTGTAAGTGAACTTATGCCAGTAGATGCACCGGTGTAAGTGCACTTATGCCACTTATGCCAGTGCCACTTATGCTCTGCTGTTACACCGGTGCAAGGTTACACAGGATTGCGCTGTACAACTCGAAACACATTCAGCCACGTTTAATCTCTGGACAGGAGGTTATAAGAGGGGTGCTGTGTGAGAGGAAAGAAAGCGGTGCAGTGGCATTTTGCGTCAATGCGCATGCATTCACATGGTATGCATGTGCAGTAGAGTCAAAATATGTTCCCTACCCAAGACTTAACTTCTAGAAACCCGAGGACAGGGACTGCATCCTGCAGAACTCTAGTGCAGGGGTTCTCAACTGGTGGTACGCATACCACGTGGTACTTTGGGCTGCCTCTGGTGGTACTTGGACCTCCAGGCCCCCCTGAACTCTGCCAGGACACCCCAACGCCCGTTAAAATGTGGTGCTTTCGGCACTGTGATTTTGCTCCCGAGAGGCTCCTGCCTTTGGCCGAGCCTCTCGGGAGCGAAGAAAACAGCCCACCTGCCCACCTGGAACTCTTACAGGCTTCCTGCGCTGAAAACCCAGAAGTAAGCAGCAATGACATCATTGCCACTTACGTCTGAGTACATTGAGAATGCACAGGGCCAGCCCATCTATGAATTCAACTGAAGCTGTTGCCTCAAGTAGCAGATTGGTAGGGCGGAGCACCCATCTCTATCTGCCTACTTGCCCCCACTGCTCCTCTTTCTCCTTCCACTTCCTGGATTGGAAAAAGAGGGGGAGAGAAAGAGGAAATGTGGAGGGAATGCTGAGTTAGAGCATTGGGAAAATGGGAGGAGCAGAGACTGACACATAATCGGGTAAGTGGGGGGTCACATTTGGCATGCTGCCTCACTCAGGCATCAAGAGGTCTTCAGCTGGCCCTGATACTACATGCGCACAAATGATAAAACAATAAAATCCCTACATGGATACTCTCTGCAAGGCCAGCCCTGCAATTGGCCCATGTGGGCCCTGGAAGCCAGGCAGCACTTGGGGAAAAGGGCAACACACTGGATCACCCATTTTACATCTCTGCAGTGATGCTGGCACTATCCCAGTATTATTACCTTTGCTGCCAGCTGCTGTTTGAAAACAGCAGCAGGACAAGGTCAGAGAGGAGTGGAGTGGCACCGTTTTCAAACACCGGGGGGGGGGGCTGGCTGGGGCTGGAGGCGGCGGCAGAAGCAAGTGCAAGGTGGTGGCATCTGGAGCTGATAATGTGAGCTGTGTGTGAGCATGGCATGTTTTGTGTGTGAGAGCATGGCATGCTTTGTGTGTGAGAGCATGGCATGTTTTGTGTGTGAGAGCATGGCATGCTTTGTGTGTGAGAGCATAGCATGCTTTGTGTGTGAGAGCATGGCATGCTTTGTGTGTGAGAGCATGGCATGTTTTGTGTGTGAGAGCATGGCATGTTTTGTGTGTGAGAGCATGGCATGTTTTGTGTGTGAGAGCATGGCATGCTTTGTGTGTGAGAGCATGGCATGCTTTGTGTGTGAGAGCATGGCATGTTTTGTGTGTGAGAGCATGGCATGTTTTGTGTGTGAGAGCATGGCATGCTTTGTGTGTGCCCCCAAGTTGGGAAAACCAGGGGGCATAGGGGCTGCATCAGACCACATTAATCCCAGATACCATGGAGAGTTGGGCTGGGTCTAACTCTCTAAAACAGAAATAGAATGCATAATTGTATGTTGACTCCAGACTCAGCAGAAAATAAAATAATTTTCCAGCCTAAAAACCAGAGCCAGGAGTGAGGGGGGGGGGGGGGAGAAGAGACTTTCCAGGGGCATGAAGATTTGAAATGATCTCCCTTTGTGCTTCTCATCAACTACTCAGGCATTCAGGCTTAAGAAATTCGCTGAGAAGATGCTTTCCCAGGGTACTGACAGATCTTTAAATATTCACGGCAGAAAAAAAAAAGAATATTGTTTTGTTCAAGAGTTCTTTACATAGCCTGACAGCTGGACCTTGGAAATTTTGTTAAGAGAGAAAAGTTATGCTTCTCATGTGAGGATTCCATCCACTCAACCATAAAACTTAATCTTAGAAAAGCTAGCCCTTTCATGCTTCACATGTGTCTGCAGTACACATACACAGCAACTGAAAATGTCTGCGTTCTTGACTTGTTAAGAGTGAATGATTATACAGAGACTGTAATTGCAATGCAGGCAGTTCTTAGGGCTGCCATACTCCAGTTCTCCAAATCTGGTCAGCCTCTTCTTCGCCCAGTTAGCAAAGGTGAATTTTAGAACATAAACGTTTTGATTGGGAATGCTCATGAAATGTTTTGCTAGGGCAAAATTCCAACATGATTGTAAACAAGTAAATGGAGCACAACCCTCAAGGATTCACCTGAAGTATCCAGGAATCGGCATCAATCTCCAAGTAACTACTCCAGAAAGCAATCCTGGAGTTTTTAACAGGGTGTCCAGGAATTTTTAATATTGCATCATGCTAGGAAAAAAAAATATCCAGGAACAAACAGCTTCAGTCAGAGTTGTTGGCAGCCCTGAGCACAAGGCTTCTGTGTGCAGTTGAACACTCGGTTTGAGCTGGGACGGAGGTCCGAACAGGCAATTGAACTAGATTGACCTTTGCTGCAAGCTGACATGTGCTTTGCAGGAGATATTGTTTGGCGTGACACCCAAAAGAGCCACCAACAGAAAGTGGTCAGATTTGGGGAGAAAGACTGACCTACTGATCTAAAACAATCCTACTGACCTACTGATCTAAAACAATCCTAAAAAATGCAGCTATCACTCAACTAGAGACGCTGATACTCAATACTTCTGAACATGTACATTCAGATAAAAGCAATACTTGTTTCATTAATAGTACAGTACTACTGTTAATACTAGTTTCACTTTCTTCAGAATGCATCCGATGATGGTGATTCTTGTTCTTTTAGACCATATGAAAGGGAGCCCCCAGCTCTTGGATTAACCAATTCAGTTTATATGCTAACTTGTCTAGAAACCAACTACAGGTTGATTACCCCTTTCTGGACATCCGAAATTCAGACTATTCTGAAATCCAGACATTTTGGGGGCTATGACTTAAAAAAAACAACCCCAAAAACTTTTTCCACCACCTGACTGGCATCGTGCAAGGCATGCTGGGGCACAACATTATTAAAAAATATCAAATAAAATTACCTTCAGGCTATGTGTATAAGATATATATGAGACATAAATGAATGTTGTGTTTAGACTTGGGTCCCGTCCCCAAGATATCTCATTATACTTATGCAAATATTCCAACAGACAAGTCTGAAATCCAGACAATTCCCTGTCCCAAGCAGTCCAGATAAGGGATACTCAACCTGTACTCAACTCAATTCTCAATTCTGGTCATGCGGGGCTTCAGAATTACTGTCAGTGTCACAGCACACTCATTCTATTCTGAGATATAAACCAGTCCATCTGTCCAAAGGAATGTAAGTTGTTGGCAGTGGCAGGGTGACGGAGAAGGAACAGCCCAACATCAACAATAAGCTTGGACTCATTAGCATGAGATAATCCCCACCACCAAGTCACCAGTTTCTGTATTATCTGTCGCTGAAAAATAAAACCCAGCAGCGCTAAGAAGGTCACTGCATTCTCAGGGTAATCAGCTGTGGTGAATTCAGTCTGGAACGGGCAGATGCAAATATTTCAAGAGTAAGGAGGGATCATCCCTGATTGTTGAGGAGTAATAGTGCAGTGGGTTAAACCGCTGAACCATGAGCTGTCGATCGAAAGGTCGGCAGTTCGAATCCGCGACGGGGTGAGCTCTCGTTGTGTGGCCAGCTCCTGCCAACCTAGCAGTTCCAAAGC
The DNA here is from genome assembly GCA_026170595.1 of Plestiodon gilberti rubricaudatus. Lineage (NCBI taxonomy): Eukaryota > Metazoa > Chordata > Lepidosauria > Squamata > Scincidae > Plestiodon > Plestiodon gilberti. Next base: position 106,813,211 of record JANXHW010000003.1, on the reverse strand, counting down.
ATGTCAATGCGAGTAGATAAATAGGTACCGCTTGCGGGAAGGTAAACAGCGCTCCGTGTTCCAGCTGCATGCTACGCGCTGCGGCAAGGAGAGTCATGCCGGCCACATGACCACGGAGGCGTCTTCGGACAACGCTGGCTCTTTGGCTTTGAAACGGGGATGAGCACCACATCCTAGAGTCGGACACGACTGGACTTAATTGTCAGGGGTCACCTTTACCTTTAATAGCAAGGAGCCCTTCAAATTTTAGATTTGACTAGAGATAGTACTATGAAGTTCATATTGTTGTCTCTGGAGAGTTTTCCATGGAGAAGAATTTAGCAAATCAAAAGTTACTGTACCTATTCTTCTTTATGATAACCAAATGTGCAAAACAAGAATATCAGTTACTTGGCTGGTTTTAGTGCCTTCAAAAGGCCACTGTCAGAGTTTATTCCACCATTTTTTTCTAATAAGCTGCAGATATATGTAAGTAGTTTCATAGCTGGTGAAAGTGAAATTTATGGTCTGGGAGTCATGACAGCTCAATCTTATACATGTCTACTCAGACGTAGGTTCCATTATGTTCAATGAGATCTACTCCCAGGTAAGTGTGTATACGATTGCAGCCTGAGAGCTGGTGTAGGATAGTGACTCAGCTTAGACCAGAGGTGGCCAACCCGCGGCACGCGTGCCACAGAGTGGCACGGGAAGGTCCGTCGGGTGGCACGCGCGCCTCTCTTCTCCCCTGCAAGATTTTCCGGCTCTCGCACACGCCTCTCTCCTCCCCTGCAAGATTTTCCGGCTCGCGAGCTCATTCCGCTCCTGGCTAAACGCCAGGAGCCTGCAGGCGGCACTTTGATAGCCGCCAAACAGCTGTGGGCTCCTGGCGTTCAGCCAAGAGCCGAATGAGCGCACGCGCGTTGGTCCTGGGAAGCTAAATAGGCGCGAAAGATCTGTTCGCGCCTATTTAGCAGCAGCAGACGGGACTCTGTAGCTGTAGCAGCAGACGGGACTCGGAGCGGAGGAGAGAGAAGCAGCAAGCAGCATCGACACCAGCCAGCCAGGCCTGGCTGAGGAGGGGCAGCCATCCCATCACCCTCCAGAGCAGAGCAGCAAGCCCGCCGGCGCTGAGTCGGCCTTGGAGTCCCCGGCTCGCTCACCATCTTCTCTCGCCGCCATCTTCTCTCGCGCCCGCCGCCCACCCTGCCTGCTCTGCACTCTTGTCGTTGCCCTGCCGCCCAGAGCTGCCGAGGCCCCCAGCAGCAGCCAGCAGAGCAGCCCAGTAGCAGCCGACAACAGCAGTCGTCCGCAGCAGGCAGCAAAAACAACACAAAAAGGTCAGAGACAGTCAGGAGGAGCGAATGGGGGTAGGGCTTGCCTGCTTGCCTGTGCCTGCTTGCCTTCTCCTGTCCTGAGCTGAGCTTGCTTTGCTTGTGCTAAGTGTGTTAAGTGTTTCCATGTGGGGGGGGGGGTGTTGATGTGAAGTGTTTCTGTGTGTGTGTGTGTGTGTGTGTGTGTGTGTGTGTGTGTGTGTGTGAGAGAGAGAGAGAGAGAGAGAGAGAGAGAGAGATCCTCCACAGCCAGGGGCAGCTCGCCTGGGTTTTATTGTTTCAAAATGCATGATGCAACCTGTGTTATGTGTTTCTATGTGGGGGGGGGGGGTGATGTGAAGTGTTTCCGTGTGTGTGTGTGTGTGTGTGTGTGTGTTGTTTCTATGTGGGGGGGGATGATGTGAAGTGTTTTCGGGTGTGTGTGTGTGTGAGAGAGAGAGAGAGAGAGAGAGAGAGATCCTCCACAGCCAGGGGCAGCTCGCCTGGGTTTTATTGTTTCAAAATGCATGATGCAACCTGTGTTATGTGTTTCTATGTGGGGGGGGGGGGTGATGTGAAGTGTTTCCGTGTGTGTGTGTGTGTGTGTGTGTGTGTGTGTATGTGTGTTGTTTCTATGTGGGGGGGGATGATGTGAAGTGTTTTCGGGTGTGTGTGTGAGAGAGAGAGAGAGAGAGAGAGATCCTCCACAGCCAGGGGCAGCTCGCCTTGGTTTTATTGTTTCAAAATTCATGATGCAACCTGTGTTAAGTGTTTCTATGTGGGGGGGGGATGATGTGAAGTGTTTCCGTGTGTGTGTGTGTGTGTGTTGTTTCTATGTGGGGGGGGATGATGTGAAGTGTTTTTGGGTGTGTGTGTGAGAGAGAGAGAGAGAGAGAGAGAGATCCTCCACAGCCAGGGGCAGCTTGCCTGGGTTTTATTGTTTCAAAATGCATGATGCAACCTGTGTTAAGTGTTTCTATGTGGGGGGGATGATGTGAAGTGTGTGTGTGTGTGTGTGTGTGTGTGTGTGTGAGAGAGAGAGAGAGAGAGAGAGAGAGAGAGAGAGATATCCTCCACAACCAGGGGCAGCTTGCCTGGGTTTTATTGTTTCAATGGATGATGCAGCCTGTTTCAATGGATGATGCAGCCTGTGTGAAGTGTTTCTGTGTGTGTGTGTGTGTGTGTGTGTGTGTGTGGGTAGTTTACCTCTGCAAGCCCCCAGGGAGCCCCTCCGTCGCAAAGGTATTCTTCTTTAAAAGAGGGGGAGGGGTCTGGTGGGGAGTCTCTGCAAATTACTGCAGTCCATCTCTTTTAAAATTTTAAGTGGTTTTCCTTGCACAGGAATCAGGCTTGTTGTGTGAGTTTGACCCAGGCTTTTTGTTGTGCTTTGCAATTTACTTTTAATTTTAAGGAGTGTGTGTGTGTGTGTGTGTGTGGGCAAACTACAGAAGCACATGAGGAGACAGTGTGTGTGTGTGTGTGTGTGTGTGTGTGTGTGTGTGTGTGTGTGTGTGTGTGTGTGCGCGCGCAAACTACAGAAGCACATGAGGAGACAGACAGACAGACAGACAGACAGACAGACAGACGTGCTCTAAGAATGATATAATAATAAACCTTAAGTAACTGAAGGTGATTCTGTTTTTATTTAAACATGGTTATTTAATAAAATAAAAACACTACTATTTATTATTTATTTATTTACTTTATTTATTTATTTTTGTGGCACGCCCAAGATACAAAAAAACTAAAAGTGGCACATGTCATAAAAAGGTTGGCCACCACTGGCTTAGACTTACAGTGCAATCCTATCCAACTTGCACCACCGGTGTAACCAACGGTGCAGCGAGAATTGGAGGCCCCAGAACGGAAAGGGGATTCAAATCCCCCTCCAAAGGGGGATTCAAAGGGGTTTTGAATCCTCTTTCTGTTCTGGGGCCTCCCGTTCTCGCTGCACCACTGGTTACACCGGTGGTGTAAGTTGGATAGGATTGCGCTGATACACTCAGTTTAGAGATTGAGCTGTGAATTAGGACTTCCTGGTTTGAGTGTCACCTCTGCCATGGATTCTCACTAGATTGTGCCAGGCAAGCTGCCACTCTCTCTCTCTCTCTCAAGAGTTTGAAGTATTGCACCATAACTAACAGTCCAATCTTATGGTCCATTCCCCCCCCCCCCCGCCGATGCAGCAATGTCAAAATGGCTACCACTGCAACCTGCGGGGGGGGGGGGGAGAGGCAGTTGCAGAGGTCTTGTCTGAGTAAGGAAACATTCGTTTCCCCTTACCTAGGAGTAAGTGTCTGCAGTGCGGAGGGGTCTACTCAGATCTGTGCTAGCGAAATTGCTGGTGCAGGTCTGTGTGGACCTGGGCTGAGGGATCATGTTTGGGAAGAAGGCTGGGATTTGCCAGCTACTGCTGCTGCCAAACCCATCCCCTTCCCAGAGCCAATCCGCCCACCCCTATTGCTTACAAGGGGCTTGCAAGGTAGTCTACTGGTGTGTGTGTGTGTGTGTGTGTGTGTGTGTGTGTGAGAGAGAGAGAGAGAGAGAGAGAGAGAGAGAGAGAACGAGTACGAGTACGAGTACGAGTACATGAGTGTGAGAGAGTATGATGGCCATCATGCCATGCTGTATAGTTAGTATTATTACACAGTTTCTTGGTGTTTCAAGGGCCTCCCCCCCCCCCCAGAGGAACACAATAATTCATCTTGGTTGTACCAGCAACCCTGGGGAAGGGAGTGATTCACTTCTTCCCTAACATAGTAGAAAAATAAGGGGATGCCTGTGAGTGGGTGAGTTTTGATCACAAAAACAGCCCAAAGGGAAAGAGTTAACCACCCCCAGTGCTGCAAACATCTTTGCAGCCCATGACTGCATGTTCTTTACAAAGCGTGTTAATTGCGCTTCAGGATCGTTAAATAGTGCCTTTAAATGCTGCAGCAAGCGTTTCCTACTTCACAACTTTTCTCTTAGCGGCATCCCAAGTTTCTACTCAAAACATCTGGCAATTTCAAAGTTTGCTGTAGGTGAAGAACAACCTGTTCTTTCTTTCAAGTTCTGGTTTCAAGCATGGCAATAAGTTGGGGAAGGGAGGCAGACCCAAAGTAATATTAAACATTAGGCAAATGCACAATAATGAACTTTATATCTGGCAATGCTCGGTAACTATCAAGAGGTCCCGTTCCCCCCAGTTCTCACGCCTGTAATAAACTCCCACATAACTGGTACCTATGATTTGCTGTGCTGGAAACACAAAAAGGAAAGATAATAATTCCATGGAATTCCATCCATCAATTCCATCATTCGTCCAGTTGCTAACAAATCTTGAAAGGGGCACAGCAAAGCAAGTAATAGAACAGCTGGAATAAATGTAAATTTCACCAATGTTGACCAATACAAAAACGATAAATATTAGATGTCAAGACTTACTATCTGATGTGCTAACAGCAGCAAGGATCTTTTATGCCAAATGCTGGAAATGTTAAGACACTTGCTATAGAATGGAAAAATAAAATGCATGAATATGCTTGACATGTTAGAGTAGAACCATACAAAAAAGAAAAACTGACAGCCCAATCCTGCCTAACTATACATGGCCTCCCTAAATGGCCAGACGCTGTATCCTATTACCATTGCGACCTGCCTGGGCGTGGCCCGGGCGCACCTCAGGAGAAGGGGACCTTCGTCCCCTTCCCCCGATATCAGTCACGCGGGCCGCAATGGGCCTCCTCAGATGCACACCAGCTCTGAAGCTGGCGTGGTTCCGGGGAGGCAGCATAAGGCTGGCCCGGGCTGCGACGGGGCCTAGGATATTAGCGCATCTCAGCATCGATATTCCCCTCCCCTCCCAGCACTAACTGGCCAATGCCCCCCTCCCTCGCCACCTCTGCTCCCTGCACCGACCGGCGCAGTACTCACCTGTATCGGCCAGCACAGGTCCAGGTAGGTGCCAAAGTATACGATGCTGGCCTCAGCGCCGGTGCCACTTTCAGGGTGTCAAAAATGTGCCTTACGGCACATTTACAACACCCTGGGTTGGCGGAACACAAGGTCTGCCAGCCTATAGTTGCGCAGGATTGCACTGAGAGTCAATTAAAAATGAAAACCAATGATTACTGGACAACACTTTCTTCCACAAGTGTTTATTTTATTAATTCTTTCTATCTCTAGTCTAATCTAAAATTTGAAGGGCTCTTTGCTATTACTCCTTAACAAGCAGGGACGATCATCCCTTATTCGTGAAATATTTGCATCTGCCCATTCCAGACTGAAATAAAAATTAAAATAGGGAGCTGGCAAAACATTGTGGCTACGAGATTTGAACTGTGAACTGTGAATGACTTCCCTGATATGAATCTTGCACCTGCCAGAAACTCATTTGATGGCCTTAGAAAAGCCACACCTTCTCAATCCCAGCTACAATCTGGAGATACTACAGTACTTGAAAGTATAATAATAATAAACCATAATTAGGCTTACCATCCATCCCGGAATTTCCGGGACAGTCCCGGAAACCTGCCTCAGGTCCCAGAACGGCCAGAAATCCTTAAAGCAAAAGGAGGGAACATCATGTGACGTCACTTCCGGGGGCGCCGTGCTCCGGGCACCGCAGGAGCTTGTTACATATTTCAAGGTATGCTCGCATAGAGACTTTGGACACATCCTCGATCACAGCTAGTGTAAATTTGGCGTAGGATTGTTCCCTTAATCATGTATTCTGTTGTAACAATGAATAATACTTTTCCAGGCCGACGTGAAGTTTCATTCCAGAAACTGTGAGCTCATCTGTTCCAGACAGTTGGGCATGGTGGCAGCCCTGGACAGTTTCATTTTTTTTCCTCCTCCAAGCCACATATTAAATCCTGACAGTGGATGGACAGAAAGGGATCTCTGCTAAGTAAAAGCCCTCAAGACCTCACACTAGCCCATTTCGTTGTAGCACAGGCCTTACAAGCTCTCTGTTCTCTTTCAAAGAGTGTTTGTTCTACATCTGGCATATTTATATACAATGGCGTGCTACAGCTATCTGTCAGTCCAAAGTGGCAAAGCCACAAAAGAGAAGACTTTTCTGGTTCTGAGCCAAGGACCAATTTGGGGTTTTGCTTTTGCACAGAAATAGAAAAAGCATTCCCAAAATAATTCCGTTACTGCTGAAATGTCTTTTATATAGCACTGGACACTTTTCAGGTGTCTGTGTGACCAACCACTTAGTAAGAGGATCATCCATATTGTCCTGCCAAAAGACGAGGAGAATCTTCTCATACCTGTTATTGGGCATGCTTTTAAAACAAGTGTAACGTGCACATGGGAGAAATCTATTGCATGTGCAAAGAACAAGTGCCTGTTGGCTCAACCCAGTGGAAAGGTATGAAATAAGGAGGAAGACAAAGTTCAAGTTGCAATAATGGATGAGTTTTATTGTGGGGATAAGAATACAATAACTGGGAAGGGGAATCAAAAAGAATGTACACAACAATCATACACACAACCAGGCCTTGAATTTCAGCGGTTTCTAGGTTATAGGTAAGAGTCGAGAAAAAGAAAATCCTTACAAAGAAAAGGGGGTGCATGATGGCACAAATGGAGGAGAGGAGAAAGGAGGGGGAGAAGGGTGTAGGGAAATCAGGAGTGTCACCCAGGGGCTGAAGAACTAGGAGGGGAGCGGGAAAGGAGAAAGACTGATGGAAAGAAAGGGGACAAATGAAGAAGTGCCAAGACCAGGGCTCAGTCTTTGTTGTCTGTAGCCTAGAACAGGGGTTCTCAACCCCTTCCCGGCCAAGTACCACGTCTGGCGCCACTCTCCTGCTGCGTACCACCGGACGTGAATGGCTATGATATTATCACCAGTTACTTCTGGGTGTTCAGGTTTTTGGAGGCCAGAAAATGCAGGCAGGAGGCTCTGGGCAGGTGGGAGGGCCATTCTCAGCATTCCCCAGAGGCTCGGCCAAAGGCAGGAGTCTCTCGGAAGCGAAAATGTGCTGTTGAAAGTGCCATGTCAGAGCGGGGTTCCGGTGGTCCGTCAGTCCGAGTACCACCAGCAGTCAGCCAAAGCACCACTGGTGGTACTAGTACCACTGGTTGAGAACCCCTGGCCTAGAACATTGACCATGGTTACAGAATGTCCAGCACCAGCAAGCCCTGCCTCCTGCTGCCAATGCATGCAGTTGCCCTGCCCAATAGCGTAACTAGGGTGGAGCGCGTGGTTCAGCAGAACCAGGCGCCCACCCTGCGGGGGCGGCGCACGGGGTGGAGCGCATGGTTCCGTTGGACCAGGCGCCCACCCGTGCCGGACTCGAGTCCGAGTCCAACTCGGAGACTTGAGTCTCCGAGTCGGGCCGGCCCCTTCAATTGGGAGAGCCGGCTCGGGGACGTCCTCCCCGGCCGGCTGCCCAGGGCGGAAAGCCCACGCAAGAACGGTATTTACACCGTTCTTTTCGCGCATGCTCAGACTGTTACTGAGGGAAAAGGGCTGCCCTTTTCCCTCAGTAACAGTCTGAGCATGCGCGAAAAGAACGGCGTAAATACCGTTCTCACGTGGGCCTTCCTTAGAAGGCCCCGGGCAGCCGGCCGGGGAGGACGTCCCCGAGCCGGCTCTCCCAATTGAGGGGGCAATTGAGGGGGCGCCTGTCGGGGGGGAAGGGCTTGTTGATGTGCTCCCAATATTGCAAAACCATAGAGACTATCCATGGTTTCATAACATGTGAAGAGGGCTACAGATGACCACCTTACCAAGTGGTAACATGGTAGGGATGTGCAAGGCGGAAAAAAAGTTCTTTCGCGTCTCTCGTTATTTTCGTGTCTAATCTATGTAATTACAATTTTCTGGTTCTGTTTCCTTTGTCTGTTTGTTCTCATTGGTTTCAAAGTGACTTCCAATTCTCATACTTATAACCTCACAATTTTCAAGCCAAGCAACGTTAAATTTGTAGGCATTTGAGCATCATCCCACTGATCATGCCTACCAAATTTCAGACAGATAGTACCAAGGAAGCCCATTTTAGAGGCCATTATTTTTTAAAAGGCACATAAGCGTCCCATTGATTTTAGTGGCGTATCCAGCTCCAGTTCTCCTGCCCTTGACTTTGTTGTTTTTCAGAAAATCCATAGGAAAATTACAGGCATTTAAGGGCTCCTCCAAGGGTTGAAGTCTGCTAAATTTCAGAAGGATAATGACAAGGGGCACACTTTTGAGGAAATTAAAGAAGGCATACAGACGCAACTGCTATTTAAACCAATGGTAAAAAGAAATACAACTGAAATAGTGTAGGATTGGATCAGTTAAATCTTTGCTAAAGCAGAGGCAAACGTCTATAAACACTAACTCCCAAAATGTTGAAAAAGAAAAAAGAAATGGTCCGTAATGGTGGAGAATTAATATAGAAAGGATTTCAAATAAAGAGGTTCAGCAAAAGCCAGGGAAATCTGCCCCAAACTAAAGACAAATGCAATCTCACAAACTCAGAATAAAGCAACAACAGCTTTACTCCTTCACTTGCCTTACAACTCCTTCACTGCCCAACAAAAGAATGAACAGACTATTGGCACAATCCTGTGTAACATTGGAGCAGCGCAGCTACCACAGTGCTGCTCCAGGGTGTCGCAAATGTGCTGTAAGGCATGTTTTTTGACACCCGGAGAGGAAGCAGTACTGGCACAGAGGCCAGAGCCGCTCACTCCACCGCGGAACTCAGCCGACTCCAGCCACCGCAGGTAGGTCCTGCACCGGTCGGTGGGAGGGAGGGCAGGGGTGGGGAGGGAGGGGGCTATTGGCTGGCCCGAGCTGGTAGGGGGCGGGGATATCAGTGGCAATATCCTAAGCCCCTTCCCGGCCTGCATTGGCATTACACCACCTCCCCAAATGTTGGCCATGTCTGGACCTGGCATGCATCCGAGGAGGCCCATAGGCCCCAGGCTCGCTTATACCCAGAGAAGGGGACGAACATCCCCTTCTCCCGAGGTGCAGATTAGCAGCCCTGGGGCAGCCTACAATGGGGTTAGGATACAGCGACTGGCCCTTTAGGACGGCCGTGTATCTTTACACAGGATTGGGCTGCCCGTGTGATCTCTCTGTTTTTATGTTTCTGCACACCCCTCCCCGTGCCACTCTGTGATTGGAAAATTCTCTACAAGCATCACACTTTGGCGAAAATCTGTTTAACAGTACCATCCTATGCATCTTAGCTATGGCTGATTGCAGGAATCAAACCCAAGGAAATGAAACAGACCTGAACAGATCCAAATGCTGAAATGGATCAGTACTCCCTTGGGCCTGGTTCAGACCATTGTGTTCAGCTCAGACAAATGTGGAGCAAAATGAAATAGGTCTTGCTTGCATTTTAGTATTTTTGCATTCATCCCAAAATGAATGCACAGCCCTGCTACAAGGTCACTGTGGTGACCGTGTGTGTGTGTGTGTGTGTGTGTGTGTGTGTGTGTGTGTGTGTGTGTGAGAGAGAGAGAGAGAGAGAGAGAGAGAGAGAGAGATTAATGTGGGCTATTCCTCCTGTTATTCACTATATGCCCCAGAGCGAGCCTTTGATGGCAGGATGAATCTGCTGTTCCCTCAGTCGTCTCAGTTCCCACATGTCTGTGGTACTGTAATTTTACTTCTTAAAGTGACAGTACACATTTCTCAGATTTCAGTTAGTTTCAACTGTATGTAGTTTTACATGCTGACTTCAGAGCATAACCCTTGCCTAAGATATGGGCCAGCCATACAGTGTAATAATAAAAAGCAGGATAGAAATATTGTTGTTGTTGTTGTTGTTGTTGTTGTTAATATTAATAATAAGATTTCTATCCTGCTTTTTATTATTGTTATTGTTATAATGCTGCAAATGAGGCTGCAAATGAACTCATTTGCAAATGTCCTCAAAGGCTGCAAATGAGGACATTTGTGGGCTGGGCATCACTGGGATCTGTAATGAGAACAAAATACATCAATCCTTAAGCTGAAATGCCAAAAAGACACATCTTAATTGTCTTAAGCACCCAGCAAAAACTAACCTATGCTTAGCCTAATGCCCTAGCACTAACACCCACTGGGTGAACCCCTCACGGGGTGACACAAGTGACCCACTGGCCACAAAGAAGGCCCAAAGGCCACTGAAACAAGGCCCGAAGGCCACAGAATGCCCAAAGGCCAAGGCCTGAAGGCCACACAAGGCCCAAAGGCCACAGAAGGAAGGCCGAAAGACAAGGCCTCACAGGTCGCATTAATAACTCAAAGGCCCACTGGACCTGAAACACAACAAGCCCAACAGGCCAACTATCTTGGGATGCAGATTGAAAAACTTGATGATGGAAGTTATCTTTTAAACCAAAAACACAAAATTATGGACTTTATTGAATCAGTTGGTATGAAGGTCTGTAAACAGTAGATACTCACACCTGATTATCTGAAACAAACAGGTGGTTGCCCTCTTAAGAGAAATGGCGAATACAGAGAAGCAACAGGTAAACTTCTCTACCTAAGCAAAACTACCAGACCTGACATTACAGCAGCTATTAGCATCCTATGTCAGAAAGTAAGCTCACCAACTCATCATGACTGGGACACTATAAAAAGACTAGCAAGATATCTAAAGGGAACAGCTGATTTAAAACTAAGAATTACACCATGTGAACACCCCAAACTAGTTGAATATATGGATGCGAGTTGGGGAGAAGAATTGAATGATTACAAATCAACAAGTGGATATCTATTCTATTATGGTGATGGACTAATAATTGATTGGACTAGCACAGTGGTTCCCTAACTGGGGCGTCGCGACGCCACAGCCGGGAACAAAGGGTTGCTATGCCCTTAAGGGGCATGGCAACCCGCGGTGACGACGACGGCGCGCCCGGGATTGCGTCCAGGATCGCGCCGCTGCCGCCGCGCCCAGGATCGCCCTTTTTACCTGCATTGGTGGGCAGTGGGTGTCCGGCGGGGTGTGTGGGGAGCCTGCGGACCCCTCCGCAGGCCTCCTCAAGCGTCGAAGCAGCGCTCCGACGCAATCGCAACTCACTTCCGGTTTTACGCGAAACCGGAAGTGGGTTGCAATCGCATCAGAGCGCTGCTCCGACGCTTGGGGAGGCCTGCGGAGGGGTCCGCAGGCTCCCCACACACACCACCGGACACCCACTGCCCACCAATGCAGGTAAAAAGGGCGATTTCGGGCGCGGCGGTGGCGGCGCGATCCCGGGCGCATCGTCGCGACCCCTGGGAAGGCCCCGCTGCCACTTAGAGCAGCGTAGGGCCTTCCCAGGAATTTGGGAACCACTGGACTAGCAGAAAACAGACAATTGTGGCCCTATCTTCAGCAGAAGCAGAGTGTGTATCAGCAGCGAATGCATGCAGTGAACTTGAATGGATTTTTCATCTATTAAAGGACTTTGGAATCAGTGAAACAATACCAATAGTCATGTTTGAGGATAATCAAGCCTGTATCACAATTTGCAAAGGAGAAAGTACCAAATCAAGAAGTAGATCTATAGGTTTGAAGTGTCAACTTGTAAAAGACTTACTTCAGAAGGGACTAATTGACATTAAATACTGTGTCCTACCAAAGAAATGGTGGCTGATATTTTGACTAAGCCACTGACTACAGAAAAGTTTAAATATCTTCGTGACAAGCTGAACCTGAACAATCCCAATGTTGATTAATGATATTATATGTTATTTGCATGACTTTCATATTAGATCTTGAGAAGGGGTGTTGGAATTATGGCAAGATCTAAACAGTCATTTATAGGGTTAATGTGACAGTTGGTTATTTCATACATATTGAGTTAAGGGAAAAATGTAAAACTGTGATTGGTTGATAAGATCAGGTGATCTTCAAGCAAGGGTCTGCAGAAAAAAGAAGAATCTCCATTTTGTTTTAGAGATATGTATGTGCTTTGCTTAGTGTGAGCTTGAACCTATTTGAATCTCCTATGTTGTTATTTTAGAAAAGTTAAGAAGTCTAAGCTTTCACGTATGCCCCAGCTTGTTTATTCCAATGATCAAGATCTGAAAAACTATGAATCCCTTCAATATTCCGAACAATACCAACATCAGAATGGCTCAACTAAAGATTGATGGATCCGCAGAGGTAAGAGTTGAAATTTTATTAAAATTCTGTATGTATTTATGCCTACGACATTAAGAATGTGGCTGTTCATTTACGAATGCAGGCAAGCAGTGCCAACAAGGGTTTATATTGTTGCAGCTCAGGTCTCCTGATGGATTCAGCAAGTGGGGAAGAGCCATGCAGCCAGCCTCACTAGGCTGCAAGACTTCTTCAAGCCCATTTACTTCCAGAAGTCCAGGGTGCAGCATGGTTCTAATGGCTCTCAATGTCCCATATTAGCATTTCTCTATCTGCAGGACACAATCATTAGGGCTGGTCACATAGCTTGAAGTGTACTGCTGAGATGCTTCACAGCTCCTGGGTGTGTTAGAAGTGTAATGGCCACACCACCTTGATCCCTGCAACCTGCCCAGATCCTGAAGCTCACCTGGAAGGCGTGCAAGCTCTTCTGCAGACTCTCTGATGCTAGTGTTCATTTGGAAAGCAGGTTGAGGGAAAAAAATACCGAGTCGTGCTCACAGCTGACATGAGATGCCTGATCCACCATTTCCCAAGCGTTTGCTAGCCAAGGGTCACATTGTCCTGTCTTCCTGTGTTAGTGGCACATTGAACTCTTACACCCGAAAAGGTTTGTTTTTCAAATGCATGAGAATAAGAATAACTGAGCCTCACTGGAGGCCGTACAAATGCTGCAGCTATTCTTATCACTGTCCCTCCCTGCTGCCCAACACTCTTTGGCTGCAATCCTATACACATGTTCCTGGAAGTAAGCCCTATTGAACACAGTGGGACTTGCTTCTGAGTCGACATGCAGAGGCATGTACTGTTGGTATCTTTAAAAAAGCCTGTCAAACATACAATAATAACCCAAACTTTGATCTGCAGGCTGGAGACTGAGCTTACTCCATTCAGAATACCCACAATACGGGTCAAGTAATATCGATGACGGTCACCGCCAGAGCAGCATCTTTGAATGAGCCTCCAGTGACTGTGAACTAGTCCTACATGAATAAAGACACTAACAGCTCTCCTAACCCAACAGTCTGCAACAATGCAGAAGTCAGTCAAGGATTTTTGCCTGTGATTGGTGCAAAGGTCACAGCTACATTAGAACCAGAAACTGGAACTGCTGAAGAGATTACGCTTCTTGATGATGGTTCAGGTACATTTATTCTGAAGCATCTATATTATGCAGAATTTGGTTTTGTGGATAGATTTCAAATATTCTGAGCATATCATGCTTCCATGTAGCGAGTTTAGTGGAGAGGGAAGGACATTTTGCACATGCTCAGAGGTTTTCTCCTGAGGCCATTTTGACAATGGATCAAGACCATGCAAGAACGACCATAAGGCAGAGGCTATTAGATATCGAGCGGCAGGGGGACATAGGTAGAACCACAACTTTTCTTGCTGCGGAGGATATATAGTTGCGCCAGCTACCTATCTTGCACTACTTGAGTTCCCAAGGCATAGGAGGGCTTTCGTCCTATCCAGGTGGAGAGCGCTCCCCTCAGCAATTATCGAGGGTTGCTGTAGGAGGATCTAAAAGGGTATGCCCTTGTGGCTCAGGAGATGTAGAAACAACTGAACATATCTTGTTTCACTGTTCATTTTATCAGGGTATCCACACCAATTTTATTTCTCCCCTGACAAGGGAATTCCCAGACTTGCCTGATGTTGTGATGACTAAAACTTCTTTTGGGAACTAATTCTCGGCTTACAATTTGGAGCGCAAGCTTCTTGGCAGCTGCTTGCAAAATTCGCAAGGGTATTGTTGACATTGAGGAAAAGTTTTAACATTATTCTCTGCTTCTCTGTTCCTTGTTTTTATTTGTGCTTATTTGTTAAATTTTAGCTTTGATAACATTTAGTACTACAAGTAATGTTTGTTTTTGTTTTTAACCTGGTTGTATTCTGTTCTTGTTGGTCTTTGACCGTATTAATAAATCATGATGATGCTCAGAGGTACGTTTTTATTCCAAGACACTCAAGATTTTGTATTTGAAAACTCCTGGGCTGAGTCCTGGTGGAACTGAGGTAGGTGGAAAGGTTGGAGAACTTGCCTGCAATGAGAATGGGAACAATGGTGAAAAAAAAAACTGTTTTGTTAGGAATTGCTGGTAAGTCTTCAATCCTATACTGTACTTACTTGGGAGTAATCCCCAATGGACACACTGAGATATGTTTCTGAGAAAATACGCATAGGGTTGCACTGTAAGGGGGGAAGAACTCATCACGACTCCCACTTGTGGGAAGGGGAAGAGATCGTACTGAATGTCTTAACTAGTGTTAGTTTGCTGACAACAAGAGGAAGTCAGGGCCTATTCTCTAAAGCAGTGGTGGCCAACCTTTCAGCATGACTGCTCCTGGCCCTTTAAATGGTTGCATAGGTGAGGGCATTTCAGCAGGTGAAGCTGCTTGAGCAGCACCATCTGCACTTGCAGCTGCCAAGATTCTGTCTTCTACACAACTCTTAAGAACGCACAGGCCCTAATGGTGGAAGGTTGGCCACCCCTGCTCTAAAGAGAGAAGAGAAGTCTTTGGAAATCCTGGTCTTAATTCTGTGTATTCAGGATGGGGAGGAGCTGGGGGAGAAGGCTTCATTTGCACAGTGGTGAAGTACTCTGCATACAGTCAGAGACAGTCTTTTTTGCGCCTGGCACATTTCAGTTTGGATTCTTTCGACGTTGCCATTGTACACCAGGCCACCCTGCTTGGCTGCCATACTCTGCCCTCACCTCCATCAATTCATGGACAAGTGTGTCCCTGGGTTCACCTGTGAAATGTTTTTTTTGGGGGGGGAGGGTATGGTGACCATCCAGCCAGAACTCAGCCTAGTGGTTCTGAACTGGCAGCCCTAGAGTCGGACAGGACTGGGCTTAAATGTCAAGGGATACCTTTACCTTTATCTATTGTTAATGTTGCAAAGCAACACATTCATTTGTTAATGTTCCTGTATGACCACAATCTGATTTAGGCAGTCACTGGTTTCCATAAAAACAGGAGAAGGCATTGTGACATGAACATCTTCTAAATATTCTCTCTGGTGGTCTAGAAATTGTAAGCAGTAAAATTGTTGCTATACAGCGCAATCCTAGGCATGTCTATTCAGAAGTAAGACCCACTGAAGTCAGTGGGACTTACTCCCAGGTAAGTTTGTACAGGATTGCAATGTTAGATATTAATCCTTAATTTTTGTGCGCCAAGGTGCTGATATTCTCAAGCTTGACGGAATCTACACAAGGTATTTCTCATCATTCCAAGAAAATTGTAGATACAGCGTGAAAGTGCGTGTCCAAGGGAAAGAAAGGACTGTCAGACGTGTCTGCAGACAGAGCCAGGCTATGTATGTACCAGGTTACGTAGAAGAAGATGGTAAGGAAGCCTCATGCAATAGCATTGCTTTATTGACAAATTGCAGAAGAACGGGGGCACTTTGTGTAGGTCTTGATATGTCCAGGAGGCTGAGTACAGATCTCTCATACCCAGACATTCTTACTTTCTCTCCTATAGTACTATAATTCAGGAAGAAATAGCTATGAAGTAACTGAAGAAGAGAAAAGGCAAGAGATGGGGGGGGGGGAGAGAGACCTTCTGCATCCTTGTGGTAATCAAATGAGAATGTGAGAGAGCCAAAAGGGATAATATAGATAATATAGAGGGGGGGGGGGAAGAGATGTAGATTAATAAGGAAAACAAGAATTATAATCTTCACAGAGTTATTTCCTGAAAAGGAATGAAATCAAATAGGGTCTCCGTAGTGGAAATCGCGGAATATCGGCGAGGAGATAGTGGTGTTAGCAGTGGTCTCCTGTTTTGACAGGTCCGGGAAAGAAGGGGTTAAAGGATCAATACTTTGCCCGTTTGACAGGACTGGGACATAAAGGGTTAACACCCAAGACTACGGGTGGAAGCTCAGCTGATGGCAATTGGGCGTGGCTGCACACCTGTGGACAGTTAGAAGGCTTTTTGATACAGTGATTGTCAGCCAAGAGCTGTGGGCCCTTGGCCCTAATTGGGGCTGAGAAGGATAAAAGAGCAAGTCTGCAACACAGAATGGTCTCGCTCGGGGGGATGCTGTCGGAGCTGCCAAGCTGTCAGAGCGGACCTTGCCATGCTGCCTTGCCAGAGGGAGATGCTGCCGGATTCCTGAGCGCAGGTGACTACTCTGTTCCAGATGGGGATACTCTGCTGGATTGATTGCTCACCTGGATTGAGTGGACTCTTGCCACAAAACGCTTCGCAGACCAGGAGAAAGGCAACAAGGAGATTCTACTGACACCAGCTGTTGCTGGGACCAAAGAATCCCATCAGTTTAAGCCTGAAACTTCACCAAGGAGAACAGCACCACAATCTACTTTGCAATCCGTGCCACTGATGACCGCAACAATGTTGGAGAAGCATCCAATGTCGCAAGAGCAGTTTTGCTCATGCCCACTTCACCTGGTGCTACTGAACGCAATGGTGTTATAGATCCTGTTCTCATAACAGTGATCACATTAGGTGCTTTAGCAGTTATTATTTGCGTTATTGCAATAGTTCACGTCTTGCGGAAACGAAAATATGGAAGTTTTAGTGTGGCAACTTCAAACCACAGAAGCCTTAATTTGGTGGCTTCAGTGGTTTCACCTTTACTATTACATTAGGTTTCACCTTTACTATTAACAATATCAACGTTCAGTGATTTTTCCCTCCAAGCAATCAAGTTACAATAATCCAATCAGCAAAATCAACCACGCCCTCCCACCCACATTCCAATCAGTCGAATCCTCTGTGCATTACAATCTCTCCCCAGATTGCAGACTTACAGCCCAATCCTATCAAACTTCTCCCCCGCTGATGCAGCCGTGCCACCGGAGCACATACTGCCCGGGGGGGGGGGATTCCCAAAGTTCTACTCCTTGGACCTGTGCCAGAGATTTAGCTGGCGCAAGCCCAAGTGGACCCTGGAAAGCGGATCGAGGCCAGGAAGGGTTTTTTTCTTTATCATAGAAAAATCAGTTTCTGTAAGTTTTACATTTTGTAATCCTTGCTGTAAGAACTATTCCGCCGGTCATGAACATTGTGATATTATTTGTATGTTCAAACAACAGTAAACTTTATTAAATGCTAAATCAATCATAATAGCTTGATTTTTTTTACTTTCTCATTAGAAGACTTGGTTGACTGGGTGCTTAGTTAGGCAAACTTATATTTAGATATCATATCCCACTCTATTCCATGCGCTCAGAGCAGTTTACTCTGTGTGTGTGTGTGTGTGTGTGTGTGAGTGAGAGAGAGAGAGAGAGAGAGAGAGAGAGAGAGAGAGAGAGAGATGGTTTATACGTTAATCCAGTCCCCAAGTGGATTGGAAAAGGAAGAGGGGGATGGAGCAGAACCGGAAGTGTAGATGAGAGTGGTGGGTGACAGCATCTTAGTTTTTAAAACGAAGACTGTGCTCTTCTCCCCCTCATGCTGGCCATGAGGAAACAACTGCCTTATGAGGAAGAAGAAGAGGGGAAGGAAAAAGAGTGTCTGGTTTTTCTCTGTGCTGTGCTTTTTAATTGATGTGAGCTGCCATGACAATCTTGTAGATTGAAAGCCGAAATAAAAAATCTCCTCAATAAATAAATTTGAGTGAAACCCCCAGGCTCACCCTGGATCCAGGAGCTGATATTCCAAAGCAACTCAAAGACCGTCAGCCAAGACTCAGCAGACTGGGAACTGGAGAAAGTCAGGCTGCCCATCCATATGCCAAGGCAACAGAAGATCTGAAATGACAGGAGGTTAAGGGTTAGACCAAAACACCTTCAGTCTAGACTAGAGTAAGCACATTGAGGTCCAAGAACATTCAGAGCAACCACCAATATAAACAGAAGAAAACATATTTTAATGTGTCATATCTGGGAATAAGAGAAAAAACCTTCCCCAAGAGGCTGACGTCTGAACCCTCAGTGCCCGGTGGCAGTAGTAAATATTAATATGTCATTTACCCCAGGGCTCCCACCAACCTGGTGCCACTACTTTGTTTATTGCTTAAATGGTAAGTTCAGGTGAGCACCTTAACTTACAATTTCCATGCTTTGGAGTATGTGAGTGAATTTTGTCACCCGGAGGCGTAGCAGGGCAGGGGCCTGGGGGGGGGATGCAACGCCCCTGGGTGACAGCTGTGGTCTCCTCACGAGGAAGAGCCGCAACAGGAGTTTTGTTCTCTGTGGCTGCTTTTTTGCAGCAGCAGAGCATTATTGTGCCAAAAACAGCACATTTTTCTGGCCTTTCCCCTTGGAAGGCTTGAAATGAAACCTTCCGGGAGTGCAGGGGGCAGGGTGATGACGCGAATCACATCATTGCCCCCTCTCCGGGCCGGCCAGCAATGCTACTGGTATCACCTTAACTTTTCTCTTAAGAAGGCTATTTTTATAAGAAAACACAACTGTTCCTTGAAAATGCACATCTGCACCAACATTTTGTGAAACAGACAGATGTGCACCTCTTGGTGCCTTTGTGTTCATTCACATGCCCTTGCATCCACTTAGACATTTAACTTCTATGGGGAGGAGAATGACAGTATGTTAGCAACTTGTAACAACAACCTTTTAACAAGGTTAATTAATGCTTTAACCAGGAGGGGGCAAGTATACAAACACAGGGACTTTCCCTAGTACAGGAACAGCCAGAGTACAGGAATTATGCCCTGCCAGGACTTTGACAACCTCCATTTTTCCAGAGAGCAAAACCAGGAAGCCGTTCGTCTTCAAGGAAACTGTGGGGACTGAAAATGTCCAAAATGTTGGAGTTTCATCCATCTCAGGTAGGAGTCACGGACACTACAAAACCTGCAGGTTTCCTGCTTCTGCACCGTTTGATGATTGTATATGATCACATTGATGCCAATCCTTCCCATTTTCTCACTCTGAACCAACTGACACACTCAACTGCTCCGTATTTGAAAACAATTCCGCCAGGGTTGCCCCTCGCAACACATAGATGCCAACATCTTTACAATCCTGAGCCTTCCCTACAGGTCATCTGCTATCTGTTTTTTTTAATTCTGTTCTAACGTTGTTCTTCTGGAAGAAAAAGATGAGCCAACAATTCCTTTACCATCCTTCAAGGTAACCTGCTAGCTAGTTGCCAAAGCAACCGTTTCTGCCCACGGGTTGCCACTTTTTTCCCTAGCCCTGCTCCTGTGCCTTTAACAGTAGCCTGGCTTACAGAAATTCAGCCAGTGAAGCTTATCTTGGCATGACAGATGTCTGTATGTCAGGCTGCTGTTAAAGATGCAGGGGCGTGAGGACTAAAAGATGGCAGCCCTACCCTTTACCATTTCCTCGCCTAACAGCCAAATCCTATCCATTCCCCCAGTCAACGTGGCAGCGCCGTAATGGCGACTGCCGCATCCTATGGTGGGGGGGGGGAGAGAGCAGGCTGGGATGCTTCAGCAGGGAAAGGGGATTTTAAATCCCTTTACCCCTAAGCCTCTCAACTTGCAGTGGGTCTCCTCAGAACTATGCTCGCAATTTTGCTAGCACAAGTCTGAGGAGAGAAAGGGAGTGGGGAGGCTGCTGCTCGAGGGGATAGGATCCGGTGTGTACTTTTGGCGCTGGAGCCACCCCCTCCTGCAGCCTCCCAGCTCCAGATACACCCCCTCCTTCCTCTCCCACTGACTAACCTTGGACAAGCAGGTGAGCTGGTGATGATGTGGGTGGGAGGGCACAGGCCTTCCCGTCCACGCTGCAGGCAGCAGCCCAATTGGCACACTGTCACCCTGCCTTTTGTGGCCGATGCTGCTTTACAGCCGTCAGCGCAAGGAGAGGACTGAGGACACACGGTGAGTACAGGATTGGGCCCTTGACCTCCTAGGTTAAGTCAAACTCCCTTAGAGGCTGGATTTGCCCCACATACTCTCAATTGCTGATCCCTAATATGTATGGAAAAATATCCTTGACTGAGTTAGACTAATGGCTTAGCAAGCTGAACCCATGTCTACTACCTCAGTGAAGTTACCAATGCAGCTTGCACCAACAGAGCAGGGGTGGGGGGGGGGGACAGTCACAGAGGCCTTCTCGAGGAAAGCCTCTGCTTCCCTGAGAGGTCTACTTGGACCTGCACCAGCTCTTTGGCTGACACAACTCGAAGTGGATCCAGAGAAGTGGATTGAGTCCAGAAAGGATAGGATATTGGCAGAGGTGCTGCCGCTGATAACCACCTCCTCCCTGGACTCAACACGCCACCTCTCTGCTCTGGTCCCCGCTCCATTCTTCACCTGCCCCGCCCTGTTTTGCCCACCCATTTCCCACCCCCACGCCAACTTACTGGCAACAGGGCATCAAGGATTGTTGCTGTTGCGGGGCCACAGCGTTCCGTTTCCAGCGGCACCCTGGTTGTGCATGACAGCGCGTGACATTTTGCAATGCCAGAAAGGCCACTGTGCTGCTGGAAAGCAAGTTCAGATGGTGCAGTGGCTTGTTAGGATTGGGTCCTGAACTACTTACTAATTGACATTTTGCAGAAGTCCTAATTAAATGCTTGATTTGTTTCTTGACAGCAAGAATGATCTCTAGAATAGTATTTACAGAAAATAATAATACTCAAATCTACCAGTCCATCCAAAGGAGAGAAGATACTTCGAGAAACACTGTCTTAATTGGATAGAATTTCTCTCATGAAGATCATGGCATCAGTTTCCTACAAAACATCACCAATGGTTTCTTATAGAATTGTTGTACTTTTCACAGCCATTTAAAATTGTTGTATTAGGCCAATTCTAAGTCTTTAATACATCTGCATTTTAATACAGAATAATTTTTTTTGTTTATCCGCTATCTGAAATCAAGATGTGATGTTTGGTGCATTGCTTTGCAATATGCTACATTTCAAGATTAAGATCAATAATACACATTTATGTTATTTCCTTCATTTTCTTGGCTTCATTCTGCTTTGTGTGTCTAATGGGCTCATGTGATATGGGCCAACCAAAACTTATCAAAAGAAAATATTTCTTCACCCAGCGTGTAATTCATCTGTGGAACTCCTTGCTACAGGATGTAGTGATGTCACCTGGCCACAGGATGTGGTGATGTCACCTGGCCTAGATGCCCTTAAAAGTGGTTTGGACAGATTCATGGAGGAAAAGACCATCACATGTGTTACAAGCCATAAGCAACCTCCTGGCTCATCAAATGACTCATCTAGATCATTCAAGGACTCAGATGCACACTGCAAGCTTCTCTTGCTGGACTGAGGCAAATACCTGGTGCCACGGTGCCTGTTGAGACTTCATTTAATAGGTTCCACATGAGTTCCCCATAGATTGACCTCCATAACTGAGACTGCAGTTGCCACAGGCAGTTAGTGCAAATGAACAAGAAGTACCAAACCCCAAGTGGTTTTGGTCCCAGGTTTTGGTCCCATGGGCCATTGCAATAACACAAAGAAGATCTTAGATCGAAAACTATTGTAACCGGCAACTATGTATAGTGAAACAGGTATCACGGGTAACCCGGTCATAATTAAGGCTTAAAAATAGCGATCCAGCTGATTTTAGAAAAATGACGAAAGCTGCCCGGTATGGACTGACAGCCCAGAAATCCGGATAGCCAAAAATCATTAAAAACTGGAATTACAAAAACCCGACGTTTCGTGCCTATATCCAGGCACTTCTTCTGGGGTATCTCCAAAGAAATTGGTAGGTGTTGAGGAGCAGCGTTCTCTTCGTCTTTTTATTCTTTTTGAAAAAGCGCGGGAAGCTCTTGGTTGTCAGACGGAAGCCGCTTCAGTTCGAGCTTTGCTCAAGGTAGGAGATCCTGCAAGGACTCAGCCCAAAAGTGCAATCTAGGAATTCTGCAGACAACTGATTTCCTGTGCTGTGATGCTGGCAACATTTGTTGGTTACTGTATTTAATTGGTTGCAGTGATGTAATGCTACTATGTTACTGACAGGATTTATTGGATATTATTTTGAGTGTTAGCTTTATGGTTTAATAGTCCATGGTTTGTATTTCCACATATTATGGGGAACCATATACGGTTAGCCAGACTTAATTCTTGCTGTCTGTTCAAAAGATCATTTGGCATCCTTTTACTTATTTCTAACGCCTCCAGATTTTTCAAGATATTTAATTTGCTCTCTGTTTTTAAGGGGCATGTATCTTTGAAATGAATAGAATGGCCTGTGGTCAGCGCATGTTCAGCAAGAGCGGAAAGATGTGGATGTTCTAGCCTCACCGCTCTTTCATGTTCCTTAAGTCTGGTGCCTATAGACCGCTGTGTAAGGCCAATATATTCCTTGCCACAAGTGCCACATGGGATGCAGTAAATGCCTGGGTTTGAGAGCGGAGGTCTCTTGTCTTTTGGATTTTTCAGCATTTCTTCTTTGGGGCAGCAGGAACTGTCATTCGTGAACAAGGTGTGGTTTCTGCTTCTTCAAAGGTTGTTTGGACAACACACAAGGGGGGGAAAGCTGCAGCTGGCCAGTGTGCAACAACCTGCCTCTGCCTCTAATTGATCAGCCAGTTCTGCACCTCACTCACACTGTTACATGGTACTCCATAACTGTATCCCTTTAAGAGGTCATGCAGGGTTCGCGTAACTAGGCAACAAGCTTCCATTTTGAATCAGTGGTTAGTGCTTCTCATCTACAAAAAGTAACAATGTTCCTCGACAGACAGTAACGTCTACCGGCTTGAAGCCGCGTTGGTTCGTGTGTTTGCTTTGATAAGTTTACAAGTGTGTAACGAAACGTCAGCAAGTGTTAGTAATATTGCCTGCCAGCATCAGATAGTCCAGGAGAACGCAGTTCAGCTGCTTGTCTCTTTAAAGCGATCACAGACATCAAAGGATTTTCCACTGGCAAGCCTCCGGAAATTTTCTATCTGTATTTCCTCACATTAAATACATGGCTGGAAAACCCATTAAGCGTACTTCTTTACTGATTTTAACTTTCTTTGAAAATTAGAATCTTGGGATCTCAGAACTGGTTTCCACCCACAAGTCATGGTGAACATGATCACAGGTGGGTAGGGAGCCTGTGAAGATGAGTTGTCTCTAAGGTTGGGTGAACTGATACTCTCTTCCCTCCTCTCTGCCCACCTTGCTGCCACGATGACTTCATATGCTAGTATTCTTCTTGCCCCCGCATCACAATCTTCAGGGTTACCATAGGGACAGCAATAAACAAAAGTGCCTCATCACCAGTCTGTTGCCCACTCTTTACTGGTCACTTGATCAGTTAGGAGCACTGGTGAACTATCTCTCCAGAGAGTGGTGAACTATTTCATTTCGTGTCTTATTTGGACATCTTAACAATGGCAGGTAGGAAACTGTGCCATCTATATATTCAGAAGTATCTCTTATTTTCCCAGATGACTAACAGTGAAGCCACACATGAGGTTATGGAATCATAGTTGGGTGCGATACTGGTGTGCAAAACGAAAGAATAAGTTCCATGTTATTTCTATGTAGAAAAATACATTTTACAGTGCATACAGAGATGCATTTGTTCTATGCAAAATCTTGGTACATTGCTTTCATGAGGTGATGAATGCATATTTCAAAATAACCCCCCAAATAAATAAAATATTTGGCAGACCACAAAGCGGCTGGCAAAAAGAAAAGAAAAACCCTGCCGCTCTGCGGTGGTGGTGGTGAAACCATAAAGGTAAAGGTATCCCCTGACAATTAAGTCCAGTCGTGTCCGACTCTAGGGTGTGGTGCTCATCTCCATTTCAAAGCCGAAGAGCCAGCGTTGTCCGAAGACGCCTCCATGGTCATGTGGCCGGCGTGACTCTCCTTGCTGCAGCGCGTAGCATGCAGCTCTCCTTGCTGCAGCGCGGAGCATGCAGCCTTCCCGCAAGCGGTACCTATTTATCTACTCGCATTGACATGCTTTGGAACTGCTAGGTTGGCAGTTCCATAGGAAACCATACCCGACATAATTGCCCGCACACACACAAAAATGTATCCCACCCACCTCTACTGCTTCTTTTGCCCCTAGCGGCCTGGGGGCAGATGCTGGATCCTTGGTTCTGCCCTCGAGACGGGCAAGGGCCCAAGCCCTTCGTTTCTCATTCCTGCCTTCAGCTGCCTCAGACTTCACCCTGAGGCCCTAGGGTTCACAGAACACCCCCACGCTCAGAATGAGAGGCTGATAGCGATCACCCAGGAAGCTTCCCAAGTTCACCCAGGCACCTTGATGGCTGAGCAGGGATTTGAACCTGTGTCTTCCAGGACTAAGTCCAACTCCCAAACGAGTTTTTATTCAGTTAACAGTTTTGGTTCAGTCACTTATTTTTATTTGAGTCCAGCATTTCATTTCCAAAAGCAGCCAGCCAAATGCCTGAGGGGCACACAAACAAGAGCAAAAAGGTTCACCTGTTCATTCATAACCTCTGCAAACTGGGCAAAGAGGCACCTTTTAAAGGTGTGCTCATATTTAACAAGGATAAGAGCAATTGTCCCTGTTCCTCCCAACACACCATCCCTCCCAACAGCTGTTTGCTGATATCACTTGTTCCTTTTTCCTTACTTATTTCCTTGCCTTTGGGACATAGCAAAAGGAATAATATGTGAACCACTTAGGAAACTTTGTTGAAAAGCAGTGTATTATTTAAAACACACACACACACACACACACACACACACACACACACACACACACACACACACACACACACTACCACCTCCAGATGCTGGGAACATGGAGATTTCATTTAGCAATCAGACTAATGGAGGAGTTTAAATAAGTAGAATCCTGGTAGATCAGTGGTTCCCAAACCTACCGCTGCCGTGACCCACCTCGGCCCCCTGCTTCAGGGTCGAGACACACCTGTAGAAGCCGCTCGCACCAGGCCCAGGATGGCCTTCAGAAGCCTCAGAAACGCCTCAATGTGACTGGAAGTAGTTTCCGTGAAATTGGAAGTGACCCCCGAAATCACTTCCGGAGGTCTTCCGAGGCCTGCACAGGCCTCTGGAGGTTTCCTGGGCCCAGCGCGATGCGGGAGCAGCTTCTACAGGTGAGTTACAACCAGGAAGTGGCCTCTATTTGCATCTGGAGCCAACCAGATGCAAGTGGTGTGGAGGACCCACAAAGTGGGCTGTGACCCACAGTTTGGGAAGCGCTGTGGTAGATCATACTGTACCAGCCTGGTTGGGCAGAATTCAGGAACCGTGTGGTCAGGATAGGATGACATGCAACACCCTCATCTTATGGAATGCACCAATCCCCTCCCTCACCTTAAAATCCACATACACACATAATGAACTGGAAGCCCGGGTCCAAATAGGGTTGAGAATTGAATGCCTTCCATCCAATGGTATTCCACAAATAGTCAAACACTTTTCAATTAGGAAAGGCTTTGGACCAAAATATAGCACTCTTCGGTTTTGTACCTTTAACTGTTGCTTGCTTCCTCTATTTCATTGCAGGTAAAGAAAAAAAAAGCTTGTGTGATCCACAAAGGCAGGGTATAAATCTTAGTAACTAAAATACTTCACACACAGCTTCAGATTTACAGAATTGCATCCCACACACATACAAGAAATAGTGACAATTAATAGAAGACAGACAAGTGTGCAAAGCAAAATGTCATTTATTTGATTCAGAAGGCCCAATTTCCTTCTGGTATTGCTGAAAGGATTAGCGCTTGGGGAACTCATCGTTCCAAAGTCCCTTCAAAAATTTCAAGTGCTTTTGTTATACATTCCTTGTAACCACAGAAGACATGACCAAGGCAGTTGGCAATGATGTGCAGTCCAATCTCAGTTAGCATTGCTTCAGGCTACAAAAGTGTTTAAGTAGGAAAATAACCTTCAGAAGGTGTTGATAGAAAGAATCTTAGTGTTCATTCACACAATGTGCCATTTGCCAACATTTTCTTTGCATTTTAATATCCTTCAACTCGCACCTCTTATGTTCCCATAAAGAAAGTGGTGCTTGAACTGAAAGCACATATATATCAACTGGCTGGGTACTCAAGAAACCACAGCAAGCAGGTGTTACTTGGTGCATGTAACTTCTGGTTCAGGTGCAGCTTACTCTTCCCAAACACAGGTAAGTGCAAGCCAAAAAAGACATTCAGTGGTACCACTGGAGTGTGAAACCAACCCTTACTTGTACAGAAAGCCATTTCGACATGACAAAGTAGAAGTTAACATGTTTTGAATCAATCTGATTATGTAATTCACTTTTCATAATAAAGCTCTTTGAACAACGAGAGACCTTAGACCCTCAACAGAATCACTGTATACATTGCATGCCCTTCCAAAAGCTAGTTCCAAGAGAGATGCACCCCTTTAGATGGTAAAGGAAAGAACCACTAGACAATTATTTAGGAGACTAGGTCAAAAGGATTCCTTGTTTTGTTTTAAGTGTCCAAGGATAGACCTATGGTGCTCATCGCCCGTTTCCCCCACTTACAACACTTTTTTCCCCCACAAGCTGCAGACAGCCGGGACATGGCATTGCAGTGACCCATGTTTCGGCTCCAAAATAAAAACACAGGGTTTTTTTGCATGCCTCTGGCTCAGTTGTTTTCAATTTGCTCTAGATCCAGGCCCTCGCAGTCAAGAGGAAAGATGCCTTCTTCAGTGCTTTCAGTGTCACTAGCCTCCTCTCCACTTTCGCACACTGCAGCGGCTTCCTTGGGTTCTCTTGTGCAGAAGCTGGCTTGCTGAGAGCCATGGTACCGGACATCATTCAGCTGCTCTTTTTCTAGGCTAGAACTGGGGGTTGTGATGTTCATAAGGTCATTTGAGTCACATGGAGAGGAGACAATGGTCTTTATCTGTGCGTCGTCGTCGTCATCCTCAAAATCAAGTGAACAGAGACTTTTTGAATTTTTTAACGTCTGCAATTAAAAAGCAGGCAATCAACGATTAAATAGGCATAATAAATTAATATCCTAATATTTACACAATTACATGGCAGACCAGTCACTTCCATGTACACGCAGAGTTAGCATCTTCACTCAACTTGAGCAAAGTCACCTATTGTTTGGCTAACAACTTATCCCATGTTTCAATTCCATCTTCAGAGTTGACATGCAACATTACATTGTCATGGCACTGAGCACGAATTATACCTTCATGATTGTATCACTTCTCTATCAGCACACTGTACTGTTGTGAAGAAGAGTTTCCACTTTGAGTTTCTCTTGAGCTGTCTGGCGGACCAGGGGTGGTGGCAGCCAAAATATGGAGGGTGGCTAAAGTTTTATCAGAAGCTGGGTGGCCTCCTTCCCTGACAATGCAACCCTAGGTGTGGGAGAAGACACCAACTGCTTCCATCAGAATCCATTAGAGTCTTTCCCATCTGTGATATATGAAAATGAAGGGGCAAATTATCCCCCCACCCAAAAGAAATTTAAGTAGAGTTGAGCAGAAACTGAAGCCAGGTGCTTTCTTCTCAGGGGTAAGAAGCAGATTCCAGGAGCCAAGATCCTGGCTGGGATTTCCCAAAGTTGGTCCTGCCCACAGCCCAAGAGTAAAAATGAAATTTCCAGAGACCAGTCTTCTTGTTGTTCAGTCGTTAAGTCATGTCCGACCCTTCGTGATCCCATGAACCATATCTCGCCAGGCCTTCCTGTCCTCCACTATCTTCCTGAGTTCTAAAGAATAAGTTTTATGCTGGGGGAAAAAGCCAGTCTACTGAACAGGTTTGCTGGCGAGAATAAACATGAAATAACCTGACAAATGCTGCCCGGATCTCCTTGAAGGAAGAGCAAAATAATAATGTGATAAGCAAAAAGCAACAGCATGGAAGAAACCAAAGTTTAAAAAGTGACTGAAAGTGCACACAGATATTAAGACCTCAAAAGACGCTGTGGTTAAGTAGCAGGTTAATTTGCTTTACAAAAAGGATCTTAATAAACAATGGAGTTTAAGTCATATCTTATTGTTTGTTGGTCACCAAATACTCGGCAGACCTAAACAGAAGCAGTGAGAAAATGGTACAGTCCAGTACCCCACAGATATTCATACCCATGCATGGAAAACTTATTGCAATTGCTTAGTTTTATCTTGTATACTGCTTTGAGCAATTTTCAAAAGGAAAAGTAGATTATAAGCATATACAAAAATAAAAACCCTCCATAAAAGGATTCGTGTGAACATGCATAAATGCTTTTGTAAGGAAAAAAAATCATGCCTGTCTGATATGAACATGAAATTTCTTCCCCTGGTATTTGCCCTAGCTCAGAGGTTCTCAACTGGCGGTAAGTGTACCACGTACGCAAGGTTGGTGTTGGTGGTACCCATGGACACCCGCCTCGCGTCACAAAGACCTCGGCGCGAGCCTGTAAACGCTGGTAGGAGTAGCTCCCAACTCTTCTATAGCAAACTGTGCATGAGGAATCCAATCCAATAGCTCGTTCTTATGCAGAGGCTCCATAAATTTCTAAAAGCCACACACTCATTGAATTTGACTACACAAAAGGTATACAAGCAGAAGTGAAACTCCACAAGTTTGAGTGGAAGACTTCCCACTTTTCTCTGTAATTTTAGAATCCTGGGGCTGTATGCTGCTTATGCTGGAGAATGCCAGAGAGAAGCCAGACTGTGAAGGAAACCTTCTGGAATGAAGTCGTTCTATGCAAGATTAAAACATTGTACAGGTGGGCCCCCATATCCGCTGGGGATATGTTCCAGGCCCCTCCGTGGATACTTGAAACCGTGGATAAGAGCGAACACCCCTTCCATGGTTTCCTGAGGCCCCCCCCACCCTGCCTCCCCTGTAGGCAGGCCTGCCTGCCCCCTCCAGCTCTTATTTTTCTTTCAGCAAGCTTTGTTTCTTCCTTAAAACAAGCAGAGAAGCAGCCTCCATTGCAGGCAAGTAGAACGAGACTAAGTCCTAGAGAGGCTCTGCAAGGTTTATGTTAACCTTGCAGAGCCTTTCTAGTACTTAGTCTCGTACTACTTGCCTGTAATAAGCAGCCAAAGGCTGCTTCTCCTGTTTCTTTAAGGAAGAAACGAAGCTTACTGGGAAAAAAGTAAAAGCCTGGGGGGGTCCCCACGATCCGTGGATAACTGAAACCGTGGATAGCGAATCAGTGGATATGGGGGCCCACCTGTATTGTAAAAAACCCTTCGGGTGTTTAGAAAGCCTACCTACCTATGTGAACCACCTTGAATTAAAGTCGGAAGAGAAATCTGATGACCAAGAAAGGCAGTATATAAATACTGGTATTACTACTACTACTAATACTACACTGGCCACGATTCTCTACAACAGTTCAGTCATCATCAGGGAGAGTATAAGTGGGCAAGCTGCATTAGGCTCCTGCACTGCGTTCCACTTTCCAAGGAGAAGGCGAAATAAAGAATGGCTGTAGTGGCAGAGGGAGTAAGTTCAGCTACATCCAATACAGAAATTTGCAAAGTAAATGCCTGTTAACTACTTGGGCTTTCATGGCCAGTATATCCTGCACAGAGTCTTCCGGGTCTTAAGGCCATGTTAAAAAATTAAACTTAAAATGCCTGTTACCTGAATAATATTTTAATCCCCAAAGGACCCACAAGAGTATCATTCTTTCATAGTTTATAGGTAAGCATGTCAGTATAAGCCGTTTCAAAACAGTAACCTACAGGTATATAGGTTAATTTAATTAATTAATTGAATTTAATTCATTCATTCAAATCTTACTTCTTTCTTACATGTTAGAAATGATAATCTATTTAGGAGAGGGAGAAAGAGGGGCAGCACAAGCAAACTAAGAGCAGAGGAAGAGTCTGAAGCTGGCACACAAAAAGTAGAAACGTATCATCGTCACATAGAAACCGACTGCAGTATTTTTACAGCAATCTTCTTTGGTGGGGAAAGAGACTCCAGCCATCACACAGTTCCAAGTGGTCTGTCTTAGCAGTGTTCCACACCAAGGTATATGAAGAGTCTTTGCAATCTTCCTCACTGGAGGATGACTGCCATCTAAATGCTATGGGTAGTTTACGTGCAGTGATAATTTTCTATCTTCGTGTGCCAGGCTCTTTAATTCTTCTACTTACAATACTCTGGCATAGTAAATATTTATGCATTTTCTTCTTCGCACTATTCTTCAAGCTGTACATGACTATAAGGCAGACATTTCCTGAAGAGCAACGCAAGCCACTGGCTACTGAACCAGCTTCAGAACCCAAAAATAAAACCCATTACTTTTTCAACTGTTGCTCTTTCAACAGCTGCAAGACAGGCCAGCATTCACCAGAAACATACATTTTTGGTGGTGGCTCCTTGTTCATTCTTTGGGAATCCCCTCCCTAGGGAGACTAGTCATATCTGTTCCATTGATTATTTTTGGAGGGCAGTAAAACTATTTGAATTATAAACTGTTGGATTGTATTTAAAGCTATTGTTGTTAATAAACTGTTAGCCCATCAGGGTTCTATAGGGTAAACAGCAGGGTACAGATGTCAACTTATGCTGAAGCCTTTCAGGACAAGACAGTCATTCAGATAATTAAATTCTTCAACTATAAACCAAAACTATCTCCAGCCATTAAAGAATTAATCATCGCCACCCTAAATTTTGATAAAGGATTAATATACCGGTACTCCCTGCCCCTTTAATAAAGAGGATGGAGAAGGAAACAAGATCAAAGAATCCTCGGATACAAATTAAGAACTTCAGTTTTGACACCTCCAGACAAGGAAACTACTGCTCTCAGATTCCTAACTCAGTGCACAAGTACAGCCCTCCAGTGCAACACTGGTAATCAGCACGATTCAATTCAAACAGACTTTGAAACCCACAGAATTCTGCTCTGCCCCTGTTTGGGAGCTTTAGTAGAGGTCACCTTTTCATACCACAAGAATTAGCAGAGCCAGCCAGCCTGGGCCTCATTATTTCTTTCAACAATGAATTATTTAAAAAAAAAAAAACACAAGTCAAGAAACAAAGCTATTAACACGCCATAAAAGCTTCTTGTAATTATTAGTAGGTCACTCTGCTTCTTAAATTTGTTTTAAATATCGTTTTCTCAGCTGGTAAACACTTGAGTGCTGGAATGCTTTGGCACAAACATTTGCTATTTGTACGCATCCAACTAGATAAGATACCCTTAAGGTTAATTCCTTCTCCCCCACAATTTTCCAGAAATGTTATTCTTGGGGGGGGGTTGCATGAGAGCCTTTTGCAAGACAATGACTCCTTTCCTTAATTGCCATATTAGACCTATTTCATATTCTGACATTCAAAAGCAAAGCACTAGATCAGTGGTGGCCAACCTTTCAATATGAATGCTGGCCCTTTAAACAGTTGTCTAGGTGAGGGCATTTCAGCAGGTGCAGCTGCTTTAGCAGCACCATCAGCACTTGCAGCTGCCAAGGTTCTGTCTTCTGCACAACTTTTAAGAACACAGAAGCCCTAATGGTGGAAGGTTGGCCACCCCTGCACTAGATCCTCCGAAAGCCCATCATGCTTTCTTTGAATGGAGACTTATAAGCACCCCAATCCTGCTCCCTAATAGTGAATGAAGTACAATTGGCAGTTCCAGGCAGGCAGCAGAAACAGAAGGTTTGTAAACCCTTAACGGGCTCTTCAGCTAAGACTAGGATTCGTATTTTTAAAAGGCATTTTAAACAAAAAAACACGACCGAATGACTGTCATAAATAGGACATACGGTACTCTTAAATACATCAAGGTGGTCAAGGGCACCACAATGGGAAGCGCTTCTGAGATGGATACCAACCCCCCAAAAGGAGAAGCCTTCAACAGGGCAAAGGTGAAAAAGGTGCTCAAGTTTTCACACTGGTCTATATTTAAAGGCTCTTTCTCCTGGTGAGACAAACTTGATATGACATCTGCATTTTTTTAAAGAGCTACTATTGCAATTAAACATTTCAACTGTACACTTTTTTCCAGAATGGCACAAGCTTAGAAAAATGTTGCTTTTTTAAATTGCACTGAACAAAATCAGCAGCACTGCAGTATAAATAAAGGCATCTGACTAACAGAAGACCAAAAAAACTGAATAAATGACTGAAATACAATGACAGCTCATATGCTACTAAGAAGAAAGGTCTACAGTTCACCCTAGCAAGATGTAAAGGAACAGGGTTCCCATAGCCTCTAGCAATTCAAGCTTGGAAAGACAAAAGTGTTTTTCACTTTAGTTTGGAGCCGACAGGTAGGATTTATAGTCTTATAAAAGAAATGTATACTCAGCTTTGTAGGGGTAGGGATCATAGGAAGCAGCTTTATACCAAATCAGAACATTGCTCAGTCTAGGTCAGTACTGCCAACAAACTGGCAGCAGCTCTCCAGGGTTTCAGACAGCTGTTTTTCACTTCTCTACCTGAAGACTGAACCTGGGACCTTATGAATGCAAAGCATATGCTTTACCACAGAGCCACAGCCCACCCCCAAAACTATGGTTAAATTTGCACCCACATGAATTTGAACATGGATTGCATTGGGGTGGGGTGGTGGTGGTATGGGAGTGGAAAATCCAAAGCTTAAATTGCAAGGAACTGCCTGAAGTCAAGTCAGTGCCAGAAAAACCTGTGAAGCAGTAAGAAAGGACACTTCAAGATGATATGCAGTGTTTAAAGGTCCAGGGTTTTTAAAGGTTCTAAGTCCTGGACTGTTAATGCCAGGCTTCATCCTGGAAAACATATGAAATTGCCTTCAGAGCACTGGTCCATCTAGACCAGTATTATCCATTCTGACTCACAGAGGCTCTTCAGGGTCTCGGGCAGAGATCTTTCCCATCATCTGCTACCTGATCTTTTTAATTGGAGATGACAGAGATTGAAACTCAGACTCTGCATATGAATTATGTGCTCTACCACTGAACTATGGGTCCTCCTCTTAACACAGGAAGCGACAAAAGAGCGTAATACATCACATTCATTTTACATTTGTACCCTAAAATGAGACTTGCGGTATTTGAAAAGTTTGCCATTCACATTGGGAAACACTACCTTACGGAGGTGGAATCCTCAAACAGCTTGCCTAAAAGTGAAAGGAAGATGACGCCCAAGACCAGGCCTGCACAAACAATATAAAATGCAACCACCTACTATAGCAGTGTTTCTCGAAGTCCTACAGGGGTAAGTCTTTGCTGGGGCGGGGCGCTGACGGAAGCAGTGGTCCAGGATTGCGCCTGCCCCCAACTGAGAAACGTTGCTTTCAACGTACCTGGTTGTCCTGCCTCCTTCAAAAGAGGCAGGGGCGGGGGGATGCTGTTGCCTCAGCAGGCCTCCCCAAGGGTCTACAAGTCGCCGATTGCGTTCCAAAGCCTACTTCCGGTGAAAATGGAAGGAGGCAAGACAACCAGGTATATTGAAAACGACGTTACTTCGGCAATGGCAAATGCAATTCTGGAGAGCCGCCGCCATTCCTGCTGGCCTTCCCCCTTAAGGACTTCCGCTCAAAAGTGGTGGGTTGCGACCCACCACTTTGAGAACCCCTGTACTATAGTATACCAAGGTCATGACAACACAGTGTGACAATCTCAGGCAAGAAACATTGGGGGGGGGGGTTTCTTGTGCTCCTGTTAGGCTGCAGTAAGTGACAGGTGGGCTGGGCTCAGTTTGGTGGGTCAGACGTTGTGTAAACCTGCCTTAGGAGACAGAAGCATTCTTCCAGTCTCCTCAGTACAGGAACTATGCACATATTAAATTACTTAAACACTAGCAGACTCAAGCATAGCCATTGCTTTTTGTGGAAACTAGGACGAAGACTTTTTAACTTGTCCTTTTTAACTTGGGCAGGTCTAGCTCAGTTGGTGGAGTTGCCACCTCGTAAGCCTGAAGATCTGTGAATGGCAGCTTGAAACACACCGCTGACAAAAAGCTGTGAAGAGATATAAAAGCTGCAGCTGCACCTGCGTGGGAGGCAGAGTGCCGTTGGCCGGGCGTGGGAGGCGAAGACTGCAAAGGAAACCATCTAGAATGAAGTTGTTCATGCAAGATTGAACATTTATATATAATAGTAAAAATCCCCATTAGGGGGGTTGGGAAAGCCTGCCCATGTAAACCGCCTTGGATTAAAGTCGGAGGAGAAATCCAATGACCAACAAAGGCAGTATATAAATACTGTATATTATATCGTGATCAACCTTGGGGGAAAAGAGTCGCACTACTAGTTACCAAGGGGTACTAATTATCAAACATATCAAGGGTAGTTTGATAAGGGTGAAAGAGGAGAGTGCAAAAGCTGGCTTGAAACTCAACATTAATAAAACTAAGATCATGGCATGTGGTCCCATCAATTCCTGGCAAACAGAAGGGGTAAAAATGGAAGCAGTAACAGATTTTACGTTTTTGGGCTCCAAGATCACTGCAGACGGATACTGCTGCCATGAAATTAAAAGACGCTTACTCCTTGGGAGGAAAGCTATGGTAAACCTAGACAGCATAATAAAAAGCAGAGATATCCTGGCAACAAAAGTCCGTATAGTCAGGGCAATGGTGTTCTCAGTATTTAGAATAGATGCCTTCGAATTGTGGTGCTGGAGAAGACTCCTGAGAGTCCCTTGGACTGCTAGGAGATCAAACCAGTCAATCCTAAATGAAATCAACCCTGACTGTTCCCTG
Organism: Plestiodon gilberti rubricaudatus; assembly: GCA_026170595.1. Taxonomy (NCBI): domain Eukaryota; kingdom Metazoa; phylum Chordata; class Lepidosauria; order Squamata; family Scincidae; genus Plestiodon; species Plestiodon gilberti. The sequence continues at coordinate 106,778,355 of JANXHW010000003.1, read as the reverse complement.
GAAGGACAGGTACTGAGGCTGAAGCTCAAATACTTTGGCCACCTAATGCAAAGAGAGGACTCATTGGAAAAGACTCTGATGCTGGGAAAGATTGAAGGCAAAAGGAGAAGGGGAAGGCAGAGGATGAGATGGGTAGATAGTATCACTGACGCAATGAAACTGAATTTGAGCAAATTCCGGGAGGCAGCGGAGGACAGGAAGGCCTGGCGCGATATGGTTCATGGGGTCACGAAGGGTCCGACACGAATGAACAACAACTAGTTACCAAATTAGATCACATCATTACTTTCATGCCAGATATCTAAGAAAGTATTACCAACTCCAGTTTCCATCAGTACAATAAACTGCCTGCCCACTCCCTCCAAGACGAATCATCCAACATAAATCTCAACTCTCGATGTGGTGCAGCTACTGAGACATACATGTTGCCTTCAGATATAATCTCAAAAGGAAGACTTATGTCCATTAAAATGCTTAGAGTCCCAGAAACCATTTTTATATCAAAATATTATGTTTTTGTACGTGCAATGCCAAGCAATAATTTGGCTTAAGGATATTTTTTCCCATCTCACACTTTGAAAAGTTCTTAATTATTTCTCAGTGACTGTTGCTAACTGAAGGGGGGGGGGGAGAGAAGGACTTCGGTTCTGGGAACATTAACTGCCACGAAAGTCAATTCAAGGTTTTTGAAGTAAATCCGGTGTTTTTAATCTATGTACTATGCTGTAACACATTTCTTTCTTTTCCAGAAGCCAGCAAGCAATTCATAGGTAGAAAAAGGGAACTGGAGTCACAAAGGAACTACTGAAGTGAACCGACTACTAGGTAAAGGTGACCCCTGACAATGAAGACCAGTCGTGTCCGACTCTAGGGTGTGGTGCTCATCCCCATTTCAAAGCCGAAGAGCCAGCGTTGTCCGAAGACGCCTCCGTGGTCATGTGGCCGGCATGACTCTCCTTGCCGCAGCGCGTAGCATGCAGCTGGAACACGGAGCGCTGTTTACCTTCCCGCAAGCGGTACCTATTTATCTACTCACATTAACATGCTTTGGAACTGCTAGGTTGGCAGGAGCTGGCCAAGCAACGAGAGCTCACCCCGTCGTGGATTCGAACTGCCGACCTTTCAATCGACAGTTCAGCGGTTTAACCCACTGCGCCACCTGCTGGCTACCGCCGTCTACTACCACCCTCCTAAAAGGGTTGTTTTAGTAAGTTATATGCTGTAGGATTTGAACATCATAATGAAGACAGACATCTCACCCGAGTCATTTTTAAAAAGTCTAACGAGGGGCGATTCCACCGAACATCCTCTTCTCGCCTACGCTTGAGTCGGGTTTTCTTCTCATTCAGGACACAAGGCTGTGAGCGACACCTCAGCAAGCCCTGATGCCGGCTGAGCTCTGGTGTGGAAGTGGGAGTACTATTGGCTGAAGACAAGGCATTTCCTGTTTCGGTAATATGCTCCTGTGATAGGGACAGGCGACGTCTTGGGTTAAAGTCATAAGACCTCCCAGAATTCCAACGAATACTTGAACTTGAGCTTCCTTCACTGCTATCGACAAAACCACTACTTGCAGAAGATGGCCTGGGCACTGGTGAAGTATTGAGGCTGGTGATGTGGAATATATTATTTGAAGACTGTCCATTGTGGGGCAGGCTGATGTTTGTACTTTGCTTTACAGGGGCGCTCCCATGACTATTGCATCTCTGCAAAGTAGCACTGCCCCCACTGTTGCATCGTCTCTTAGACACAGGAGTCCAGATCTTTGAACCACCTGGTTTCCATGGAGATCGGCAACGAACCAGCTCATCTGGCTCAGAAAGTGACCTACAGTGTCGTTTGGTAGGTGGTGCCAGTGGCTGTCTGGAGTTCTCAATGAGACTGAGTTCACTCATCCATCCTGAAACCAGAGACGGGCCTGAAGATTCGTGTCGCCAGTGTAAACCCACATTGGTTGCACTTGAACTAAATGGACACAACGGCAGAGAACAGACTGAATGTTTGCTTGGTTCAGTTCGGCGGACTGGACAATCCCCATCTGAAGATTTCCAAGGGCCTTCTTCTGTTGAGTGGAAATATGAAAAAGAAAACAAGTTTGTTGTGCAGTCAGTAGCATTATGAACTTTAAGCCATGAAAGAGACAGACCTCCATTACTAATGTATCATCTTAACACCATGCCAATAAGTTATTTCAAGAAAATTAAAATTCATGAGCTGGTCATACAGTGTTTTACACACATCATTTTACACACATCCTCCTCATACTGTAGCATCTATATACTACATTTCTTATAACAGAGCAGACTGACACTGCTACCCTTGATCTACCTGCATTCGATTCCCCAGTTCCGTTACCAAACACACCATGATTGTCAAAACAAAATGCTCTCACTTTGTCAGAATGTGTTATATCCATAATGTATACAATCTGCAATCATGTGGGTTAATCAGATCTCTTGGTTTCTTCCACACAAGGATTATACCTCCATTTGGAATACCAATATTGGTAATCATCAGCAGTCTTATAAGTTTCCTATACAGCAGAGGTTCCCAAACATCATGATGAATAGCAGCCACATGAACAATTCTGACTAAAAGATGTTAGTTCATACAAATGACACCCTTGCATGAATACAGCCCAGTTGCAAATGGTGACACAGTTGCATGTTTTTGAGGCACATGGGACTGCTGAAACGTGTCAGGACAACCCCTATGTTAAATTGAACTTCTGAATTCCAGAAATCAGGAAACTTTGTGTAATTGGTGCTCTTCTTATATTTAGCAGGGGGAGAGTAACTGCCCCCCTTTCACCCCCAGCACAGTGTCTTTTCTGATGGCTGTTTGCTGGTGGTGTTCTGCATCTTTTTTAGATTATGAGCCCTTTTGGGACAGGGAGCCATTTAATCATTTGATTTTTGTCTGTAAACCGCTTTGTGAACTTTTGGTTGAAAAGTGGTATATAAATACTGTTAATAATAATAATACTTTAAAAATAAATCCATAGCTGAATTTCATTTTCCATGGGGCTTAAGTTTTTGCGACCGGCTGTTCTAGTTCTACCTATTACTGCTTTTAGAATTCAAAGATGTCAAAATATTCTAAACTAAGGCATATTATGTACGTTATAACTATGGTTCCCCACACTTGAGAACTTTGGGGTTTGATGGCAACACCACACAGAACAGCAGAAGCAGCCGAGTCTGTTTCCATTCCTGCTTCACCACCTCCCTGGGTTTATACACATCAAATGCCCTCTGGATACCTCCCAGGGCTCTGTGCAGGTTTCTCTTGCTAGGAAACTCCTTTCCTGAACTCTCCACCACTTCATGATAATGCAACTCCTCCTCTTACACAACACGGACAGCACAATCCTATCCAATTTACACAACCGGTGTAACCAGCAGGGGAGGGGCAGGGGAGATTTAAATCCCCTTTGAAGGGGATTTGAATCCCCTTTCTGTTCTGGGGCCTCCCGTTCTCGCTACACCACCAGTGTAAGTTGGATAGGATTGCGCTGTAAGTCGGATACCAAATGCCGCATTGGGTTCTGCAAGTACTAGAGATAGGACAAGTTAGAAATTAGGTATTCCCAAGCAGAAGTTCTTCATTGGTTTGACCATACAGGTCAACTGCTGCAATGTTTAGAATTAGAGTACAAGCATGCTGGAAACATTTTCTTCACTATGAATCCAAATAAAAGGAAAATTCCATGTTTTGTTTTAGAGGTAATGGATTGTACCTTAAGAAAGTTAGGATTCCCTTAAATTAGTCACAGGATTAGAAGCAGCTGCTCTATAATGAATCAGACCATTGGACCATCTAGGTCAGTATTGTCCATACAGCCTAGCAGTGGCTATCCAATGTTTCAGACAGAAATTTTTCTCCGCCCTACCTGGTGATGCCAGGAATTAAACCTAAACCTTCTGCATGCAAAGTGTGTGCTCTGCCACGGCCCTCTCTCATGACTAACTTGTCTCATTGATTTCAGCAGTGTTTAATTATGACTAACGTTTTTAGGCTAATACATTATATAGTATATTTCCTATTCCAAGGGCAACAGTCACTTAGGCCCAAGTGGGCATTCCTATTAAAACATATTAATGTCATAGCAGCCAGGTATAATACTGTTTCTCTAGGGAAGAGGGCATGCTATCCAAATGCTGCTTTCCTAGAGAATAAGGTGCATCTGTTCAGCAGAATCTTCAAGAAGGCACAAGATTCTTACAAAAAAGGGTATATTTATTCAGAATTACTGTCTTTATTGTCTATATCACAATATGCATCAGAACTTTGCATGTAAAATAAAAGGTGTACTGAAAGACCTCTAATTGTGTGGGGGATATGCTCACCGAAGGCTGGGTGCTGTGTGAAACAGCGATATAGGAGTTCAAAAATGACTATGGGGCAGGAAACTGGCACTGATTGGCACTACCCTCACTAGCAGAATGTCTGTCAATCACAGCCAGGATGAAGAGGACCGTAGCAAAAGGAAGCAGCATCATGGAAGACATTACGGAAGTATATTTATGGAAGTATATTTAAAGCCATTCATCCAAAAATATCAGGCAAAGACTAGCAACAGAGTTCATAACCTGGACCACTATTTCTTCATTATAGTTAGAGCGCTAAATTATAACCTCAAAGACAGCTCAAGATTTAAAGCTTACCACTGACTTCAAATGGGAACAAGCTATGACTTTTGTTTTGCTTCTCAGATGAGCACTGCAATGAGAGAAAGATTAAATATTGTACGTGTCTCCAGCATGTGACATTTCATACAAACAATTATTTCCTATGTTTGCTCAACAACATAGTTCTAGCCCTCAAAGAGTTTGGTTAATAACATATGGAAAAGAACAAAAGGGTAGCCTGCGTGGGCATTTTTAATAGGTAGTAGGTACATTTTTCATAGTTTACAAAAGTAGGTACTGAAAGTTATTTCCAAGACGACAGGCATTCACACTTCTCCTTTAACCGTTGGGGGGGGGGAGTATTTAATGTCAACTACACAGAAAAATTTAATAGCATTTTCAAAAGCAAAGATCCCAACAGTTCTGTCCCCAACACTACAGTATTCATATTACTTGTTAGTAAGATACCTATCACATTACCCTAATCACACAAAGCTAAACCTGTTAGGTAGCAGTAGCACTCATTTGACATATCTACTATAATTAGATGTATATCCTACTGAGCCCATAGAATCAAAGTGGCTTACAGCTTTTTCTATATTTTAACAGTCCTGTCACCATGGGATTCAAATTAACAACAATGGAGTAGAAGAGGCCAAATGAAATCAAAATGTCACTGTAAACAATATCCAAGGAAAAAAGAAAGAGAACTCAGTCCCAAGTGCAATGGAAAGTTCTGCCAATTCTGCCCTGCCTAGGAAGGTCACCAAGGCCAGATGGCATTCATCCAAGAGTTCTTAAAAGGACTCGGTTACAAAGTTCTTGACCTTTTGGCTAAAATATGCAGCTTGTCACTAAAACCCATCTGCTAACAAGAAAGTCAACATTAATACCCATTTAAAAAAGGATCCAGAAAATTACAGTCATAGGCCAAGTTCTGTTTCCATTAAATTGGTGGAAAACGCTATTACGTCAGACTAGAACAGCCATAGTTGTCCCTTCACCCATCTTTCTATCTCTTAGCCTTATTTTACATGCTTGTGTTTTTCCTATCCAATATGCAATCAATGACAGTGCAAAGCTAAATACTATAGAAATGCATGGATATGTTCTCACCAGATTAATATTGAATGTTTTACATGTTGTGTCATCCAAGGTCTGGTTCCTCAGTTTCTCTGTTATTAGTGTTACCATGGTAGTCAACAACTTCTTATTTACACTTTCAAGCGATGGAGGCACAGTGCCCGATTTCTGTATTAGCCAGCCATTTTGCCGTTTGTGCACATCAAAGGTTTATTCTTCATCTTGTAGGGCAGTAGATTTATCCACCAGTTCTTCAGTGCATTGTGTATGTCACTAAACAAAACAAGCAGCAAAAGCTTATGTATGAGCAGAAATACTATCACTAAACTTTACGTTTCTGCGCTTGCACCAGATGGTCACACATTCCAACAAATTCACACACTAGAGTGCCCTTCTCCAGTATAATCTATGGAGGAAAATCAAATGGAACAAGGACTCCCATTCAGAATCCTTGCTCACAGTTTTCAACCTGTAGCACTTATCGACTGCCACAAGAACAGCATCACAAATGGTCTCCCTCAGCCCAATTATCCCTGCTGCAGTCGTAACGCAGGTGTATTTCCACATGTAGTCTAGAACCTTCTGCCCCCGGCTTTGTGTGGAAGAAATATGTGGGTTAGCATTTGACTCAACTTTTTTCCTTTATTTTTTTCTCTCCTTTATTGGTAAATAATAAACCAATGATATAATACAATTGCTAAACAACTGCTAATTGTAATACTGAACATGCATTATTGGGTGGAAAAATATGTCAAAGTAAGTTCTGTCATGATGAAAAATAGTTCTTTGGCAGTTACCTACTCAAAACACACTCCACTTGTAATTCATCACAATTTTGAAATCTAGTAATTGAATAGCATTTCAACCTTTCCAATACATAACACCTACATAAAAAAACTGATCTCACTCTGTATTTGAGATGTTAAAAACTTTGCATCCTTTGACATCCATCATATTTAACACAGCCAAATCCCACTGATAGGGTCGTCAACTGAGCAGGAAAAACTGGGGGGTTTGGTTTGTTATTTGCCAGAAATAAAAAAACAGGGTAAGAGTTTTCCCACACACATACACACGAACACTGCTTACACTTTTTGGGAAAGGGTACACAAACATGCATCAGTTGGCATTGTGGGAAATGCTGACCCTGGGATTAAAGATGGGCCCTTCAAATATTTGGGATAGACAAGTTTGGGGGACAAATCGGGAAATGTTCACCCAACGTTTGCTCCTCCTCCCCTGTCTTCTAGAAGTGTGTGAAGAAGACAGGCCAGGCATTATTTTTATTATTCTAAATTTCCATAGCATTGTGTTAATGCTCTCCCCAGTCCCAGAGCTGCAAGCTCCCGGTCTGAGAGGAAAACCCCCTTTATATGCAGTTGTCTTAGTGCAGCCCCCAAACAGAACAGCATCATTATTAAAGTTATTTATAATGTTTTCCAACAGAAAGGTACACAGAGCAGTTTACATAGCAAAATAAATGGTTCCTTGTCCAAAAGGGCTCATAATCAAAAAAGATGCAGGAAAAATCCCATCAGCCACAAGAAGAGACATGGTGCGGGTGTGAATAAGAAAAACGTCCACCTGCTGCTGGCATTTCCACCTGGAAAGCAAAGCCAGAAGACAGCTGAGCCCAAGGTTTGCCTCTTGTAACAGAGCTTTCATTGTACAAACATGACAGCGAGCAGCAAGGTTCAGTCAGAAGCAGAAGAGAGGCAGCATAGGCCTGGAAGAAAGTGGTACAGGCCTACCCTTTTTTCTGCCACTGCTGCACGAATAGAACTCTTGCATGCAGTAAGCCATGAGGGCCTGGCAGGAAGTATAGTACTGGTAGACCATCCTCAAACCTAGGTTTCTTAAGGTCAAATCCAATGATGCTCTGTCTGTGTATGTGTGTGTGTGGGGGGGGGGCTCCCTCACAGAATGCACCTGCACGTGCTCAAGTTCTTGCTCATCACCCTGGAGATGAGAGGCATAATTGACTCCTCAATCGGATACCGATGTACAGTGAGGAGAAAGTGAGAAATATTACTGAATTATTTTGCTTTAGTTTAAATTGGTCAGAGTTTTGTCCCAGTTCTCCTTTATTCTTGGCTACATGCTCTTGGATAGGGTTTGGAGAAAGTCTCACCATAACTGGGAGAGAGGCTTTTGAGGACAGTCTCTCTCGGCCAGGCTTTGTCCTTGTGGTGGCAGCAGAGTCTACCAGATGCTGGCCCTGAAACTGGGGCAGATCTGGGAAAAAGGAGAGGCACCTGCACCAGGGCTCCCCCCCCCCCGGATCACCAGAGCTTCTGATAAGCCCCTCAAAGCATTAGCAGAACCCGAATGAATACTAAAGTGCTATAACAGTAGCAGACAAGCTGAGGGGAAAGAGGCCATAGTTTGTATGTACAGGATACACCAGAGCTTTAATCAGGGACTTTGGCGAACAGCATCACCAATAGGTGCTGGTCAGCAGCTGAAAGAGTCCATTACCTTGACAGTTATTTCAGTGTCTTAAGAAAATGCAGTGATGTTTTTCAGAAAGTCAAGATAGTATGTGCAAAGACAACTGAACAGACTTTCCAAAAAGCATTAGAGTCATCCTGAGAAGATGCACCACTCTTTGAGTGTCCCCAATGGCTTTCCCTCCTGCTATTCTCACTTCACATGGCTTGCATTTATCACTTGCACAGCCCTCTCTCTAGTAATTTCTAAATTCATGTACATGAATCCTCAGCCTTGCAACATATACCAGACCTCACCAAGGAGAGTTAGGGCGCAATCCAATCCTACTTACGCCACTGTTGTAACCAGCGGCGCAGCAAAAACGGGAGGCCTCAGAACGGAAAGGGGATTCAAATCCCCTCCAAAAGGGAAATACAAAGGGGATTTGAATCCCCTTTCCATTCTGGGGCCTCCCATTTTCGCTGCACCGCTGGTTACAACGGTGGCGTAAATCGGATTGGATTGCGCCCTTAGTAAATGACTGATTTATGGCATGGCAGCTCAAGCCCAGTGAGGGGGAAGAGAAGAGGAAGGCTGGCCAAGAAGCACCCCCAGTACCATCACTGGCATCACTGCAGGGGGGCGGAGCTCTAAGTTCCGCCGCGGTCCGATCCTCCGTTACACGAAGCGGCCCCGCCGCCTCACCTTCGGAGCCATTCAAGTTGGTAAAAGCAACGCGCTGCGTGTTGCTTTCACCGACTTGAATGGCTCCGAAGGCGAGGCGGCGGGGCCGCTTCGTGTAACGAAGGGTCGGACCGCAGCGGAACTTAGAGCTCCGCACCCCCAGCAATGACGCCAGTGAGTACCATCACTTCACAGCTTGCATTATGGAACTCCATTTACTCTAAACGAGAAACATGGTAGTAGAGCAGGAGTTCTAGGTCTGTGCACAAAATTCAAAGTCAGTACAGATCGAGAAAGTTATAATGTTCAGCTTGATGGGATAAAACCAGTAAAGTTACATTTCATATCTCCATGACAAGCAACATTTAGGCTGATCCTTCTGGTGGGTCCCAGATGATGGAAAGATCAGATAAGTAATTGCCACAAGCCCTGCGGCTACTCAAAAATCAGATAGCTACTAATTGCTCTTCAAAGAGCTGAGCCCCTGCAGTTTGCAAAATAGCTGCTAATTACCCTGCAAGCAGTTGAGCTCTTTACTTGTAAATAAATAAATTTATTTCTAGACCACACTTTAAAAAAGTTCTTTGGCATAAAGTTTCATAAAGCTAGGTGGGTCCCGATACAGTGTCATTTTAAAAAGTGGGTCCCGGTGCTAAGATGTTTGAGAACCACTGTTCTAGACTACCGTCCTAGAACAGCTATATAGGAAAAGGTGCATAGCATTTCTTTCGATCAATTTTAAGCACACTTTTAAAAAATCCATTTGTGTCTCATATATGCAGAGTGGAGGGAGAGAGTGGAAACACTTAAAAGTGGCACAAATGAGATCTGCCTTAGAAGGCAGGAGAGGTTAAAAGGTTTCTTATTGTATCTTTATATAATCATAATTAATACCACCAGTATTTATATACCGCCTTTCTTGGTCATTAGATTGCTTTATCCTGCCCTTCCTCCAGTGCGCTAACGTGAGTCTCTCCACCCTTTACGATTTTATCCTCGTAATAACCATATGAGGTAGCTGAGAGAATATTATAGGGACCAGGTCATGAGTGAGCTTCATGGCTGAGTAGGGATTTGAAGCTGGATCTCCTTAGTCCTAATCTGACACTCTTACACTGCCTTTTTTCCTACAATTTGGATGTAACTTGAGATGGAAGTGTTCTTTGGAGCATATTTTTAACCCTCCCACCACTATTGTTTCCATAGACATTTGTACATATTTCAGAATGCTTTTGGCCACTATTAACAAGAAAGAGAAAAGACAACACATGGTAGATGGAGAATGTCAGAGCCAAACTCTTTTCTCCCTTAGGTGAGAAGAGAGAGATTAGGTAAGAAGGACAACCCGCCTCCCTAAACCAGCTGAGAAAAGGAGCACAGCAGCCACCAATCTTTCATGATGCTTGCTATGCCTTCCTGAGGATATCCGATACATAGTCCTCACACACTGTGTGTGTAAAAAGGCGAACTAGCACATTCCATGCGTCACAAACATGAAGCTGGAAACTTAAATTCATCCATGTCTCCCAATCCCCAAACATTTACGATGTTTTAATTACGGTATAATTGGTTTAAACGGCCATGTGTGTAGCAGCACAGGAATACAGAGTACAGTTCCTAATTTTAAAAAAGAAACTAACCAGACACTGTAGAGGTGAAGTTAAACAGAATATTTTCTTTCAATATGAGGCAAATACTGTGTCTGCTGTGGGGCAGGGAATGCAGCAAGACGGGGTTATGCATTGCATTATGGGACTGCATCCCAGTACAGCTACAGGGCACAACTGCGCCAACTCAAAAGGGTGCGTCATATGTGCAGATATTTACATTGGGAACCACTTTTGAACGGAAGCCCTGCACAATAACGGAAATGGAGACAAATACCGTACTTTCAAGCCATAATTAAAGTGTTCAAACATACACGTGCATTTTCCCTCGTATGCCATTTTTGATGTGTGTGGGGGTGGGGGGGGGAGAAGAGCAAAGAACCACGCACTTGAATGGTCTCCCATACGAATGAAAAGAAGCCACTTCTGCACGTAGATGATTAAGTTAAGACTCCTCTCATGGTCCACTTCAAGAATGAATGCATCATCTGCTTTTTCTGAATGTGCAGATCAGCCCAGAGCTACCAGCATTCCAAGTTTATGAACACTTTAAAAACACACACTATTTGAAGAGTGGGAAGTTGTTCTATTTTGGGCAAGTGGTATTCCCATCTCCTGACAGATGGGAAATCACTTGTAGGCAGATTGGTTCTCTGGTAGAAGGAACTTCAAACCTATGACAGACACAGACTTATTGGGCTATTTTTGGAAGCGTATTTGTCATTTCCCTTCCTTCCAAGCTTGGCCTTTGTAACTAGGAAACGCATGCCTCAAAGTGAAGAGAGCAAAAATAAATCTAAGGAAAGACTGTATAAAAGTTGTTCTAAAATAGGGTCTTTGGTAATTATATTGCCATACAGAGGCATAAGCAAAGCAATATTTATTCTAATCGAACATCTAAACAAATTGTTGCATCTCATCACACAGTACTGGGTCACAACCTGTACTGTGAAGAACACTTAGAAGATCTTTATGTCCAATTTGCCCTTTACGTCCAAATGGCCTTGAGCCATTTCAGGAATTAAGTGTTGTACTTCACAACTTGCATTCTGCAAGTTTAAGTCACGATCCAACGATTATGAAACTATTTAATAAGCAGAAATTGTGCACATGCACTTTTTTGTAAAGCTTTTGCCAGGGGCCTGCATTTCTCTTACTTCAAATTGTGACCAGCAGCTATCCTGGGAAAACATTACTGGGCTCCCTGATCTACTCCAAGGACTATTTTGTGGTAATTACAGGCAGCTGGAAACAGTTAATGGCCTAATATGCATAAACTAGTAGTATACAGGTATGTTGCAATGAAAACGTTGCTAACTGTACAACTTGAACTTGAAATGCATTACCATGCATTTATTTAGCAGTGTCACCTAGATGGGAGGACGAGAGGTTCATAGGCACTAACAGTTAGCATTCCTAGAGATTAGTTTGAGCAGTGACAGTCAGGTCAATTAACTTCCCTGCACACCACAGCTCACTCCCATCTGCACGGATAACAACGTAAGAAGAGCCTTGCTAGATCAGGCCAAGGGCCCATCTAGTCCAATTTCCTGTGTATCAGTGGTCCCCTCTCTGGGAGTATACAAGACAACAAGATACTTGTATCCTGTTGCTACTACCTTGCATCCGGCATTCAGAGATAGGTTACCCTTAAACCCAAAGATTGCATACAGGCATCATGACTTGTAACATGTGATGGACTTTTCCTCGATAAATCTGTACAATCCCCTTTTAAAGGCATCTAGGTCAGGTGCCATCACAACATCCTGGGGCAAGGAGTCCCACAGATTAATTGCACACTGGGTAAATAAATATTTCATTTTGTCTGTTTTGACTCTCCCGCCAGTCAATTTTAGTGGATGTCCCCTGGTTCTAGTGCTATGTGAGGGGGCAAAGAATCCTCTCTATCCGTCCCATGCATAAAGTCTTAATCATGTCCCCCCTCAGGTGCCTTCCTTCTATAACATGCCCCAAATGTTATAGCCTTTCCTTGCAAGGAAGATGCCTCAGCTCACTAATCATTTTGGTCACTCAGTACTATATGTTTAGCTCATTTGTTACTTTTCTAAGACACCTGAAACAACACAGTCACATACACGCCTATACAACAGTTAAAAACAAAATAATTTAAAAACCAGAAGACATTTGATTTGTATCCAACATTTTGACCTACAGTAGCCCTAAAGTGGCTGACATGACATTTTATTTCAGAGATTGGTTAAACCCAATCATAAAAATTCAAGAAGTCACAACTAGGAGAAAAAGAATACAGTATACCATTTAAAATCAAGCTTAATGCAGCAATCTAGAAGCACTATTTTGAAAAGCCTTCCTGAGTTAACACACTTTTAAGTTTGGAAGACACTGCTCAGAGTTTCAAGTTCCGCTGCATGAGTTTTCAGTTTTTCGCCAAAATCTCTATATGGGATCGGGGGTGGATGAGAGAAGTAACTACAGCACGCACGCACACCGAGTTTCTCTTGCGTGTCCCTAAAGTGTGTGTGCACATGTGTGCATCCCCATGACCCAGGCTGACACCTCTATGCAGTTCAAAGAGAAAAATGGGGTAGACAGATTTAAATTTACACACACACACACACACACACACACACACACACTTAACAAAGTCAGTTATAATAGATTTATTTTTAAAATAACCTGGTTGAAAATGAACTCGGAACTTAACATACAGTATCTCCTCTTAAACCTAAAGTTCTTACCCTATTTGAAATGCTGCTTTCCTTTTCAAAGAGAGAACTGCAAGGAAAACATCTTTGCCCAACATCATACAGTGCAATAATTCACAAACTTGTGTCTTAGCTTGAGACAAGCAGGGGTGGCAAGTTAGCACAGATGTTATTCACCAATCCATCTGGGTGACCTTTTACTGTTATGTTATGTCTAGCAACTAACTGATCTCTGCAACTCACTCTGAGTCAGTACTCCAATTACTGTACAAACATTTATTACTCTTCCTACCAATTAAAGAATATGGGCATTAACCCCCCTCCCCCCATGTCAAGAACACCGATCTTCCTAGTAAGTACTTTTTGTGGGGAGGAGAAGAGAGCATATGACAAAGAAAGAGAGACAGACAAGAGCAGAAAGGGAAACTGGAAAGAAGAAACACTTTCTAGTGCTCAGAACCAAGCAGCCCATGCATACAAAAAGCTGTAGGTAAGTGACTCCCTATTTGGGAATATTGAAGAAGTCCCATCTCTGGGTGAAAACAGGTAAAAACAGGAAAATGTGACAAATGTAAGCAACAAGGAGATTCAAGGCCCAACTGTCAAAATGAAGCAACATTAAATCACTGGGCTGTTGTGTCCTAACTATGCTATCTGTGAACAGAACACAGTTTGCACAAGAGGGGTCCATTTTCACCAGTCTCCTTCTGCAGTTGCCCCATACCACCCTGCCTTCCCCCCCCAGCCCATTTAAGTAGTATTTAAATACACAAAAACTTAATTTAAAAGTTGGTCATCTTTTCCTGGGAGTCTAAACCAGGAACAAGCTTAGAAAGAAAACTGTCATTAGTTTATACCTTCTTGAGGAAGTTGGTCTTTAATCTTTACAAACCTTGGAAGAGGAAAAACAAGTTACAAAATTTAACCTATGGATGGAGCCATTAGACCCTAAACCTGAGCTAGGCATTTACTTTCTACCAGTTTTGATGTTTGTAGATGTTCCTCTCTAAAAACGATACTTGTATGACATTGTTTATTATACAATCCCCACCCCCACCCCCCGCAAGTAAACCCAGGCAATTAGGATACATGGCACTTTACACAAAATGAGAGGACAGGACTCTGCCCCAGTGGGCTTACAATCTATTCTAGACAGGCATAAGAAAATGAAGAGTTGGAGGGGACCTAAAAGAAGAGTCCAAGCCCCTGCCAACAGAGGCTGTCCACAGCTACAGCATCTCAGATAGGATCCAGCCTCTGCTTAAAGACCTCCAAGGATGGAGAATTCACCAGATTCTGTAGGCAGACTGTTCCACTGCTGAACAGTTTGTACTGTCGGGAAATTCTTCTTAACATTTAATTGAAATCTCTCTTGCTGTAATGTAAACCCATTTGTCCTGGTCCTACCCTCCAGAGGAACAGAAAACAAATCTGTTCCATCTTCCACATGACAGCCCCTCAGATATTTATAGATCATTATCATGTCCCCTCTTAACCATCTCTTCCCCAAACTAAAGTATACCCAACTCCTTCAACCTGCTCTCATCAAAAATTATCTCCAGCCCCCTCCACCATCCTAGTCATTTTGTCAATACCCCCCTTAAACTGCAGTGCCCAGAATAGGACACAATATTCCATATGTGGTCTGACTAACAGCGCAATCCTGCCTAAGATCAGGCCAGCAGCCCGTGGCCGCCCACCAGATCCTGTGCACCTGCAGCCAGCGTGGCTGCCGGGTGGGAGGTCTACTCGGGGAAGGGGGCGCTCATCCCCTTCCCCGAGTGTAACCAGGGCCAGGCCCTATTGGCCCCCTCAGATTTCCACCACCTATTTTGCTGGCAGAAGTAGAGGAGGCCATGTAAAAGCTCCAGCGCCTGGCGGGGGACAGGATTCGGCCAAAGGCTGTCCCCCACCCCCTCCCAGGCTGCCGGGGACAATGGCCACCCTTCCCCGCCCGGCAATCCAGCCGCTGGATCCTAACTTACCTCGGTCCGGCGGCCGGCAGGAGCTCCTAGTCAGTTAGTCAATTAGCAACTCTAGTCAGTATTTTTCAATTAAACTTAAACATTGATAGGACATGTGCTTTTATTAGTTAATTATGTTTATCTGAGTTCATAGCAATGGTAAACCTTTCTCATATTAAAAGTTGACCAAGAATGCATCAACTAATGAGACCTGCAGCAATACCTTGACTTTCATCGCTTTGCTCTTTCAGCTGTTTTCAATTTTAACCACATTTCAAATTTCGTCCACATGCTTTCCTCTTTCATCCGATTTCATCCAACCTTCCACAACATTCACATGTTTATTTAGGTTTCGCACACATTCACATGTGCTAGAGAGTTGGTTTTTGTCAGCCAAATTAAATTTGCAAGTTAAATAAGGCTAGGTTTTGACATTCATTCCATTTTTTTTACTTGCATCCATGCTCTGGTCCCTAAAAAGACGAAAGTACAAGTAGTGTACAGCCCTACTTCCTAAAGCATTATCATTTGCTCCTTGCTGTTTCAGCTGAATTTTTAAGAGGATGAAAATTTTTATTTCATCTCTTCACAAGAGGCTTCTCATCATAAAGGCTGAATTCCAAACCAGCAACAAACTAACTCAATTTCTGGCAGGGTCAGGACAAGCAACTAAGGTGTAACTGATCAAGGCCTAATAAAGGGAAGTATAGGGGGGGCCCCGTATCCACGGATTCCTCATCTGCGGTTTCAGTTATCCACGGTTGAGGAATCCCCCCCGCACCCTCCACAGCCCCCCCAGGCACTTACTTTTAGGAGAAACCTCCGTTTTTTCCTTCAAACGTTCCAAGTGTGCATCTTCCTTTTGGGCCTGACCAACAAGACTTAGGTGCTAGCTAGAGTCTCAGGAAGGTTGCAGAGACTCTAGCTATCACCTAAGTCTTGTTGGTCAGGCCTAAAAGGAAGATGCATACTCTGAACCTTTGAAGAAAAAAACGGAGGTTTCTCCTCTAAAAGTAAGTGCCTGGGGGGGGGGGGTGGAGGGCACGGGGTGTGTGTGGAGGGCATGGGGGGGTGGAGGGTGCAGGGGGCGCCGGCCCGCGGGGGGGCTCTGAAAACCGCGGAGGGGGCATTCGCTCCTTTCCGCATTTTCAGGTATCCACGGTGGGCGCTGGAACGTATCCCCCGCGGATACGGCGGACCCCTGTACTACACTGACCCACAAGAGTTGTGTCAGATTTAGTCAGCTCCCTTGCAAGTGGCCTCAGCACCGACACAAACTGGATGGGAGGAGATAACAAGATGTTCCAACAAGGTTACAAGCACAGTTGCAGTTCTGATCATGCACGTAAAGTTCTGCTGTCCTGTCCTGTGAAACATGGGCAAGGTTTTGTACCTTTATGTTGTCCTGGTGCAACAGCTTTCAGAAGCACTATCTGTATTCTCCAAGATTCTTCTTTAACGAACCTCTATTCCACCCTGCCAGCACAGATATCAACTTCCAAGTGTTACTAATGCAGGCCCACAAGAACCTGCTCTCTTTGGAGGTCCTGATCAGAGTGCCCATGCCTTCTGAAGGGAGATGGGGGGGGGAGGGTGGCTGCAAGAAACAGCTATCTAAGCTGGGGTGCCCTGCACCTTTGAAGTTCTCTTCCTTAAAAACAAACCGAAGAATTGCTGTTCTCCTCAGTCTGGTCATGAATTTGAATTGTGTGTTCTAGGAGGCTGAGGCTTTATCTGCTGCTATTGTGCATTCTAGATAGAAGTGTTTATACTTTTAGGATTCCTGAAGTAGCTTCTAAATCTAAGTGAAATAAGAGGCAGGACACATTTTAAATGCATTCCCTGCTGCTCTGCATACTTTTCCTGAACAAGAGAAAGTGAGGAAAAAACTCAAGTCCTTAAACACACTGCACTCTGTAAGACAGTCTCATTCACTCAGGAATTTTGCCTCCTCTTCTTGTGGAAGATCAGCGACTATCAAAATTAGACAACGTGCTGAGGAACACAGGCTTGTACTAAACTAAAACATCTCTATGGAGAGCTATTGGTAAGTCATTATCTATTTCCCAAAACACACTGGCCAGCGACGTTGGAGATTGTCTTCCTTAGCTACACATGACTTTGGGCCCAATTCTAACCAACTTTCCAGCACTGATGCAGTCGTGCCAATAGGGCGCGTACTGCATCCTGGGGTGGGTAGTCATGGAGGCCTCCTCGTGGCTGAATCAGCACCAGAACGTTGGATAGGATTGGGCCCTTTGTTTGCCATCTTACTCAAAGGAGAATGCAAAAGGATTCTCATAAAGGCTAGAGAAAATAAACAGCCTTCCAGCAGTATCACTTAAGGTTCTGTGATACAGTCAAGATTTGCAGTGGCAGTTTCAATGCATCAAGTGTGCATTTCTTACTGAAGAGCCACACTGTACAACAGTGGCCTACTACTGTACCACACTCTTCTGGTAACTCCACACTACTACACACACTTCTCCTCCAAGTTCTGAGTAGTTGCTATACAGTATCATGGGACTGTGCATCAGAGAGCCTTATTCTGGAAGAGAAAGGAAGTCAAAGTTCAGAGGATGTGGAGACCCAGACTGACCAGTGGACATCACCAAGTAACAACATGAAAAGCAGCAATAAGCTGTGGCGGTATAAGGAACAATGTTAACTGGTGTAGCATGGTACATTTACCAGTCAGCTGGATGTCCCCAATAAAAATCTTACTTCAGTCATTAACTCACTGGAAGGCCCTTAAGCAAGCCACTCTCAAAAGGGGCAAAAACAATGACAAAATACTTAAAAATGTTTGTTTCACTGTCTTCCCACATTTCAAACTGGCAGCTAAGGTGAGCTTCCCACCCACTAACTTTAGAAAACTAAAACAGACCTTAAAAGGAACAAAACATTTTTAGAAGATGGCTATACTGGCTTGATCAAAATCTATCTTTCAGGGAATATCTAGTTTTGTGATAAACAGAAATCCTCTGTAACTCAGACCTACTAAAAGTGACCAGTTTTTAGATAAGCTTATCTAGTTACCATAGAGTGAAGTAAAACTATACACTGTTCCAGAAACAGAACATCTAGACCAGGAGTATTTAAACCGCATTCTACACCAAAGCAAACACCTATTAAATGCTTCCAAATAACTGCACAGAAGATAAACTACAGTCTTATCTTATGCACATTTACTTGGAAGTAAATCGTACAGTGGGGCTGCTCCCAAGAAGGGTGGCAGTCTTACAGCACAGTTCTGTAGAAATCCCATTTTGTTCAATACTGGTTACTCCCAGGTAAATGTTTAGGATTGGTGCCTCAGACAAAAGTAAATTTCCTCTGAAATTCACTAAGTGGTATCAAGATTAGCAATAAATGGGCAATTTTTCAGAGAAATCAGTTTAGCCAACACAGATCAACTTTTTGTTTAAAAATAAAAAAACTGCACTGAATGCTAACCTTGCAAAGCAGTAGACAATAGTGACCCAAGCTATAAAATTCTACCACTGACTCAACTTACTGAGAGGCCTAACTGCAAGTTTTAAAGAAAGATCTACTCTGAATCACAAGCAACAGAAATTACCTCCAGCCAGAAGGCTAATGTAAATTATTTCAAAATTGTGCTATTTAATTGTGCTTCACAGCTCCCGAAGAACTTGAATTGTGGAAGAGCTATTTAATGGGCTTGGTTGGAGAAACAGGATCATTTTTACTGTATGAATTAGGGGGAAAAGCTTGCTATTAAAAACATTGCTTTCCACCACAATCTCATATCTCCTTTAAAATTTAAGGTTTCCAGAGGAGTTTTGTTCATCACCTTAATGCCAACTATTTCAGAATATTAACTTCTGAAGGAAAAAAAACACCAGATCAAAAATCAAAACTGATGTTACAGATACCTCAAGAAGCCACATGTTAAGACCCCCTGGAAGAGATGTGGTCTAAGGTCAGGCAACCAAGTTATACCATTATGGACCCATATATGCAGAAAAGAAAAAAGCTAGCAAGGCAAAGAACCATTTGCCATCTTCTCCTGTTGGTGCCTCTAAACTTGGTCTGTGCCCCTCCCCCTTCACACTAACCACCCCATGAATAGGAGAAAAGCAAGCCAAGCATCTCTTTCTTCCCCTCTTCTTGTTTGACTTTACATAAACAGCTTGAGAAGCCTTGTTGGCTGAAGGGCAGGGTACAAATCAATACAATATGTATATATATTTTTAATGAACGTGTGTGTTGGAGAAAACAGTGATACATTAACACCACAAGGTGTTTACACAGGATTATAAAAAAAGAGATTAAACATAGTTTTGCATTTTATAGTGGAACTTTCACCTGGACGTCCAAAACATTTGCTAGTAACAGGCACAATCGAGCAAACATTAAGTCCTTTAAGTGTCCCATTAACTTCACTGGAAGAATTATTATATGCCAGAGATTTCAGTGTTTTTATGGGACTCCAGCATGCTTCCCATTTTCTTAAGAATATATTAGATTGTACACCTGCAGACAGGGAATCATCACCCAGATAATTGTTACCCCCCCCCTTTTTAATGACCCCACCAACTATTTTTTACTAATAGTTTTACTTGTTGTATTTACTTATTGTAAGCCTCATTGTTAATTTTTGTGAAATGTTTATGCCACCTTGGGCATTTGCCTTGGCAAATGAAAGGCAGAATATAATTTTTTAAATAGTCATGGTTAACTTTGTGCATATACAACAGCATCTTACTTTTTTAGGCATATAATAAATTTATCATTGACAGAGCATCCTCACGATCACAGAAGCCAGTCACAACATAACCAAACTTCTGCATAGAGCTGAAAGCATAAATTGCATAAATGCTTGCGCCCAAGTTACACTGCAGCTCCGAGAGTCTTAAACAAGGAAACAGGAGCTAAGTTTTATATCAAGCGATACCATTTTGATTAAAGTAAGTGGAGGGACAGCCTAGCCCCTAGAGTCTCTTTCACCGCTTTCCACCACGCAAAAGGAACCGAGCAAGAAAAAAGAAAGAAAACGGATCTCCTTTCACAGCTCCCGAAGAACTTGATGCTGCCCTCCCAGCCTGTTCTGCTCCTCCACACATGGCGTTTTGTGGCCTGCAAGAGTTTCCACCGAGAAGGGCGCCCCCATGCCACAGATACGTGGATTAGGGCCAGAGACGGGCCATTCTTCCCCGTTTCTCTCTCTGCTTTTCACACACGCACGAAAGAGAAAAACAACACTGGACCCTCCCTCCCCATCCTCGGTACCGTACAGCTTCCCACTCCCCCTCCGAGGAAACTGCTTTACCTACTGCCGCGAATGTTATCACCGGCGGCGGCGGCGCTTCCGAGCAGCTGAGCGAAGCTCCTCCTCGGCTAAAGAACAAAACACAGCAAGCTCCGCCTCTAGAGGCGACCCGATGCCTCCCATAGGCCAAGTAGCTACACGCGCTGACCTCTCACCTCCCCTCGCTCGACTCAATCGAAACTCCGCCCCCCCCCCCCCTCAAGGCGCTGGCAACCGCCGGGATCTCCCACTCCGACTTCATCTGCACGCGCGGCACATACTCGTCCTGATGTCATCCAGCCTTGCGCATCTCTCCTATTCCTTTTTTTTCTCCTATTCTTTTTTGCCACGGAGTCGGACCTGTACTTTCAGAAAGCGCCACAGCATATTAACGCTGCATGTTCCTTCTGTGACTCTCCATTCCAATCGTTCATCTGATGATGACTTATACTAGAAAGGCTCTCTGGCTGCTTAGTCGCCAATAATAAGCAACTTGGCCATCAGCATGTTGGACACGCTGTACCCCTGTGGCGCTTATGCTATGGTCACATATGCTCATCTGTTTTGGAAATACTATATTCCCCTTATGGAAAGCCTTCAAAGTTTCCTCTTGGATATAAAGGTGCATACAGTAAATTATCCATAAAAAGGTAAAGGTGACCCCTGACAATTAAGTCCAGTCGTGTCCGACTCTAGGGTGTGGTGCTCATCTCCATTTCAAAGCCAAAGAGCCAGCATTGTCGGAAGACGCTTCTGTGGTCATGTGGCCGGCGTGACTTTTTGCCGCAGCGTGTAGCATGCAGCTGGAACACGGAGTGCTGTTCACCTTCCCGCAAGCGGTACCCATTTATCTACTCGCTTTGACATGCTTTGGAACTGCTAGGTTGGCAGGAGCTGGCCAAGCAACGAGCGCTCACCCCGTCGCGGGAATCGAACTGCCGACCTTTCGATCGACAGCTTATGGTTCCGCTGGCCTAGTGTATCCATAGTGTAGAGGAAATGTTTTCCCTGACAATACTACAAATTCATTGGCAGAAAGTACTTCATGCTATTGTTTATGAAAGTCACTGCTACTACAGCATGTAAAACCTTGGAGGTTTTATTGAGAAGATTCAATAAATTCAAAGGCCTCTAAACACAACTATTGGCCATGATAGCTAAGTGGAACTCCATGCTTTGGAGGCAAAACATTTTGCAGCCAGAGGGCTACGTTTGCAGCCGTGGAGCATAAATGCACCAAAAACAGTGTTTTGGGGACCCTTCTGCCTGTCCCTGGTCCTGGAAGGCTTGAAATGAAGCTTTCCAGGAGTGCAGGGGGCGAGGTGATGATGCAAAATGAGTCATCTCCACCACCCCCAGCAGGCTAGCTATGCAACTGATACCACAATATCAATATATAGTATTTGTTTTAATTATCTTGAGATCAACTGGTATGAATAATGTAATTGAAACCAAATTAAACCTCCAATAAAATTGCTCATAGGAAAAGATGGAAAAGTGACAAATACAAGGGCAACCATAGGAGGAACGACAACCCAGTTTCTCATAGGAGTCAAAAGAATAGCGAAAACTACTCAAGTATACAGCTAGTCTGTCCAATTTCACTGGCAAGATAAAGGGACCAGTTGCTTACCTGGAACTATCCTCCTTTGACCAGCCATCTGTGCAGCATGTAGCAGAGTTCTGCACATATGCAGAGCAGACCTTAGAAGCTTTCAGAACTTTGTTGAGTGTTCAACCCCCCCTCCCCCGCTCTTGGTGTAGGGGAAGGTCTGTGAACACCTGTGCCTTGAGGGAGTTCAATTCCTTTAAGGACCCCCTTATTGTAATATTTGAAGTGAGATCCAATAGTTGGGAACCAGACCTGCAGAGAAGAGTGGGTTATGCACATATAACTGCTCAAACTATAGCTATAGGTAAGCAACCTGTCAGTGTCTCTGTACAGTCACATATAGTGGAGACTAGCTAGCTTCCCACTTAGGTGGAAGTGGGAACAGATCAGTCAGGAGATGTTCTCCAGACCAGCATGTCAAAACAAGGCATCAGCCCTTGACATCATGTTCAGAGAATAGTGCTTAGTTAAGGTTGTGTGTAGACCAGGTTGCTGCTCTACAGAGCTCCAGGAGTGAAACACCCTTCAGACTCACAGTGGACAAGGAAACTGTTCTGGTAGAGTATACTGTCAAGGAAGCTGGTGCTCTCGTCAGCTGGGAAGCCGGGGGATAGGTTTCATTACCCAATGAACTTTTGCCACTATAGCACCTCAATAGAACAGGGGCTCTCAACCAGTGGTAATAGTACCACCAGTGGTACTTTGGTCAACTGCTGGTGGTACTCGGACTGCTGGACCAGAAGCCCACTCTGACACAGTGCTTTTGGTGGTGTGTTTTTACTCCCGAGAGGCTCCTGCCTTTGGCCAAGCCTTTCGGAATACTGAGAATGGTCCTCCTACCCACCCAGAGCCTTCTACCTGCGTTTTCTGGCCTCTGAAAACCCGGAAGTAACTGGTGATGTCATCACCAGTCACTTCTGGTGGTACTCATCAGCAGTGATGCCGGAGGTGGTACTCAGCCAGGAAGAGGTTGAGAACCCCTGCAATAGAAGATAAACAGCCTGCTGTCTGCCCAGAATGATGCAGTTCTATGAATGTAGAAGGAACAGACTCAATCCAATGTGCGTGTAGAGTTTTTTTACTCCTGAAGCTGGCAACATCAAGTCTTGATTAATATGAAGTATTGAGACCCCCTCAGGCAAAATGGCAATGTCTGGTCTCAACACCACTTTGTCTGGATGGAACCTGATGAATGCTCAGAAGGTAAAGCACACACGTTCACTGGACCTGCATGCCAAAATAATGCACATTGAAGGTGAGCGTAAGTCTCATACCCATAGGCTGACAGAACTCTAGAAACATCCAGTTGGCTGTGCACATACACAGAACACCTGTGTTTGTGATTGCACAGAAATCACAAAAGAAACTAGTTGGCTAAGTTAAAGTGTTTTTCAAAAGCCACATAGGCTAACAATTCAGTTTCTCCCCATATGCTTTAGAACAGTTCTCAAACTTTTATAGGCATGTAAGAGAGCCTGTAAGTCATCATGTACTCTGCGGCGATGGCACTTCCAGGGACCCATGGTGGTGGAAAAACGGTTTTGGCAAAACCCGGAAGTAGCTCCCAAACATGATTGGAAGCTTCTCTGAGACATGGGCCCCCGTAGAGGGATCAGGAGATAAGTGAAAATACCTTTTTTCAGCAGCAGCAGGACTGCGAAAGTGCCATCATCAACGTCGCTACACCCCTTAAGGGTAGTGACTGCTTCTGGATTTCATGGTGGGTCGTGACCGACCAGTTTGTGAAGCACTGCTTTAGAAGGGTTACATGCAGGTGAGTATTGACCTTTTCACTACTTTAATTTTTTTTAAAGAGTTCCAAAATTATATGGGGGGGGGGAAGAGAGTTATGTTAAGACACTCTTCCATAGGCAGCGATGACATTCACTTGAGCTGGAGCAGCTCTGCTGCTAAAAGTTAGTTTCAATTTTACCAAGTGGTATAGGAACATAAGCCATAGAGGCAATTTTAAGCTCTGTGTTCAAGTACAGTGCTTCCCTAACTAGAGCAATCAGGTAAAGGTAAGTTGACCATCATAAGGCAGGGAGAAGGAATGTTTACACACTGAAAGGGATCTCTTATGGTTGTTACTGAAACAGTGGTTAGACTTATAATCCCATGAAAACAAATATTGCAGTTTCTGAAACATCAAACACCTTCATCCAGGTGTATCACGTGTGCTGAACCCAACGTACTCATGAACCGATCTCTATTGCACTGGTATGTTTGATGAAGTGCAATAAGAAACCTACATCTATTTCCACTGGCAGAAGTGCCAAAATACACTTTTAAACCACTTGCTCAATGCATCTACCCATGTCCCATAAACTTCGATGTATACTGACTAACCATAGCTGCAATCTTAACTTATTTGGGAGTAAGCCCTATTGAATTTAGGGCACAATCCTACTTACGCC
The DNA here is from genome assembly GCA_026170595.1 of Plestiodon gilberti rubricaudatus. Taxonomy (NCBI): domain Eukaryota; kingdom Metazoa; phylum Chordata; class Lepidosauria; order Squamata; family Scincidae; genus Plestiodon; species Plestiodon gilberti. Next base: position 106,753,968 of record JANXHW010000003.1, on the reverse strand, counting down.
ACCGTTGTAACCAGCGGCACAGCAAAAACGGGAGGCCCCAAAACGGAGAGGGGATTCAAATCCCCTTTGAATTCCCCTTTTGGAGGGGATTTGAATCCTTTCCGTTCTGGGGCCTCCCGTTCTCGCTGCACTGCTGGTTACAACAGTGGCGTAAGTAGGATAGGATTGTACCCTTAATGAGATTTACTTTCAAACCAACAGGAATACATTCGGGCTGCAAGTCAGAATTCTCAATCTTTGTGCATATTGCTGGCAATGTAACTATAATAGTCTCAGATTGGAATACTACAGTGGTTCTCAAACATTTTAGCACTGGGACCCACTTTTTAAAATGACACTGTATCGGGACCCACCTAGCTTTACGAATTTTTTTTTTTAAAGGTGATCTAGAAATATATTTATTTATTTACAAGTAAAGAGCTCAGCTGTTTGCAGGGTAATTAGCAGCTATCTTGCAAACTGCAGGGGCTCAGCTCTTTGAAGGGTAATTAGTAGCTATCTGGTTTTCAATAGACTCAGGGCTTGTGGCAATTACTTACCTGATCTTTCCATCACCTGGGACCCACCAGAAATCAGGTTGCAACCCACCAAGTGGGTCGCGACCCACAGTTTGAGAAACACTGGAATACTGTATTGCATCCTGCCTTCAGAATACTTGAAATGACACAACACAACTGTACCATACAACTTAAGATGTACATACTTTATTTACACATTGTTCCATACAAAAACTGCTTGTTTTAGTAAAAATTATGTAGTTATACATTAAGAATGAAAATTTAAAAACGGAACAGTCTCCAAGGCTCTGTTCATTCATTTTTCTTTCAAAGGTAGTGAAGTCTGGCATGCAACTATTTACAAGCATCAATTTAGACTAACATTTTGAGCTGCTACCAAAAATGGGCCCCTAACCTGGGACACAGCCCTTTATCTCAAAAGAAAGAAGCCTGCTTATACTCATAACCTTATTGTTGCCACAGTGACATTGGAAATATCTTGGAGGGAAAAGAATTACACACACAGGTTCAAGCAGCATAAAATGCCACTATTTCATGGTATCAAGAAGTGGTCCCTGCAATAAGAGTTAAACTGCACTTGGCAAGATCGAGTAGAAAACTACTCCTGCCCATCATATCCCTGGTCTGTGAATAAGACTAACAACTGAACACTTATGCTAAAGATGCCCTACTAATGTTTCATGTTTCCAAACCCACTGAAGTGTGGCAACACTGCCAAAGACTGGTTTAATCTTCTGAACTATAATTAAACTGTTTATAAAGCCATCTGCTGTATATATAAATTAGGCAGTCACCCAATTATAAAACTCAAGTTTTATGGTTACACACACACAAACATCAGTCAGGAGAAACAGTGATTGCAATTTTACAGCTGCCATACTTCAGGTCTCCTGACTCCTGAGGAAGGAGATCTCTAGTTTGTCTTTAGTCAAGATTCAGGTTAAGACATTCCTTCCATAAAAAGCAGCCTGTAGAATACGTGCTTACAGTCATGAAGTGCAAGTGTCGCAATCTAATACGCCTCCAGTTCAAATTCGCCTTCTACCTGGTGGTCAACACTTCTTACTTTAGTAGGTGTACTAGTACAGTTTTCCTGCAACAGAGGGTTAGGCAAAAAATTAACACAACTCAAAACTCATAATGTTCTATTGATAAGAGCAAATATTTGCCAACACCAATAAATGTGCATTTTCATCACATGGAAGGGGTGGGTGTTCAATGGCAATGATTATAGGCTGGTAGGGTGTTCAGTTTTCCAAGTTGTGGGAATCCCCTCGAGCCATTAAAATTACTCTGAAGGAAGACAAGACCTGTGAAAACTCAGACATGGTTTTTCCTTGCAATAGCTTTTTGTATCCCACTCATTCAACCACCACTATTACTCATCATAGCCTAACAGTGTGTCACTGCTTTGTTCTCACTTCTTTGCACCACTTGGCAAGCAACCCTTTTCCCAATCCAGTGAACACCCACTTCTAGTAAAAGCTCTGCTTGGAGAGAAGGAACCTGCCCTTTTCATCCCTGTTGGAAAGAGGAGAAGTTTCTCCCCTGCATGTTGGGCTTTTGTAAGAAGTGCCAGCAATGTTTCATGGTCACCTCCTACAAAACCCTAATGCAAAGAAGCTACTCCTTGGGAGAGAGAGTTTTTTTTCCCTGCCTTGTTGGGTTTTTGCATCAAGGCATTCCTAATGCTTTTTGCCAACTTGCAGCAGAGAAACTCCTACACATACACACTTTTCTATAGGTAGTTTCATGACGGGATTGAAGACCAGGAAACAGCAAGTGGGAGTCAATGGGCAATTTTCACAATGGCGAGAGGTGAAAAGCGGTGTGCCCCAAGGATCGGTCTTGGGACCGGTGCTTTTCAACTTATTCATAAATGACCTGGAGTCGGGGATAGGCAGTGAGGTGGCCAAGTTTGCAGATGACACTAAACTTTTCCGGGTGGTGAAGACCAGCAGGGATTGTGAAGAGCTCCAGAAGGATCTCTCCAAACTGGGAGAATGGGCAGCAAAATGGCAGATGCGCTTCAATGTAAGTAAGTGCAAAGTGATGCACATTGGGGCAAGAAACCAAAATTTCACATATAAGCTAATGGGTTCTGAGTTGTCTGTGACAGATCAAGAGAGAGATCTTGGGGTGCTAGTAGACAGGTCAATGAAAGTGTCGACCCAGTGTGCGGCGGCTGTGAAGAAGGCCAATTCCATGCTCGGGATCATTAAAAAAGGGATTGAGAATAAAACGGCCAATATCATTATGCCTTTGTACAAATCGATGGTAAGGCCACATCTGGAGTATTGTGTCCAGTTCTGGTCACCACACCTCAAAAAGGATATAGTTGAATTGGAAAAGGTGCAGAAAAGAGCGACCAGAATGATTCGTGGGCTGGAGCACCTCCCTTATGAGGAAAGGCTACAGCGTCTGGGGCTTTTCAGCCTAGAAAAAAGGCGCATGAGGGGGGACATGATTGAGACTTATAAAATTATGCATGGGATGGATAGAGTGGATAGAGGAAAATTCTTCTCCCTCTCGCACAACACCAGAACCAGGGGACATGTACTAAAATTGAGTGGAGGGAGAGTTAGAACAGACAAAAGAAAATATTTCTTTACCCAGCGTGTAATTCATCTGTGGAACTCCTTGCCACAGGATGTGGTGATGGCATCTGGCCTAGATGCCTTTAAAAGGGGTTTGGACAGATTCATGGAGGAAAAGACCATCACAGGTTACAAGCCATAAGCAACCTCCTGGTTTTAGAAGTGGGTTTTCTCTGTGCCAGGTGCAAGGGAGTGTCAACGGGAAACAGGTTATCTTGTTATCTTGTGCTCCCTGAGGCATCTGGTGGGGCCACTGTGTGACACAGGAAGCTGGACTAGATGGGCTTTTGGCCTGATCCAGCAGGGCTCTTCTTATGTTCTTATGGGATTGTACAGAATGCAGCAATGCAAAAATATTGCTTGTAGCTTATGCAACAAGCCCAGCAAACACCTCTATTTTCCATTTTCTCTAGATGTGGCAACCACAAATAGGCTTGACTAGTTAAGTTGAGCCAAAATTTTAGCTCCAGGCAAAATTTTGATTCCAGGCAAACCCAATTCTGAGAACCACACACCCAGTTGCTTATGATGCTAAAAAAACCCCTGCCTCTACACAAACAGCTAGGGAAGTTTTCAAAATTGGAATTCATCCACTTTCACCCAACTATAAACAAAGATGTATGTTGACAGGTAGACCAGTTGCAAGGTTGAGTTAAGCAGTAACTTAGTACACTACTGATGGTGTATACATGCTGAAGTATTTAAATTTTCAAGTGCTTACATCATTATCCTGAGAGCTTGCTTGTGACCCAGCAGAACTACTTCCTACAGATTCTGTTTCCATATCACCAAGATCAACAGGACTACTGCAATAAACAAAAATAAATACCACTAAAAATGCAGTTAGCAATTGATACAAGCTGTTTTCAATAAATACCACCAAAATATGCAGTTAGCAATTTATACAAGCTGTTTTCAATGTTTAGGATTAACAGGACCTTTTAATTTAGATCAGTAATAAAGTCTTACAGGGGAGTTTAACTCTTTGCAGGGGTGGGACAAGTCAGAGGCAGTGCTCCAGGATCATGCCTGCCACCAACCCAAAAGCGCCGTTTTCAACGTACCTGGGTTGTCCTGCCAGCTCCCCAAAGGGTGCCTCCGCAGCCCCCCCCCCCCCCAGGCTCAAAACAGTGACGACTGCATTCTGGAGCCCACTTCCAGTTTTCAGCGAAAACTGGAAGAGGGCTTCAGAACACAATCGCCGCTGCTTTTAGCCTTCGGGAGACCTGCAGAGGGGCCCGCAGGCCCCCCCAGAGGCTTCAGGGAGCTGGCAAGACAACCAGGAAGTTGAAAACAGCATTTTGGGGTCACAGCGGGCACAATCCTGGAGTGCTGCCGCTGATGTTCAGGCTGGCCACCCCCCTTAAAAGTAAATCGGACACTTCCGGAAAAAGTGGTGGGTCGCAACCCACTACTTTGAGAACCCCTGATTTAGATCAATCTGCTTCTGTTTTCCAGATAAGGCATAAATCTTGATTTCTGTTCCACACCGAGATCTCAAAATTGGGCATCTTGTTTGCAGCAACAGCTATGCAGACACAAATCATCCACTTGCCAATTCTTGGCAGAGTTCCATTTGCTATATTTAAAATCTTGTTCTAACCATGGTACCAGATACCCAAGCACACTGATCAATTGTTCAAGTTTGTGTAATCAACTAATGACTGTCAGCTACACATTGTTTCAGCGCTACAATAAGTCACTGTGTATGTATTTCTTATAATGGTGATAGTACATCAGGTTAGTGGGCTGTGCTGCATGTTGCAGCAATTATGTTGCTATGCAAAAAACAATGGCCTTTCTTAAAACAACTTCACAACATGTTCTGTTTCACAACATACTGAAAATTTGTTTCTACACATTTCCCTTCATACCATTTTTACGGAAACAAATAACCCAAGTATAAAGGTCTTATTTTGAAATCAAAACTAGGACTCTAGGCCAGGAGTTTCAAGCTTGCCTACCCAGTCACACCATCATGTTTTCAGTCATTTATCATACGATTCAGTCATGATCGTATGTCAGGGTTAGTTCACCAAATGAGTGAAAGAAATTTCTAGTCTGAATAGTGCAGGGCCCTGATATTTGGGTAGGCATAGCAACCAAGAATTCCATGTATGTATCTCTCTCAATGTAAAGCGATGCAATGAAAAATGAAATAGAAAAGGAAAATGCTGAATCACTGTGACAATGCACCTGTGGAAAAAGGTGATGCAATAGATAATTATTTGCATCAATTATTTGCATCAATCTCCACTGTGATTGGTGTAAAAGCACTATATAAGGAGGCTGGCAGAGCCTACATGTGTGGGTCATTGTGTGGAGTTTGAGAGAGCTGGAGTCTATGTCGTGGAGTTGGAGTTTTGTATATACAAGGTATTGCTTTGCTGAAGCTGCTTACCTGTACATAATTTGTAAATACAGTCTTGATGGTGGGTATCTGCCTTGTCTGTGTTTTTCTTTTGGAGGAGAACGACCTTGGAGCAAGCGTGCTGCTGCTCTCTGCTAGATGCAAGCACATTAGGCTCGGCATTCCGAACAGCCTGGTCTTAAGCCAGTAATATTAGCACCTCAAATTCACAGCGCAATCCTAGTCAACTTACACCACTGGTGTAACCAGCGGTGAAGCGAGAACGGGAGGCCCCAGAATGGAAAGTGGATTCAAATCCCCTCCAAAGGGGGATTCAAATCTCCCCTCCCCTCCCAAGCCTTCTGCCCTCCCCCACTGGTTACACCAGTGGTGCAAGCTGGATAGGATTGCGCTGTCAGTCTGAGAAACATTTCTGGAAGTTCATGGTTTGAATTTGACTAGCAAAAATGACTTAAATCTGACTTACTAATTGTCTGATTAAACATTAACATCCACCAATTTAAGTCTTTATAGTTCATACTACCAAAGAACTAAATTTGAACTTTCATTTAATACTTATACTGTTTTAGAAAAAAAAGTACATTTAATAACTTCGCTTTGCTCACGATTTCTTTAAAACTATCTTAAGACAGTAAAAAAGTAAAACACACACACCCTACATATTGAGCACGATCCCCTGCTAACTGGGTAAAGAGGCACCTTTCAAAATGGTGCCCTCTTATATAGATGTTCCCAGCTAAATGACGTTCCACTTAACAACCCCCCGGATATACAACAGTGGTTGTTAGGTTCAACATCGTTGGTCGCTTTCCCTTCCTTCCCTACCTCTCTGGATACCTCTTCAGGGTCACAAGCCTCTCCGGAGGCCTGTTCCTGGTCTCCGCAGGCCTCTGAGGGCCTCAGAATGGTCTGCAGAGACCTCCATAAGACACTTCCGGTTTTCAGAAGCGCCTTGCGGAGACCTCTGTGGGCCATTCTGAGGCCCACAGAAGCCAGGAACAGGCCTCTGGAGAGGCATCAAACTTCAAAAGGGTAGGATAGCATCACTTAACAATGGAGCCGCTTAACACCACCTGTATTTAGCAGAGGGAGAGCAACTGTCCCTTTTCACCCCAGTGTCTTTTCCAATGGCTGTTGCTGGTATCTCTTCTGCATCTTTTTAGATTATGAGCCCTTTAGGGACAGGGAACCATCAGAAGCGTCGCGGGGGTTGGGGCAGGGGGCCTCAAGGCGTAGAACTTGCCTGGATTTCTTCTGTCGCTGTCCCCGCCGCTTTTGCTGAGCGGGGGTTGGGCCCTCCCGCCTGCCCTGGCTCCGAAATGGCCTGGAAAACGGCGCGGGGGCGTGGCCGGAGCCGCGTGACGTCACCCGGCCTCACATGGGGGGCGTAGCGTCAGCAGCCCCTCCAACGTGGGGGCGCAGCATTGTCTCTGGGAACCATTTATTAGTTTAGCTATGTAAATCACTTAGTTTAAAAGTGTTCAGCATCAGCTGGATCATGTTAATTGTATTTTATTTCAAAACAAACTCTTTCCCTCTGTACATATAGACGTCAAAACCTTGAGCAAGACCATTTAGTTGCACATCAAATGACTAAAGCTTTTCAGAAGCAAGGTCTGGTACCATATTCAGAATAAGGTTTTCTTCTTGGAAAATATAACCTCATGTGTGATTTGTAAATTCAAATATTCATAAGATGAGAACTGAGTAAATTGCAGAGCTTATTTTTGTACAGTATTACCTTTTAAAGAGGACATCATAATGTTTATAGAACAAAAGTCAGCACAAGCTAACCCTCCAAAAAGTTAGTCCTATTTCATCTATGTTCTCTACGCTATGAGTAAACCTCAAGAACTCTCACAGCGTTCAAAGTAAACACGCACAGAATGGACTGTCAGTGATTGTGGCCAAACATGAACAGCATCTCCTACAGCTGGAATACAATGCCTGTAACAACTTGCCAGTCCCTGACCCATAATGTCAAGCCCACAGTAAGAATACATGATGTGTTTGTTCTGCCATATTTATAATGCTTGATTTCAGGTAGCAGGTATTTTCCCATTATTCTTTCAAAGAAAAAGCAGCCTCTAATCAATAGTGTCAGTGTCCTTAATTGTACACTGGGTTGTATTTATATACAAGATTTAAAATGAAGCTATTTAGAAGATTTATATCCCACCTTTCCCCAGGCTAAAAGTCAGGTGCTCAAGGCGGTTAGAATTGAATATAAACATCTTTAACATGGCTATTTTAACAGAAGCTTACTATAACTGAAATCCTGACAAAGTCAAGAAATATTTTTAGACATTTTTATCCATTCTGAAACAGTTCCTACTTACATAAGTTCTTAGATTTTCGCAACGAGAACAAATCACTGAGTTACAATGCAATCCTATCCAACTTATGCCATCAGCTGAGCTCTGCTAAATCCTATCCAATTTATGCCACCGGTGTAACCAGCGGTGCAGCGAGAACGGGAGGCCCCAGAATGGAAAGGGGATTCAAATCCGCTCCAAAAGGGAATTCAAAGGGGATTTGAATCCCTTTTCGATTCTGGGGCCTCCCGTTCGTGCTGCACCGCTGGTTACACCAGTGGTATAAATTGATTAGGATTGAGCAGAGCTCAGTCAGTGGCATAAGTTGGATAGGATTGCGCTATGAAAAACTTTAGTCATGCTGGGAAAAATTTTGTTGTTTAACTAAATATTAAAATGTTAAAAATCAAAATATCACAGCTCTTAACATTTCACCACCAACATTTGTGGCATCCTCAGAAGACAGTAAACATTCTAAGACCAACTGAAAACTTAAAAGGTCCCTGCTCTTCTACATTTACAGGCTGCTATTCTAAATGGAACTTCCCATCACCCAGAAGTGTCTCGCTCTGAGCTAAACAAACTTAACTTTTCTTGTGTCCAATTTGTATCTGTTTAAGATCCGGAAGTTCCTACTTACATTATTTGTGCATCACAGCCTTCTTCAGCAGGAGGGTCCCAAAAGTGCAGTGCAACCTTCCAGAGTCTGATTTGTTGGTCCCAAGATCTTCGGCTATATTTCTTAAATTTGTTCGGAGTCCTTGGGTGTACCCCTGGAACTCGTAGACACCTTTAGAACAAAAATGTAAGCCAATTTCAATAGTTAAAATGTTGTCAAGGCAAATCCAATATCAAATGTTAACTTTTATTACTTTCAATACAAGATTTCAGTTTTTATTGCTGCAATTTTTTCTGCATACTACATTATCAATTTTGCATAGCAGCAATATATTTTTATACTTACAAGAATTGGAGTACCAAATGAACTACCACAAACATACCTGATCCTGGACACAGAGAAAAATCCTAGTTCAAATTCTATATATAGAAAGATTTTCAATAGTCTAGCATCCTTGGGACCTAGGTGGTCCCAGATTATTGGATGCACTAGGCAATCAGAAGGTGCTATCATGCCATCAATGATCCCCCAATCTAGTATCTCCATCACTATTACTGCCTAGATCCAATAACAGGGTCACAACTTAATTACTGCCAAACCACTCAGTTTGTCCCCAAGCGACTTCCTTAGCCTGTCTTGGCAATGCCATCACACAACTGCTCCTGTGCATGGGCCAGTGAGGTCAGGAGTTTGCTCATGAGCTGGGAACACCCCTGGACAATTTTGAAGCTGGACTACCAGGAGACAATTGGGTACTGGTTTATTGGAGTTTTACGGTAACGAAGACCAAAGAATGTAACATGAGAGAAGTCACTTATGCCCAAGTAACTTAAAAACTTACCTGGGGACTTCTCGAATATATCTGTCATATGCCAGTGTGTTCTTCCCATAATTTATTTGTTTCTGACGTCTCATTAGAACAGCCTCATCTGTCTCAAGTTCCACAGCAGGTGTAGATTCCTTTGAGTCAGAACTGAAAAGCCAACATATTGATTTTCATTTTTAAGCCTATCCCATTTCAAGACATCATAGCAAGTTGACAGTCATAAAGTTCGAAACTTAAGATGAGACAAATGATGAATAAAGGCAATTATAGCTGCAATTACTTGCTGCTTCTGTAATGTTAACACAAAGAAAGGAAACCCACAGTCAAATATAGATAAGAAAAAGCTCTTTTGTGGATTCTCAAACAAAATGTCTTCCCGCTTAAAAGGCATATGTACTGCAAGATCACATGCAAACAACTTCATTAAACCATATAGACAACGAGTGTTCTTACCTTCCAGTAGATAGCCTTCTTTCTCTTCCAAATTCATTTATCAAGAGTTTCCTTTTGTATCTACAGAATAGCTTGATTTTAGTACAGTACATAATTATTTCCATTAGCTCATCATCTTAGCCTATGTCATATTTATATAAATTTCAATTGGTTTATCAGTTGCAGCCCTACCTGGAAAAGTTGAACCTAGACATTGTTACCCATGCACTGATCACATCTATGTTAGACTTCTGGAATACCCCATGAACAGGGGTGCTTTTTAAAATGGTTTGGAACCTTCAGCTAGTTGAGATTGTCACTGCCAGATTACTGGTGAGGGCAACAGAAGGGAACACAACACCTATTTTGCATCACCTGCACTCATTACCAATTTGCTTCCAAGCTTAATTCAAAGTGTTGCTTTCATTCCATGGGACTGATTTACCCAGAAGGTAGGACTGCCTTCAGGTCCTGGTTGTTCCAACTACTATACTGTATACTGTACAATGTAATCAACAAGCAGCACCACGTATTTTTAAGACATAAAATTCAAGCTACAAAAGCAATGGAAGCGGTTCTGCGTTATCCAGCTTAAACTAGGAGCGACGATATATTCTTGACGCAGCCTAGAGAAAGAAGTGACAGTATTCTAGTCCCTACTTGTAAAGAACAAAAATCACTTCTTGCATTTGAACTATAGGTTTTCCCATCTCTATAGTAGCAGACAGTGATAGAACACTCATGTAACTCACAAAGAAGTTCCATACCTTGCCATTTCTTTATTAACATTAGTCCTCATTTCATCTTCTTCAACTGCAGTCCCCCAGTCTGAACACCTTGAACGTGGTTTATGGCCATCTGGTGTTGTGAAACTGTATTCCCAATAAAAATGAAACACTAGCTTTACCACACTATTTAAGATACACAACATCAAAATGGTGTTAACTAGTAGGTCTAAACACTTAAAAAAATCCAGTCCAAATTTTAGCTGTTAAGCTTCTTTGAGCAAAGCAATGCCTTTTAAGAACATAAATTCTCCTAATTCATACTTAGTAGCAATTGCTCCATTTGACTTTTGAATTGCAAAGTAAAACTTAACTGTATGCAAGTACCATACGCCTCAAGGAAGTCCCTTTTAAAAAACACTTTATATATACACACCACAAAGCATTTTTAAAAATACTCTATTAACATATGAGAAATATACAAAGAGTCAAAGGTTCCTGCCTGCAACCGTTCCCTTGTATCATAAATACAGCACTATCAACTGATAACGCACTGCTTTCATTCAAAGGAAGACACATTGAGTATGTAGAACCTTAAAACTAAGAAACTGATTGTAGTACAGCGGATTCAACACAGATGGCTACCACGGATGAGAAGAGCCCTACAAATCCTTCAAAGTTTTAAAAAAGCATCCCTTTAAATTGCAGTTTTTAAAAAAACGCTTTTTTCCCTATTGTAGAGTGGCAGAGCGGCAGGCGAATCTCCAGGTCGCGACCCCCTCCCTTGGCCGCCCCAGAATGCAACGCAGAAGCATTCACTTCTGTGTTGCATTCTTCAGTGTGCCAGGGCCAAGGAAGGGGGTCGCTTGCCTCGGCTCGGTGCAACCCGAAAATAGCCATTCTAATCACTGGAGACTGCCTGCCTGCCGCTCTGCCACTCTACAATGGTAAGAAAAGCGTTTTTTAAACCGCAATTTAAAGGGATGCTGATTTTCTTACTGATTTGAGTATCCACGGTTTTTGGCATTCTCTGACTAAGTTCCATGTTTCTGAGTAGGAGCTATAATTGCATGTCTTATTTGAAAGTACTGAGATATCAGATATAAATAATGCCATTTTGCTCAGTACCTGATCATATTACCTCATCTCCTACAAAATCCTTCATCATAGTTAGCACTTGCCTTTCCAAATACAGTATATGGTATATTCACTAATACTTATGGAAAATATTTATATATGGTATATTCCCTAATACTTATATTTCTATACACATACCTATCTGGCCTGCTGTCTAGATGTTTGCATGTATTTTCATCATCAAAAGTGGACAAGCTTGGATCAGGTGCATTTCTGTGTTTACCATCCGCACCACGCTTCCTTCCTTGAGTCCAACGAAGTGGTGGTCTGTGAAAAACAGCCAGAAAGTGAAGTATTGAAGGCGAAGGCTGTGGACTGAACAACTTATATACATTGTAAAGTAACTAGAAAATACTGAAGTTACATTTATGCTACTTAAGCTCCATAAGGACTTTAAAAACTGTACAGGTACAGAAATGAAGGTGGAAAAAAGTAGATACCTTTTATTCTTCAAACGGCTTACCAAAAAGAGTTAATTCTGCCACCTTAATATGGGATTAAGATTTTTATTTTAGTGCCCCTTAAAAGATGCATGAATTTTTATTTGAGTACATTCAGAGTAAACACTCTTGTGCATGTCTTATACCTAGGGTGACCATACCTCCCAGTAGGCCCAGGACAGTCCAAGATTCTGCATGTTGTCCTGGCATCCCCTCTGGTTTCTCTTTTGTCCCAGGAGGCCAAGGAGCTAGGTGTCACACCTGATTGGTGCCTGGCTTAAAGGGGTGGAGCCCCATTTAGACTCAGAGCAGCAGCAGTTCCTTGGTCTTAAGGCTTCCAGCCAGCTTTCCTTACCTTTTTGCTGCAAGCCACTTCATTGCCAGCAGAAGGGGGAGTTGGACAACCCGGAAGAGGCGTCCAGAGCACGATTTCCCCTTCTACAGGCAAGAAAATGAAGCAGCTTGAGGTAAAAGTGTAAGGAAAACTCTTAACCTTTTTTTTTTCTTTTTAAAAGGTTTTTACATTGGCCCCCATAATGGCATAATGCCCCTAATGGCAGAAAGTGAAGAAGAACTGTGAACAGAACAGAACCGGGAACAGAACCCCCACAGATACTGAGGGCCAACAGTACATCACTTTCCAGTATGGGAACATCACTACCTTGTTCTTGGATGCCCTCCCCCCATTTCACTTCGTCTGATAACCATGCAATCCCCTGGGTTCAACGTTAGTAAAATCACTGGGCAAAATATTGCAACTCCCCAATCTTAACACCACTTCTGCTGTGTGTGGTTCCCCCCCCCTCACATTTTCAACATTTCATGATCCTTGGAGGCCACTGAACATGCTTAGTCCACATCAGGCCACTCTTGAGTTTTTCCTCCTTTACTCTCACTTTCAGTTTTCAAAAATATGCATACCTAGCAAGTTCCCAGGCCAGGGGATGTGGAAACCATTACTTTATTTTCCAAGTGACCCTATTTCACGTCCAAACCAATTTCACGTCCAAACTCAGGACACCAGAGTTCACTGTTGGCCAAAACAATTGTTTTAATCCTCTGCTATGAAAAGTAACAAAACGGTTGCCAGCTACAAAAAAACCAGAAGAATAACTAAGACATAAAGGGAAAACAGTATTTATCTGAAGCACTGCCAGGCCACAACGTTTCAAATATATACCCTCACGCCTTATTTGTTTTAGCTTCAGCAAACTAGCAACCTTTTCGGTGCCCAGGAAGACCTCCCAGTCGACGTCACCCTCGCGCTGCCACAAGTAGCGAGGCGTAGGCGGCCGGCGCTGATGTTGGCATCCAAGCGGCGGAGCAAACCGAAACTGGCTGGGGACGCTCTCAGGGCCTTGGCGGGGACGCTCAGAGACCAGGCGGCACGTACCTGTTGGAAGCGCGACCACCAAGGGGGCTCCGCTGACGAAACGACATGATGGGGGGGGAGGGCGGCGGCGCTGCTAACAATCTCCGCGTCTCCACAGGACAAGACACAACAGCCGACGCCTCGTCTATCTATGGCTACCTTCTTTGCCCCCCCTCACCGCAGACCTTCACACCAGCGACTCCGCTTCGCACTACTGCCAACTTCCTGCGCGCGCAACGGAACTCCGCCCACCCGCCTCGGACGTTTTCCTCCCCGTTGCAAGAATGCGCGCGCCAACTGGAGCTGGATTCTACCACTGCGCGCAGGGGGGTGCGTGGTGATGGACATGGTGGATGATTGAATGATGAATATATTTGCCCTCTTCCTACGAGTCCGTCTCCGACTCTTATGAGAAACAATTACAAACAACACAGATGTGTTTCGGAGCAGCATTTTCAGGAGGCGGAATCTGGCTAAAGTGTTTTTTTCACATACCATTACGTCGATGCTCTCCTACAACGAGATAGACTGCTCCAAGGCGTACGCTTCCCATTTTTGCTCTTTTCCCTCCCTTTTGAAAGGCTCCGCCTCTCCCCATTGAGTTGGCGGGAAAGTCTGAAAGAACAGCATCGTATAACCGCCAGCTGCGCTGCTGGGACTGCAGAAGTGAGGAACAGTGAACTAGTCACCAGTTATAGAGAGCGATGCAAGACATGAAAAAGAACAGAGTATAGAGAAAATAACCCTCTTCTGTGCAGAACAAATTGAACCAGCAACTGGCCCAATCCAACTGAATGCTGGGCCCAGGATTTTGCAAATGTAGTTTCATGGTGTTGCAAGACGTTCTGATTCCGTGCATATCTGAGAGACCACTGGGGCCGCCCACATCACACTACTATCACTGGAGAGGAGAGCATTTATCTCGTTCGGAAGCTTTCATGGCCCGCTATTAACACACAATGTTCAAAGAATACGGGAATAGATGCCATGTGAAAAAAAGAAGCTTGAAATTTAATAAACTCTTGTACCATTTGCGGGTTTCCGTTTCAGGCAGCCGCATACGGAGTAAAATACATTAAAATCCAAGGTACTTAGCCCAACGTTTCGTTCCGGCAGCTCGGAACCTCCTCATAGGGTAAATCTAAAAAGATTGTAGATGATCCTGTCCTCAGTTCACCTCCTGTCAATAAAAGCCAAAAAGCGCGGGAAAGGGTAGACGGTTCAGAGCGGAAATGACAGCCATTTCTGCTCTGAGCCGTCTACCCTTTCCCGCGCTTTTTGGCTTTTATTGACAGGAGGTGAACTGAGGACAGGATCATCTACAATCTTTTTAGATTTACCCTATGAGGAAGTTCCGAGCTGCCGGAACGAAACGTTGGGCTAAGTACCTTGGATTTTAATGTATTTTACTCCGTATGCGGCTGCCTGAAACGGAAACCCGCAAACGGTACAAGAGTTTATTAAATTTCAAGCTTCTTTTTTTCACATGGCATCGATTCCCGTATTCTTTGAACATTGAGAGCATTTATCGGTGATCATATTGCCAGCTCTAAAGCTAAAGAATACAGTGTGCTAAGCAACTAGCCACCTTCAAAGGAACCAGCCCCAAGCATCTGATATATAATAATAATAATATACAGTATTTATATACCGCCTTTACATAAGAACATAAGAAGAGCCCTGCTGGATCAGGCCAAAAGCCCATCTAGTCCAGTTTCCTGTGTCACACAGTGGCCCCACCAGATGCCTCAGGGAGCACACAAGACAACAAGATACCTGTGTCCAGTCGCCACTCCCTTGCACCTGGCACAGAGAAAACCCACTTCTAAAACCAGGAGGTTGCTTATGGCTTCTAAACCGTGATGGTCTTTTCCTCCATGAATCTGTCCAAACCCCTTTTAAAGGCATCTAGGCCAGATGCCATCACCACATCCTGTGGCAAGGAGTTCCACAGATGAATTACACGCTGGGTAAAGAAATATTTTCTTTTGTCTGTTCTAACTCTCCCTCCACTCAATTTTAGTGCATGTCCCCTGGTTCTGGTGTTTCTCGGTCATTGGATTTCTCCTCCGACTTTAATCCAAGGCGGTGTACATGGGCAGGCTGACCTAACCCCCTTGGGGTTTTACAATATACCGTATTTGCCTGAGTATAGAGAAAATAACCCTGAGTCTTATTTTATCCCCTAAGGCAAGTCTTTAAAGTAGGGGGTGCGCCCTACAATCAAAGCCTAGCCTTTCTGCCTAGTGTTTTATGCAAAGCGCTTTCAAACCAAGCCTCTCTTTTCAAATCTCTTTTCAAAAGTAAAACGGGGCTTTTTTCTCTCTCTTTTTAAACTGCAAAGCACTGTGTTTTCAAGCCTTTCTTTGCAGTTCTTAATCACTTGCTAAATGGCTGAATACCATGAGAGATCATTATCTCTCAGCAGCCTCTGGAAGCATTTGAAAAAATTAACCCTTAAGTTTCAACCCCAGGACTCTGTGGAAACTAAAGTATTTATTGATCTTGCAGTTTAAAAGTTGAGAGTACAGTTTGAAAGTTGAGAGCAAGAGCTCCTGCATAGGCTTACCATATCCAAAGGGGGACAGAGTGCCAACCTTTAGGCTGCAATCCTATGCACACGTTTCTGGGAGTAAGCCCCATTGAATGCAATGGGGCTTACTTCTGAGTAGATATGCATAGGATTGTGCTGTTCATTGAAATTTAGGCAGGTGCGTGCAGCTCATCATCATGGAAGGGTGCAACAAGCTACACCTGCCCAAATTCCAAAGGTTAAAAGGTAGGCACTCTGTCCCCCTTTGGATCTGGGAAGGCTACTAATACTAGAGTGCCCAGATTCAATAAGGGACAGGGTGCCTATGCCTTTAACTGTACTAAAGCTGTACTGTTCTACTAATGTGTATATTTAAGTTAAAAAAAGTTTAAAATGTATTATTTAAAAAATAGCACCAAACTTTAAGGGTGCGACTTATAATCAGGAGCGTCCTATACTCGGGACAATACGGTATATATAAATGTCCAATCTTTCATGAACGACTACTTTCCAGGTGGTATCCTTTTACAGCCTGACTTTTTTCTGCTGGCTGGCAACTCCCACACTCCACCGACGCAGCTGGAAGCTCTTATCTCTCCTCCTGGAGGCTTTCACAGCTTTTTGCCAACAGTGTGTCTCAAACTTATCAAGTTCACCGGTCTTCGGGCTTTAAAGGCAGCAGCTCTCCCCACTAAGCCAGACTCTTCTGCCCACTCTCCTCTTCTTCTTGGAACCAAGTTAATCCATTTTCACCAAAAAAAACAAAAAAAAACATTCTGGGGAAGATGAAAAGGCCAAGCAGTGCTAACATATTAGTAATATTAACATGGTTCAAGCAATGATACAGCCCAATCCAACATAACATTTTTAGGTCTGCCGGCCTAGCTTAGGCTGTATCCAGAGCTCCCAGCTATGCTGTATCCAAAGGGTTTAGGGCAGCAAGCGCACCTACCAGTAAGCACCACGAGAAGGCACAGAATCAAGCAAAACATACCTGGGGAGCAGGTATGCTGCTCTGCTGACACGTAATCCGTCGTGACATCTGTCCAGCACATGCGCCACGCCCATTTCGCACCTGTCACAGCCGATCGACCACAGCTGCCACAGCGTCCATCGCAACCTGGTCACCAGGGCGCAAGCGCCGGTAGCCGGCCCTCATCAATAGTGATCTTGTCGCCAGGGGCCAGGGCACAGGCACCAGCAGCCACGCTGCGTGTCTGTCGCGGGACGGTCACTTCAAGACAAAAGGGGGTTTGAGAGACAGCTGGAGGTTGGTTGCCCCCCCCATGCAGGCCAGGGTGCCCAGGCTGGGACTCTCCCTCACTTTCAATGGTATTGAAACTTCGTTTGAAGGGTTAATTTTCATGAGCATCAAGGGGGAGTGATTTGTAACACAGAGACAAGGGAATAGGTAACAGTTGTAGTGGGCGTGGTTTTAACAGAACAGGTAAAGTGGGGAGAAAGTACAGTACTTTTACACTACACTCTATTTTTTGACCCTGACCTTCCATCAAAGAGGAAGCATTTAATTCTGCCCTCCCAGTACAAATTCTTTCTGATTTGTCCTTATTACAGAAGTCGCTTATTACAAGATATCATTGTCTCCACAGCCAGACAGAATTGGTTTCACCGCAGTCTTCTTTTAAAGTCCTCACCTCACCCTGCATACTCTCACTTCCTTCAATCCAGCATCCTGGATGCTGTTCTTTAAAAGGTACATTCTTATTGTGATACAAGTGCTCTTGTGTCTCTCCTAGCTGGTCAAAAATAAATAATTATTTATAATCTTATGATGGTGTCAGGAAAGAGACATTGCAATTGCAAAGTAAAACTTGATCAAATTCACTCAGATCTTCAAAATTCATTTAGAACAAGCTGTTATTTTTACAATTCTAAACTTTTTTTTAAAAAAAACTGACTTTTAAAAGTAACTAGACCTTAAGCAGCATAAATCATTGGAATACAGATTTATTGTAATATTTCAAAATGCAATAAAGAACCTCATTGACATTTTTCAGCCATATCCATGTATACTGAGGGACATCCAGCTTCCAGATATAAATCTAATAAAATGAAAATTCGAAGAACACTTGCCTTCTGCTCATGCGCTCTGGAGTCAACATGTTGTATGAACCTTCTTGGATTTTCAACTTGAGACTATAATTCTAAGGACACTTGCTTAGAAGATAATTTTCACTCAAATCACTCAGCCTGAAAAAGTTCTGTGTTAATGCAGAGCAAGCTTTACACAGTATTTGCTGATGGATAGGGTGAACAACTGAGAGTGTGCTATATTAATAGTGGACATTAGCAGGTGAATTTTGCTTTAGATCAGCAGAAGAATCAGGAAAAAGCCCCTGAGCAGTTCCCCTCCCATTTTCTTTGGGTCAACATCATGATTTTTATTTACAAGACTGCTCCTACAAATTGCTTCTTTAAGTAAAATTACAATACTGTATAAGCAGTTTATGTATGTTTGTCCCAATACCTAATTTCTGGAAGTGTTCAAACCTTCCTAAAAGCGTTGCCACTTGACCTGAAATCTCTGCTTTTTCACTTTAGATTAGCTTATGAGTTTGTTACTCAGGTATGAGGGGAAGGTATTCTGTACATACTTGGAGGCAATTCAACCTTGGTATTGAAAACAGATTCCAGAGCTCAGCCCTATGGCAAATAAAGTCCTAATTCACAAGTTATACATTAGCCTAATTCAGGTGTAACAATAAACCATGGTTTATTATATGCACAAGCCTTCAACTTCAACATTTCCTATATTCCTTCACATATGAGGGGAAAAATTCAAAGCTTCTGTACAGCAGCTTCCCATATTGGGACAACATGGGAAACTGAATTTTACAAACCATAGTTAGTTAACAAAATAGACTATCAAGTGAGGATCAAACCACGTATAAACTGGTTTTCCATATGTGGATGAAAACAGGAAACTGCACTTGTTACAAATGAGAAAAGGGACCTCTAAATGTCTTCCTCTTGTGTGAAGGTGGAAGGGTGTGTGCAACACATTGGCTTCTGAATTGCTTCTGGGTTTTTGACACACAGCTGCCTGACCTGCATACTGACAGAATTTCTTTTCATATCACAATTTTGCCCATAGGAAAGTCAATTTAGAGTATTCCTGTGAATGGAAAATCATGATATGAAAAGCAGCTCCCAGCATACTGATACACCTATTCTTGGCTACTGTATGCAGTATATTTGTCATCCTTTTGAAAAAATAAATCGTAGGTTCTATTTCTTTTGGAAATGTTTCATTAGACATTTAATTTAAATTTCTGAACCTACGATTATTCAACCAGCTTTAAAACAAAATGTATAGATCAGATTATGGTTTGAAGCATGCAATAATTTATTCAGACAAGAGAAGCACCTTAGCTGATTTTGGAGGAAAGGTTCAGTGCAGCACCTGACTAGTGAGCTCTGCTTTAACAAAACAACCACCTTTTATGCTGGCAAAGCAATATTGTAACATTTGGCCAAATGACCACCTTTTTCACATTTTGACTGAGATACTTAACAGAAACAACAGTTTACTGTTGTTAAGCTAAGCTTTAAAGGATGACTATGCAAGGTTATGAACTGTTAGAAATCAAAATGACAAGGATAGTTTTAAAGACAAATAGAACAGAAACCTAGGAGCAGAATTTTATGAACAAATTAACATGACAGGCACTATAAAATTCCAATAGGAATTTTGATGAACAATTACTGATGAACAATTACTAGAATTACAAGTGTATAAATATTATTCATGTTAACAGAAGTGTGTGTGTGTGTGTGTGTGTGTGTGTGTGTGTGTGTGTGTGTGTGTGTGTCTGGAAATACTGGCAGTCAATACATAACTGGATTTCATGTGCAATAAAGGCTGTAATCCTATATGCACTTCCCTGGGAGTAAGCCTTATTGAACTCAATGGGATTTATTTCTGCGCATAAGACTGTATTGTAAGGGTGCATCCCTAAGATTGTATTGTTATGTGAAAGAATCAGTGGATGTTCGCTTCTTTAATGTCCTCTAAAATAATGCAAGCAAAATAGTAGAAGTTGGCTAAAGTACCAAAACAATCTGAATAGCTGACAAAAAATTCTGAGACGTTACTTCCATGAAAGAGATAATTGCCTTAATAGGGGTAATATTGCCCCTGCTAACTGGATAAAGAGGCACCTTTTAACGTGGTAGTTTCTATATTGCAAAATGTGAAAAATAACTAAATAAATATTAAGTGACAAGAGGGCAACTGTCCCTATTGAGAGCCAAGATGGGTAGTGGTTTGGGTGTTGGACTTAGACCTGGAAGATCCAGGTTCAAATTCTCACTTAGCCATGCAGCTTCCTGGGCGACTTTGGGCCAGTCATGATCTCTCAGCCTCACCTACCTCACAAGGTTGTTGTGAGGACAAAAAGAGGGAAGGAACCATGTACGCCACCCCAAGCTCATTTGAGGAAGAGTGGTATAAACATCTGAAAAATAAATAAATAAATAAATATTCATCACAGGAGTAGCATCTCTCCCAAAGGCTCTTGTTGGTGTCTTCCTAAATTGTGAGCCCCTCTAGAACAAGAGGCCTTTCTCTCCCTCCCCCCCCCCATAAACTTTGAGAACTTTGTTGTTGAAAAGCAACAATACATATGTTTTAATTAGGCTTACCAGATCTCCAACCGGGACAGAGTGCTAGACCTTTAGGAGAAGGAATATGGGCAGGTGTAGCTTGTTAAACCTTAGAGCACAGTCCTAGCCATGTCTACTCAAAAGCAAGCCCCACTGTGTTCAGTGGGGCTTGCTTCCGAGTAGACATGCCTAGGATTGTGCTCTAGGACTTAACAAGCTACACCTACCCACATTCCTTCTCCTAAAGGTCTAGCACTCTGTTCCGGTTGGAGATCTGGTAAGCCTAGTTTTAATAATATATCAAAATTATGTATTGATTTATGAAAACTGTCAGGGTTGTTTGTATACTGGAGTGAGTGTATAAAATCACTATATCACTTTTTTCTGCATAGTAACTGAACAGCAACTATATACTAGTGTTAAGATTAATGAATTCAAAAACATTCTTAGATATGAGAAAACAAGCTTGGAAGGCAGAATAGGGAAAAACATACTTGCAGATGTTTTAGAGAAATTGAAACTGAAACATACCTACAGAAGCTGATTTGTGATACTTCTAGTTTAATACTTGATCAAAAGATCAAGAGAGGCAGAAATCTCATAAAGATTAATATTGCTTTGCAAAGTAATACAAGGTAACACTTTAGGCCACTCATCTCACCTTTACCATATTTATTTTAAAAAGTTAACTCAAACTATTTTTAAAAGCTGTCCACCTATGCATAACACTAACAGCTAACATACTGCTTTAGCGGAGATCTGATGTGATTCTAGAATATATATCATCCATAATTTAATGAAACTGAAGAAGGGTGGCGGTAGAAGCACACTCTCAATTGTTCCTTTTATAACAACTAAAGGTGGGTTTAAACATAAGAATAAAGAGAAATAAGGACATAGCATGGGCTTGTAGGGAAGTTCCCATGCACAAAAGAATAAAACGACATGTCCATTCAGCATTGAAGCACATTCAGTTTTAAAAAGGTAAGAGTGTTCTAGGATTGCGTCATCGTATAATGCAAACATCTAACATACAGAATTTGGATTGGCACGTTGGACAAGGCACATGGCTTGAAAGCCAGGTCTCTGGGTGCTGCTGGTCCTGCCGACTGGCAAACCATTTGCCCATGCAAGTCAAGCACCACATGGGACGACAGTAGCACTGTTGGCACTCTCCTTCATTTGGCTCTTGACAGTTCTTCAGAAGCTTGACATTTGCATTAGTCTGCATACACCCAATGCATGGCTCCAGCTCCTACACACAGACAGACAAATATGTAACTTTACTAGACAATTATTACAGTTATTTATACAGCGTCATCAATGTACATGGCACTTTACAGGGTAACATGAACAAAGGAGTGTTTGTTCTACAGTGGCTTACGGAGACAGGCTGTGCTCAACAGGCTTATAATCTAAAACTGCTAGCAATAATATTTGTCAAAAAAGATGGCTGCCAAGAGACTTTTAAAATGAGAAATGTTGCCAAGAGACTTTTAAAAAGTGTTGGTTGCCATGAGGTATTTTAAAATGTGCTGTGCACAAGAATGGAACATGTGCCAGACCGGACTGTAATATGGTGCAACGCGATGGCCACGCCGCGTTCCTGTGCCAAGATCGTGTGGAGTCATGCTGTAAAAGGATTTCCCCAAACCCCACATGCAAGTATGGTCCTGGGAAAAGACAACAAACGGCCACCTGAAATGACTCATCCCAGACTCTCCAGAACCTCTGCTTTGTCCCATGATTGAATCAGCCAGCGCCTTAACGACTGGACCATCAAACCAACAATCCTCCTCCCACTTTCCTATTGTCTATGTGTAGTTTTACCCAGAGGTGTACCGGAGATCCACTCAAGGTGTCCTCCCCTTTTTTGCCATGAGCTTAGTGCCCCCGAGATATGTTTTGCCCTATAAAAAGTACACGGCCTGCCAGTCTTTTTTCTTGTGTTTTTGGACTCTTACTCTGGTGAGCTCTCTGCTCTATCTTGTTCTCCTCCCCCTTTTTTGCCCCCCTCTCTCTTGCACAACCCCCCTCTCTTTGCATTACTTCTCAGTTAGCCACTCTGTTGGTTCCTGAACCCAGCTTGTTCAGAACCTTAGAGCCATTTTGTTTCTCCCCCTTCTCCTCATGTCCTTCCTCCCACCCCTTTTTCCCCTCTCTCACTACACCCAGTACTGCAATCCCAGGATAACTCTTCTCCAGGACAGGTAAATATCACTCATGTGTACAAACCAAGGAAACCTGCTAAAGTCTCTGTCTCTTTCTAACTAAGTTTCCTAGCCCTGTACGTTGTGTATGATTGGATTTTTGTATATGTATGACTGAACTATCTAGTAAATATTGAAAGCAACGCACATGTGTCCTCAGGCTTATTTAAAACTGAACTCTAGAAGCTGAACTCTGGTATACACAGGTCTAAAGATCCCTGCACATATCAAATTGCCATATTTAAAGCTATTCCCCATAATAATAAAGGTAATTTTGGTAACAAGACTGTCGCTGATTTAAACTCCCTCTCCTGTACCCATAGCTGCATAATACAAATCAAGTGGCACAAAACTATCAACCTTGTGTGCACCTACACAGAACTATCAGCCTTGTGTGCATTACAGGGAGTTATATCTCCCTATAGAAATCAGTCTGCATCTTATGGCTCTTTAGGTCCCCCATCCATCCAGAGAAAGGAATCAACTCAATTGTCCCATTGATTTCAGTGGGACTTGCTTTGAATTGAGGCTACAGTGGCTTACGGGCAATATCAGTGTATCCATCTGGCCTCAAACCTAGCAGAGCCACTGTTTTACTGACTGTATTCTCCCAAAAAACTAGCAGTAACATTACACCTGCCTGTGTTCAAATTTGCACTCCTTGAGAAAAAAAAGACAAGAAAAGCAATAGTTCTGAAGAGGAATGCAGCACACTGCTTGCTCAAATACTGAGGACTCTACAAACATGGCACATGCACATCATGATCTTTAGGAGCTAACCTATTTCCACTAGGTTTGCCAGTCAATGTTTTCAATGTGCTAGCATAGCTATACCATATAGTTAGGCTTACCAGATTTCTGGCACCTCCAAGGGGGGTGGAAGTGACATCATGGGGTGGGGCAAGGAACCGTGATGTCACTTCCACCTGAAGTGGGCATGTCTGCCGGAAGTGGGCAGGTAATGGGGGCGTGTCTAGTTGGATTTATTTATTTATGATGTTTAGAAAAAGGAAAAAAGGGCTGCTTCACAGGATACCCCCCCCCAAAAAAAGAAGGGGAAAATAAATAAATAATGAAAAGAAATTGGCTGGCCTTACGGCTGTGATCATAGCAGGCGGGGGGGACGACTTGTCATAGTCTAGCTGCCTGCCAAAGAAAGATGAGGCAGCCTCGCGTCATTCTCTGACTTGCTCTGCAGGCTTCCTTTCCCCATCCTGAGTGCTAGTTTATTTATTTATTTTATTTTTCACATTTTTATACCACCCTTCCTCCAAGGAGCTCAGAGTGGTGTACATATTTCCTCCCCTCTTTTTTTTTTGTCCTCACAACAACCCTGTGAGGTAGGTGGGGCTGAGAGATAGTGACTGGCCCAAGGTCACCCAGGAAGCTTACGTTGATTTCAGGATTAGTGCAGAGAACCAAAACAAACAAGGCGATGCAGTTGTCATTAATCCCTTCCTCCCTTTATTCAGAGAGGGCTGCAGCACCCTGATGTCATCATGCTAGAGCCACAACTGTAGAAGGACTGCTGGAAGTCATTGCCATCAAGCTCTTGCTTTTCTTTGCTTGCTAGCCTATGCACACCCTTTCCTTCCCAGCGTGAGACAGGCAGCAGCGAGAGTGTGCGGGCGGTGGCAGCAATCGTGGGAACAGAAGTTGAAGTCGCCGCTCGTCAGCTGGAGCGTAGGGCTGAGAAGGATCACAAAACTTGCCCCAGCATGCCCTGTGGTCCAGCTGACGAGCGGTGACTTCAACTTCTGTTCCCAGCCATTGCTGCCGTCACCCGCGCATTCTTGCTGCTGCTGCTCCAGTTTCTTGCCCCCGACACTGACAGACAGCCTCGCATGCGTACATGAGGCTAGAAGCTCTCCGAAATGGCCCGAGTTCACTCAGGCCATTTCAGAGAGCTTCTAGCCTCGCGAGAGTACGCGACGAGGCTAGAAGGGCTTGAAAACTCAGACATTTTCAAAGTGCTTCCAGCCTCGTCGCGTACTAACGCGAGGCTGGAAGATGTCCCAGCTGGCTGGGACAATTGAGGAGACCCGCCGGGTGCCCAGGATTTGGGCTCCCAAACCTGATTGTCCCAGCCAGAACCGGTACTATGGTAAGGTTACGTATAGTTATACCATATAGCAAGCAACAGGGCTCCTGCTTCTTTGGCAACCACTGAAATATTCTATCAATTAATTTTTAGGAACGTAACATTGAAAATGAGTTGAAGACCTTAAAGGTTGTAATCCAGAATGCACTAGCCTGGAAAAAAGACTCAACGAAACCACTGAATAAGCACGTGAAGGATCAGACTCATTGAAAGGCTGCAGTTTATTAGCTGCCTAAATAAACCTTTGAACAAGTCCTACCTGATTGCTAGGAACAGAGTAAGTCTGGTTCATCTCTGCCAGGGAGGTAAAGGTTTCCAGAAACAAATCACTGAGACTCTGGTGGATCACCACATTAGCAGCATTGCGGATGGGAGCATGAAGCTTCTCTCTCAGCTCTCCATATTCTGTTGAGTTTAGCCTAAGGAAAACAGAATGTGACACCAATCATTTGAACAAATATAAAATGAAGCGTATAGTATTTGCAAATTTAATTACGGAGTCACCGGAAAGTGACATGGCCAGATACACTAGTTATCCTGAGCACTACTTTGATCTGCAGATAAACAAAACACATTCTTACAGACTGGAAACGACTGGAAACATGAAATCATACTGGTTTTGTCGCATCTTGCATACATGACCAACCTTTCCAAACGTACTTTTCTCTATAGACAGTTTGAATAACTTAAATAACTAAGAATCGCCTTGGCTTCAAGTAAAATTGCATATGAACACTGTTGAATTTTTATCTACAGAGTCTTAGTTTGTGCCTCCCCAGCTGGAATCATCTTAAATAAGACTGTCAGAGAGACAGAGTGAAAATGAATGTGAGCCTCTCATTTATCTGAACGTTAACACACATTACAAAATGACTGGGATGAATGGTTATATCATGCCTTAAGTGGTTCAAATTAAGCCTAGGCATGTTCTCTGAAAAGTAAATGTGGTTGAGATTCCCTGCCCCATCAGTCCTAAATCTCTCTTCCAAAAGTAGTCTCAGGAAAAGTAAACAGACACATCCTAATCCCTGAAATTATACAAGTCATGGACTTTTCCCACTTATACTGCACTTCTAAACCCTGCACTATATGGCAGGGAGAGCCACTCACGTAAATGGAACCAACCTCTGAGTAAGCATGATTAGGATTATAACCTCATTTTTGCATGAGCTGTAATCCTTCACATAACTATCATAACATTCAGGCAACTACTTAACTATACTTACAGCACAATCCTAGGCTTGTCTACTCAGAAGTACTTCCCATCACTTGAATGCAGCTTAGTCCCAGGTAAGTATAGGGTTGCAGTCTTATACACTATAAAAGTGATTGTGTTTGTGTTTTGTCAGATTTGAAAATAGGGATGACACACAGAAGAAGGACAAATAAATCACAGCAAATTGTGTTAAAGGGGCTTTGTATTCCCCCCCCCTCAGTTTCTACATTTGATACAACACAACCATGACAACCATTGCACAGAACACAGAACTCTCTCATGAACTAATGAGGTCAGAGGGTAGTAAAAGGTCCCTTCCCAGGACATCACCTCAATTACACTGGATTCTGTCCTCCTAAGAAGGACCCATAGAAACCTCCCTGCCACTGCTCCATTGGAAAAACATATTTGATTACAGGTCATCCCTCGTTATCCGGGGGGGGGGGCGCACTGCGAATACCAAGAATCTGTGGATGGTGAAGTCTGCTTTAAAAACCTGTAAACAAGTTTTTAAAATGTTTTTTAAAGTGTTTACCTTCATGCGGCAAACCGTGCCGGTTGGAGGGCAGTTTCTGGGGCTTCCAGAAGCCACTTCTGGGTCGCGCCAAGGCCCATGCGATGCATTCTGGGGCGACCCAGGGCCAAGACGTAACCTGGACGTGGCTTCCGGGAACACTGTCCTCCAGCTGTCGCGGTTTGCCATGCAAAGGTTAAAAAAAAACTTTATTTTAAAAAACTTTTTCACAGGTTTTTTAAGTGGACTTCACCATCCACAAATCTGCAGGTCAAATCTGCAGATGGCGAGGGACCACTGTATTCTGATCAACCAGCATAAAGACTTTTGGTTGTATTACAGTTTCTTGTAGCTCTGGCTACATTTTTCTTGGTTTCATACAATCAATCAAGAGACTAAGGCTGAAATCCTATACACACTTTCCTGGGAGTAGACCCCACTGAATGCAGTGGAACTTACTTCTGAGTAGACATAGGCTTGTGCTGCAAAAGTACAAAGGCAAAACAAAAACACAATGGAACTCTCTTCTTCCTCATCACCAGTTACAGCAAGCAGGAAGTGGAGAAACAGACTGATGTGCTGAAGTATATCTCATCCCAATGCAAAAATCCACATGGAAAGAATCTCTATTCCAGGGGTGGCCAAACTGAGCCACATGTGGCTCTTTGACATATAAAGTGTGACTCTCAGAAATATGTTGACTGAGCTCCTTTTTGCATCACAATTAATATAAAAGGTAAATAAGAAATTTTCAAGCTTTGTAATTATTTACCAGGTATAAACTGAGAGTCCACTGGATTAAAACGTAAGTTTAATGTTCATGGTGAGCAAATATATTTAAATTTAAATGCTAAATTTAAGAAGAATTTAAATGCTTCTTAAATATTGCAGCTCTCAATCAACTCTCTTCTTGTGGCTCTCAAACATCTGAAGTTTATTGTATGTGGCTCTTACATGAAGCAAGTTTGGCCACTCCTGCTCTATTCAGTTATGTGACAATGATCCAAAACCTTGGCTCCCTTAGACCCAATCTGAAGGAATCACCAGAAACATGGATATCACTGTTCCTATGACAAGTACTAGATTCCAGCCCGAGCCTGCATGAGAAATAGTAGTAGCCATATTGACAGCCAAATCCTATGCATGTTTCCTCAGAAGTAAGTCTTACTGACTTCAATGAGACATACTCCCAGGTAAGTGTGTATAGGATTGCAGCCCAATACTCTGGCTCAATCTTTTTGTCTCAGTCTCTGAAGCATCAGAAATGGGGAGCATGTGGCATTTATGATCAAATACTATAGCAAGATTTCTTACAGTTAATAGATGTGATTTATTACGTATGAAAAATTAACGTAATTAACATAACGTACACATTTAAGTAAAGCCAATTATATTAAAGATCACACTAGGATGTTTTACTATGAGAGCTCTAACAATAGGATGTATTGTAAATAGTAACAAAAATCCACTCTCCTGGACATCAAGTGCATTTCACACACCCAACAAAGTTTAAAAGTTGTTGTATTTTACCGGATATCGAAAGCTTTCACGTGGGGATTAACACTGGTAACACGGATTGTGAGGAACTGTGCAGGCATATTGGAGTCTGGCAAGAGTTCATGCTGCCTGGAGTCTACCACAGTTAGATGAATGTCTCGCTGTTGGGCAACATGTAAACAGTATGTGGTCACTTTCATGATCCAGGTGTCTGTAACAATTACCCGTGCTCCTGGAGCCCCAGTAGCAAACTTGTCAATCCTCCTGAATTCTGTGTTGATTGAAGAAGCGACTGCTCTCCAACCTGACTGTGGGAGGGCATAAAGGGAAATTGTCTTGACCAAGGGGTGATTACTCCAACCATTTTGTGACCAGTAATATGCTAGGATTCCAGCAATTGTTGGAGCAAGAACAGCCAGCAAGAAGAAGACTTTCCAACTTTCAGGGGCCTGATAAAAACTGCAGAGCTGTTTCTCAGGTGCTGCAAAGCACATTCCAGCATAGTAGCCTGCAACGAAGAGGAAAAAAATGCTTTTTAGAAGATAAAACAACCCCCAAATACGCATGTGTTACTTATACGTCCAATGAGCAGATCTGGAACTTAAGAGTTTTTGTGGATCACATTTCAATCTCATGGAAGCCCCACCTGTCCTTCCCTCATTGTATGCACTAATGATCTGTTGCTTTTCCATCTCTGGGAAGCTGCAGCCTGTAGGTCAGTGAGGGAGATGACTTTGTAGGCCAGTGAGGGAGATGACTAGTGGTGCAATCCTATGCTTCTGAAACACTAGTCTGAGAGGCATAGGATGTGGCATATGCCCTTGGATGCTGGTACAATGACAGTCCCACCATTGTAGCCACAGGTCTGCCACAGGCACTGGCACAACCCTGCACCAATGTACCTCTGACACTGGCGCAACTACTGCCAGGGTAAGTCCCCAAACAGGGTGGAGACATGGGTGGGATGAAAAGGATACATGACATATCCTAAACCCCATCCAGATGGCGGAAACAACCCAAATCAGCAAAATGCTACGTCAACATCAGAGGTGGCACAGGAACTAAAAAAGCCATAGGAAACAATGGAGAAGGAAAAGACACCTGAAAATCTCAACTCAACCACCACCCCACCCACTTTCCTATGGTGGTGCACAGGATACAAGCTAGGTTTCACAACCAATCACAGCACGCTATCCCTAGCTAGTACTAAAATGACAGGGTGTGCGGCATGGGCTATGCCTGCCAGTCTCATGCTATACATGGGAACTGTGGTGATGAGTGATAGTTTATGAAGAAAAAGGGCATTTTGCGGGAATCCCCTGCCACAACGTACTGATGCAGGATAACTGTCCCATGGCATCAATGTAGCAGTAACTTCAGCATAGATTGCACAAGGCTGCAAAACCCACCAAGTAAGCCCATTTAACATAGTGGGAATTACTTCTGAGCAACCTTGCTTAGGAGGATTGTATTATAAGGCTACAGTCCTATGCACATTTACTTGTGAGTAAGCTCCACTGAGGCCAGCGGGTGGCGCAGTGGGTTAAACTGCTGAACCATGAGCTGTCGATCGAAAGGTCGGCAGTTCGAATCCGCGATGGGGTGAGCTCTCGTTGCTTGGCCAGCTCCTGCCAACCTAGCAGTTCCAAAGCATGTCAATGCGAGTACATAAATAGGTACCGCTTGTGAGAAGGTAAACAGCGCTCCGTGTTCCAGCTGCATGCTACGCACTGCGGCAAGGAGTCATGCCGGCCACATGACCACGGAGGCGTCTTTGGACAACGCTGGCTCTTCGGCTTTGAAATGGGGATGAGCACCACACCCTAGAGTCGGACACGACTGGACTTAATTGTCAGGGGTCACCTTTACCTTTACCTAAGCTCCACTGAACTAGTAAGATTTACATCTGAATGAGTATAGGTAGTATTGAACGCTAATCTGTTTCTACTTCCTTCTACTACTTTCTTTCCTTGACAGAGGCTTTAGATCATATGTCTGTCTGCAAAACTCATGTGACTGGTGCATCTGCGGGAACAGGAACGTAGCTATATGGAGGGAAAGGGGAGAAAGGAGGTTGGATCCGTTGAATTTCTACCTGGCATGAAACGATTACATTTTTTACAGAACTTCAGTCGAGAGAGAGAAAAATAATCCGCGGACATGTTAAGGATACTCTCTTCTTTCCCTGCCACACACCCCTCAACTGGCCCGGGTCCAACTTTCACGTTTGCGACAGTTTTCCGCCCATTCCTCTTTATCGTTCTTTGCCGGCTGCTCGCTCACCGAGGGGCAGGAGGGTGTGGGCCACAAGGGTGCCGGTGCCTCGTCGCAGGTGGTACTGGACGAAGGCCGCGTCCTCGCTGCCCAGCCAGCCAGCCAGCAGGTTCTGCACCGTCAGGCCGGCCAAATGGAACTCGTTGGGCGGAAACACGAAGCACACAGCCAAGACCACGTAGGCCAGTGTGAACGTGGCAGCGGGGCTCTCCATGAGCAGACCCGAGAAACGACCCGTCAACCCCAACGCCGTCCCAGTTCAGCGGAACGTGGGAAGCCCGACGTCGCCAGTCGCCCCGCCCCAGGATATCTCGCGTTGCTTTCTGGGAACTGTAGTTCAGCACTCAACCTCTCGGCCAAACCAGTCCCGAGAGAGCGACAGAGACAGGCCGGTAGGGTGAGGTTGGTGAACCATCCACGCTTCCGGGACTGGATGAAAACAATCCCTC
This sequence comes from Plestiodon gilberti rubricaudatus, assembly GCA_026170595.1. Taxonomy (NCBI): domain Eukaryota; kingdom Metazoa; phylum Chordata; class Lepidosauria; order Squamata; family Scincidae; genus Plestiodon; species Plestiodon gilberti. The sequence goes on along the minus strand of JANXHW010000003.1, from coordinate 106,723,196 downwards.
CTTGCAGTCGCTGCCTGTCTGCCTGGCACACAACCAGGCTGTCATCCTGTGCCGTAGTAGTAACAACGTCATTGTCAGAAGGCCGTGGGCGACTTCGACCGAGCAAACTTCTAATCTAAGCCCTTTCCGCAGCAGCATGGCTGTAAATAGACGGCTGGCGAACGGTTATCGTCGCTTGCAGCGCGATGCTCAACTTTGGAGAACACAGCATTGGAAATGCTTATGCAATGTCAATGAAATGCACTTATCACCACGCCTCCGTGTACTTCTGTCATCTGAGACCTACGCTTCATGAAGCTGAAGACAGGAGTACTTTTATAACCATCTCGTCAGATTCATGAACTGTAGTTCTCAGTTGACAGAAGTACGCGTCGGAAGGGGTGGTAAATATTATATACACCGATGTCATACAGCAGAAGCTACTAGGAAAAGTGCAATGAAAAGTATACCAAAAGATAGGGCAGAAGAGAAGCGAGTGAGAATATATTCTTCTTAACTCTATGTGTGAAGAATTGAGTTGCAGGATTTTGCCATTGTACAGGACCAAGTCAGTTGCAGCACAAGTTTTATGGCACGGTTTCTCCATTCTTGACAAAGATGAGAACACAAAACAAAATTTCTAACCGATCTATTGTAAGATGAGCTTTCGAGAGCCGGAACCCATTTTGTCAGATTGATGAAGGCTGAAATCCTATATACGTACCTGGCTGGCGTAAACCCAGGGATGTGGATCAAGTCTCTGACTCCAAGTCAAATCCCAAATCTTTGCCCCGAAGTCCTGAGTCTTTGGTTGCGAGTCCCTATCTATTTAATGGGGAAAGTGGGTTTAAACCTGAATAAAATTGGACTTGTCTTAAAAGGCTCCAAGAGTCTCAAGTCATGTTGTAGCGAAGAGGTCCACCCAGGGTCCCAGCACAAGACAAGGCCAGAGCACCTGAGTGAACCTACTTGCTGTTTGAAATACTGCCGACCAAGGAGACACTGCTAAACAAGGAGAAAGGGTAGACTGCCACCAGCTGGGAAGGCTCTTTGACTCTTCCAGGTCTCAGCTCCTGGAAGGCCGCAGGCGCATCACTGTAGCGTGGCAGGCGGGCCGGGCCGCCTGGGGGTGACGCACGCAAAGGGTGATGTGCGCAAGCACCCGCGACACCCCTGTCCGCGCGGACGCTCCGAGGCCAGAAGAAGGCCTCGGAGCGTCCGCCCCGTCCAGCGGTCCGGGGCCTTCTGAGAAGGCCCAATGCGTCGATGCGTTATTTCTTAGCTTTTTCGCGCATGCGCAGACTGTTTCTGAAGGCAAAAGGGCAGCCCTTGCCTTCAAAAACGGTCTGCGCATGCGCGAAAAAGCTAAGAAATAACACATCAACGTAGTGGGCCTTCTCAGAAGGCCCCGGACCGCTGGACGGGGCGGTCGGTCGCTCTTAGAGCCGGGGCCCAGGGGTAAGCGTCGCCCTAGGGCAGGGGTGACGCACGCACCCCCGCTCCTGGGTGACGCACCCCCTAGTGATGTGCCTGCCACAGGGAATACAGTACTTTGTGCAAGCTGGACTCCCTACCCAAGGGAGCCAGAGGCACAAGATTACAAAGGTAGCATGTGTCCTCAGCATAACAAAGGCTTCAAGGATTTAGCCTGTTTGGTCTCAAGAAAACGCACAAGGTAAAAAGAGTGTTGTTTTATTTTAGGCTATGCGAAGGCAAGCATAAAAGCATATAAGAGCAATACAATACTGCAAGACAAATTGGCATAACGTACAAGATACAAAGCAACAGGATAAAACAAATAACCTAAAGCTCCTAGCATCTAGACTTTTTCCTAGCACTCACCAAGGAGAGATTAAGGCTCATCACTCTGCAAAGAGCTCTGGGCTGCCCTCAGCCGATGTCAGGCTGAGTGGCTTCCATCAGTCCTGGAAGAAGGAGCAGGAACGCAGGTCTCACATGTTCCCAGAATGTTAGCAAGATAGCAAGTGAAGTTAGCAAGCCACCAAATGGTTCTCTGAGGGGCAGTTTAAATAGACCTTTTGGGTCAGATGATTAACATGAGGGAATTACCCAATAAGATGCAGAAGTACAGTGTACCTTAGAAGATAACATCATATTACTCCTAGCCCCCTCCAACTAGAGAATCTGGTGATGAACCTACAGGTGCATCCACTAATGAAAATATAGATTAGAGTAACTAACAACACCAGCTCTTCCGGGCTGAGAACGCTCAGCCTCCAAGGACGTTGGCACATGTCCAATCACTGAGGCTCTGAGAGCAGAATGCAACAGTTCTTTTCTAAAATGGAGTCAGAACTGAACTGAGATTTTAACTTTCATGACACATGTCTTTCAAGCAGAGATGTCAGAAGCCCACACGGCGCCTGGCGCGGGGGCGGGGCCTGTGTCACGTTACGTTGATGTGCCCCCCCCCGCCGGAATCGATGCCATTTCGGAGCCGTACGGGCTCGAGGGAGGGCGGGAGAGCCGATCCAGCGCTTCCGTAAGTTCCCCCGATCGCGCCCTCCCACCTGAGCGCCTGGAGCTCCTGTTCCAGGCGCTCCCAATTGCGCCCTCCCGCTTGAGCGCCTGGAGCTCCTGCTCCACGCGCTCCACCGTTCTTCCGCCGCTGCTTTCAAGTCTTTTACAATCACCAGTCAAATCCGAGTCAAGTCATTGACGCAACTTGAGTCCGACTCGAGTCCGAGTCAATAGATTCAAGTCTACATCACTGCGTAAACCCCATTGAACAATAGGACATACTTCCGAGTAGCCATGCCTAGGCTTGCGCAGGAAATCCAGTTCTTGACAAGAAGTGCACACTCAAGCGGGGTGATGGTAAACTGATTTATTTATTTTTGTCCCCTTACAATACAAGTGCTCCAGTGGCTTGTCCCTGCCATCCAAGAAGTACCTTCCTTACTGCTGCAGGTACGGGAGATTGTCTTCTAAAGTACCACCCTTTCCGCAGGTTATAAAATGCAGTCGCACCTTTCCAGAAGGCAACGGACTTAAGTTTTGGTTAAGTCAAATGATAACATTGTTCAGGATGGATTCCTGAGTACTGTATGTTACTTAGATGAAAGCAAGCCTGACTCAGCCTTTTAGGGCGGGGCTGTGTTTGGGAGGCAGCAACTCGGCATTCAGCACTTGCCAAAAGGTTGAAATCCTCTCGCATCAAACTTCCCCCGTCACAGAGCTATCTGTGTTGGCTCCGAAAGATTCTATTATAGTGGATTTTTTTTAACGGACATTAAAAGAAGTCGGCTGAACGCCCCCTAGCGGAGGAACTTCGATTAATTTAGGACGACGAACTCCCAAAAGGTTCTCACGCGAAGGGGGCCGTGTCTGCGGACGAGCTCTCGAATCATGTGATCTCTGACCTAATTCAGCCCTCGACTTTTCATTGGCAGGTCGGACTCAACGTTAAAATTCAAAATTGCGGATAGGCGCTGAGCCGGAGGAAGCCCGTAGCAGCAGGAGGATCGCCATCGGCGGCAAGGCAGGTAGGAGGACGACGATGGGAGCGAGCCTGGCGTCTGCCCCGGTGAGGGCTAAGCATTGGCTTCGTCAGGAGGGGCTGCTGCCACCGCTGCTGTCGCCGGCGATCCCCCCCTGAGGAAGAAGCCAGAGCCGCTCGCTCGCCTTCCTGGTCTTGATTGCGAACAAGACGGGCTCCGCCCCGCTTTACCCTTCTCTGAACCTCCTGCTTGCTTGCGGAAGTTTCAAGGGTCTGCAGGCGGCGGGCGCTGATCCTCTCCTTAGCGCCCTTCTTCGTAGTGGCGTTAGGTGGCCTGGTCTAGATATACAGCAGAAAGGGGGTGTATATTATCCACAAGGGAGGCTGACTAGGCTTCAGCCTAGGGACCCCCCCAGGGACAGTGGCCCGCGCGTCACCCGTCAATTTCCCGGTTATGGATCACAGTCAGCGACAATGCCCTAACTTCTGCCTGTTATGTTTTTTTTTAATTGAAGGTTGTTTGTTGTATGAGCTTACTGTGAAAAGAATTTTAAAATTGACTATACTTATTTTATTTATTTTCCCATTTTTATACCGCCCTTCCTCCAAGGAGCTCAGAGTGGTGTACATATTTCCTCCCCTCCTTTTTGTCCTCACAACAACCCTGTGAGGTAGGTGGGGCTGAGAGATAGTGATTGGCCCAAGGTCACCCAGGAAGCTTCGGGGCTGAGCGGGGATTTGAACCTGGATCTTCCAGGTCTAAGTCCGACTCCCAAACCACTACACCATTTATCAATACGTCATAATTGATAAATGCCCTTTTCAGTTTTCACTGTATATTGTTAAAGTTTCTATTTGATAACTTGTTGTCAGTGGTAGTGGGGGGACGGGCTCTCGGAGTAGGACAGTAGCTGTTGTAGTTACAGCAGCCGCCACCCTGCTCTTCCCTGCTTCCTTTTCTTGGTCCCTGCGCTGCATTGAAAAGGCTAGGGAGGGACAAGAGCATGGCTGCATGAAGGAGCTGCTGCCAGTACCACAGCCGAACCAAGGAAGGAGAGGGACTGGGGGGGGGGAGAAGGAGAGGGACTGTTGGGGGGGGGGGAGAAGGAAGGGTGGCAGCTTTGGTTGAAAGCCAGGATGGTGTAGTGGTTCTGGAGTTGGACTTGGGAATATAGATTTTTTTATTTTATTTTAAAATTACCCACTACCAATCACTTTACACAGATCCAGGTTCAAATCCCCACTCAATCTTATTATCATTATCTCTCAGCCTCACCTACCTCACAGGGTTGTTGTCGGGACAAAACGAGGGAACTATGTACCCCACCCTGAGCTCCTTGGAGGAAGGATGGTATAAAAATGTGAAAAATAAATATGGTAAGGCAGGGGTTCCACAACCACCGGGCCGCGGCCCAGTACCGGTCCGTGTCCTGTTACGAACCGGGCCACAAGAACCTGTCCCCCAGGCCCAGCTGCTGCGCTTCTGGCCGGCGGCCTGGGTTGCATTGGCACCTTGGCGGGCGTGTTGCCTTTTGCATTGGGCTGCCGCCGCTCTGTCCCAGCTGGCAAGGGACCCCCAGGGAGCTTGCCCCGGGGAGATTGCTGATCTCTGTCACCATGTGGGGAGGCGTGGCGGGCGCCCAGCTGTCCCCGTCAGGCTGCCGCGACTCCTGCCTGCTCAGCTGGCTAGCGCTGGGAGGCTCGTCCCGGTTGTCACGAATGGCAATGTGCTCGCCGGGGCGTGAACATGACCCAGGCCGCTGGTCAGAAGCGTGGATTGTGGGGAGGCGCTGAGGATGCCCCGCCGTCCCAGTTGGGCTGCCGCAACGCCTGTCTACTCATCTGGCCGGCACTGGGAGGCTTGTTTGCCCCCCAGGCCCAGCTGCCACGCTTCCGACTGGCGGCCTGGGTCATGTTCACGCCTCAGCGAGCACGTTGCCATTTGTGTTCACCCAGACAAGCCTCCCAGTGCCAGCCAGCCGAGCAGGCAGGAGTTACGGCAGCCCGACAGAGACGGCGGGGCGCCTGCCGCACCTCCCCACAAGGTAACAGAGATCGGCAAGCTCCCCCGGGATGGGATGGAGTGGCGAGCTCCCCGGGGGCCCCTTGCCAGCTGGGACAGAGCGGCAGCAGCCCAATGCAAAAGGCAACGTGCCTGCATGCAAACTCACATGGCTCTCAATTGCCAACTATCATTTGGTGACCAGGCAATGTTACAATTGTATCTGTGCTTGTTTTATCCAATGTCGGATAAAGCAATCCTGCCCTTCTTTCCATAAAGTAAAGGCGTCTTTGCCACCATATGGCCTGGCTGTAGATCTGTAAAAATCTGACATACACTCCAATACCCATGTACCCCATGCACAAGCCATGTGCTTTAGCTCACAACATTCTTGATTTTATCTTGCCTTTCCACCCCACCCAAAGCCTCGCATTCTTAACTACATTCAATGACTCCAATGAGCCTCTCAGCAGATGTTGAAAGAGCTATTTATTTCTACTAATGTCGTTGGCACTTCTTTTCCTATACCCATATCCTATACCCATATCAGAACTTCTACTTCATTGTGTCTTAGGAAAGTGGTAACCAATCTGTATAAACAGAGGTTGGGTAAAACTGACATTTTCTAGAGCCCTTTAGAGTTGGTAGTTGGAAGTATCCAATTGTCTTAAAGCAAAATGCCCAGGCAGGCTTGTTCACAACTTTGTTTTCATTTCTAGAATGAGTCTTCAGCCCTTAAAAGGAGAAAATATCAACGATGACATAACAACTGAAAGTTGTGCCATACTCTTCATAACTCCAGAGGCCACAAGCAGGCCTTCTATTCTTCCACCATCACAGAAAGAAAATGTGCCACCAAAGGGGATAGTGAAGCCTAGGAAGGTATGTTTTACAGTAACGTCTAGCAGCTCTTTTCTGGCACACAGGCTTTCTACACTTGTGGCCTAGTCCAATGAGTTTTTGTACTGGCAAACACTTAGCAGTGGATTTCAGCACGGGCACCAGAAGTTGGCCTTTGAAAGATCATTGTAGTACCCTGAAGGGTCATGATGTGCTGGGGTTGTACACTGAAAATAGTCACCCTTGCTTGGTTTGGGATTGTGCAAGGCACAGAATTGACAAGAGGGGCCACGTGGCTCAATTACTTGATACTTAAGGTAGTAGTAAGCTTATAACAGAATATTGGTCTTGCCAGACAACTTGTCTCTGTCTTTCTCTTGCCTCCGCCCCATCCAGGGATTCTCCCTACGTTCTCCATTGTGGTCACTTAACAATGGCGTTCCTCTGCAGAAAAGTGCATGTGTGCGCGTGCGCGCGCTTGTTCATTCATTCTTGGTCTGTGTTGTGATTATCTCCTGGGGACTTTTTCTCCTAAGGTTACTTTTCAAACTCCTTTATGGGATCCTAACACACGTAGAATCCCGAGTTCAGACATAAGGAAGAAACCTGAAACTCCCCTTATTGTGGATGGCTGTGCAGAGGCTTCAGAGGATATTGTCTCGCTTGCATTCAGCGTTGTGTGAGTAAAATGGACACCCCTTGGTATGATGTGTTCCTGTAACATTGTAAAATAGCCCCACCTTTCTCAGAAAGAGCATTGAAGTGCTCTTGCAGCTGTCTTTCCCGACCCTTGAAGGCAGCGGTGGCTCTGAATTGCTCTCCAGCAACTGTTCACTGGAATATGACAATTGGGTGTGTGTTCCCTGCTACAGGGGTCCCTTCTAGGTGATCAATGCCAAGCACAGCAATAGTGATCAGTGCTGGAACATGCGTTTTGCCTGGGAATTTGTGCCATAATACAGTAGCTTTTTCCTAACTTGAGGGTTGAGAGACACAGCTATGTTAGTCTATTACTTCTGTAGTCATGTGCACAGCCTTTTGTGACCTTGGGAGTTCAAAGCAGAGCACTAGGCAACTCTGTCAGTGCCAAAACCCTCTCTCTCCCCTCCCCCCCTCTCTTCTTTCCCCTCTCTCTCTGGGCTAGAAAGTGCACAATTGCTCCCTCCAGCCTGGCTGTGACTGACACTCTCCTCTCCCAAAGACAATTTCATGCTTGAATCAAACTCTGGGCACAGTACATCTGGGAACTGTACAGTCATCTTGGAACATTGGGGGTACTGGAAGTATGAACACGCACCTGCCTCTGGTAATCTTTGATCTCAAGATGGGCAGGAGGCTACAGTGTCATTTGCAGCCTGGCTCTATGCATGACTGCTTGAAAGCAAGTTTCATTTAGTTCAGCATGACTTACTCTGAGGTAGGTGTATCTAGGTGTGTAATCTAAACGTGCAGAGAGAAAGTACTTTATTCCTAGAGAAAGTTTTCTGAAACTCTAGCAGGTCAGGACTTGCTAACTCTCTCTGACAGCAGAGTATCTGAATTGGGTGGTGAATGGCCTGTTTGAGTGAGAGCCTCCTGTCATTGCCTTTCTCACTGAGAGACTAGTTGAGATGAGTGTCAGGGGTAGGCCTCTTTGTTCCCATTACTCTTCAACAGGCTGAACTAGTGGTGGGTCAGCCTTTCAGCAACAGTTGGGGCAGATCCTGATCCTGCAAAAGAGACGGGAGGCAAGACCAGTTCTGTACCTCCAGATGATGTTATACCAGCATCAAGCAAAGGGCATAAACTACTGACATTCTTACTATAAATGACACTGATCTGTTCAAGAGTTCTGATGGCCTTCTGAAGCTTCCTGAAGGTCAAAACTGGAAATGTTCAGTGAAACTGAAAGGATAGACAGTGTTGTGATGTGACACTCTGATGCAGTTTGCCTGCTTCAGCTATTGCCCAAAACAATTGAAAAAGCTGGCTGCAAACTGTTCTGGTGTTTTTGTTTTTTTCCCCCTTGAGCACTCCATTGCCACTAAGCCTGAATGGATTCTGAAACCAACTTCTAACCTTGCTCAACAACAAAGATACAACATCTACAAAGTCATTTCAAACTACTCTGTATTCTCATGCATAATCACTGCTAACCGGCTCTTAATGACTTCTGGCTTAATACATAGACTGTACCAAGTCCTCTAAAGAAATCGGCATTCATAAATAATTTCTTATTGAGAACTCAGTGCAGCAGTTTATTTTAACCACTAGCTAAATGTGAACCACCAGAAGACAAATCCCCACCTGGAGATTTTCAGTTTAAATACCTACACCAGAGAAGGGTACAGGGGATAGAAAGAGGAATTTGCATGTGCATTGGTAACTTTGAATTGATTTGCTGTTCCATCTGCCTTCTGGTTCCCTACAGGAAAGAGGGTGAGCAGACAGTTGCTGAAGATCAGACTGTGGCTAAGGCAGAACCTCAAACTGAACCTTCAACAGAACTGATGGTATTATTGTTGTTGTTGTTGTTATTGCATGGTTTCCCCATGTTATCACAATATTCAGGGTTGTATGTAATCTGCACTAAAATTAATTTTGCAGCAGCATAACTCAAATTCTACATCAAAAGGCAAATTCTTTCATTTTTATGAATTTTGCACATCTTGCATTTGCAATAAAAGCTTCGTTAACCAGCATTTATGGGGAAAGGGGATTACTGGTTAACCAAATATACTGGCTAACAAAGCTTTTACAGTACTTAACAAAGCTCTGCTCTCTTCCCTTCCTCACAAGGGCCCTCTAGGAATGGAGATGCTCTACCTCCTAAGCAGGACTGAGGGGCGGGCGGGCAACACTATACCAAGGGCCCTGTTGTGAGGCAAGTCGACAGCTTGTTAGCAGAGTTTGCTGCTTAGCAAAGTGTTGGTTAACTGGCATTTCTGTCTGTTGCCTCGAGTGGCTGGAGATGCTGCTTGACCAAGTGTGCCGCCAAATAAAGTTCCAGTCATTGTAAGCTACTACTATGCTTGTGCTACTTTCCATAACTCCACCTGTTAGTCGTGGGGGGGGGGGCACCGCGACAAAAAGCTGATAACCCCTTCCCTTTACTTGGTTGGTGGAAATCCCACTCAAACGTGCCTCTGGTTTTTAAGATTTCAATAGGTAGACTTGAAAGCACCTGAGCAATACTGGTGCAAAAAACACACACACACGTTTTCTTCACAGGAAGCAGGGGGTCTGTACAGACTGCCATATCCCTTTTCTTTTCTACACTTGTGCTATATAGGAAATTCTCCTTGATAAAACTTCCAACAAAACTGTCCACTCCTGTCATTCAGAGACCACAAGCAGAGTAATTTTGAAGTGTCGTCATGGGCTTCTGCACTACTGGGGCACACTGTATGACTCCATGAATAACAGACCTTTGCCTAAATGATAACTTTAGTGAGCAAAAAATACTAGCAAGCCTGGTAGATAGATCTCTTCCGGGGGGGGGGGGGGACAGCATAATCCTGCTGCCTTCGAAGTCTGCAGGTTGTCTGTCTCCATCTTTGCTGTAGTGGTGTAAGTGGAACCACTATTCTGGTCCTGGTGGAACCACCAGTGGAGTTTTGAAAGCTATTCCGTAAAATGAACGGAAAGTAAGTTTAAGCCACACACTGTACTGTTAGTACTTATCTTGCATCATCACCTTGGAGACCCCTTTCCCAAAACTATTCCTTTGCTGCTTAGGTGCACCAAAGTACCTCCTCACCTGAGACCTTGAGCGAGGGTAACTTGTCTTCAAATGAACAGTTGCTTGTGGATGATGTAATAGACAGACCTCCAGGTGAAACTACTGAAACAGCAGTGAATGAAAGCAACCAGCTACCAGATGAAGAAGTTGAAATATTCAGATCACCCACACAAGGTAAGAGTGGCTGGTGCTAAGCACCTTTTAGACAGAGCAAGAAGCATGCAGGTATTTACCGAACTATAGCAGCGTTTAATCTTGTTTGCTGTTGTCGGAGGCATGGGACGATTAATTAGAGCAGTGTTTCCCAAACTTTCAACCTGCGGCTCCCTTGACCATTGGTGACCATTTGCCGCGGCTCCCCATTACATTATATTGATGCCTGCCAATTGGCATTGCACTGTATTCCAAGAGGATTCCGTGGTACTCCACGACTCCCCTGGCTGGTTTCCGCGGCTCCCCTGGGAGCCATGCCTCCCAGCTTGAGAGCCACTGAATTAAAGCACAGGGAAACTGATATACTAAAGCAGAGGTGGCCAACCTTTCAACATGAGTGCTCCTGGCCCTTTAATGGTTGTATAAGTGAGGGCATTTCAGCAGGTGCAGCTGCTTTAGCAGCACCATCAGCACTTGCAGCTGCCAAGATTCTGTCTTCTGCACAACTCTTAAGAACGCAGAGGCCCTAATGGAGGAAGGTTGGCCACCCCATCTGCTCAGTGCTTCACTGTTGACATGAAGGCTGTCTTGTAGTACTCGTATGGGGATTCTTTTTTTTCTATTTATGTGGAGGTACTTGAAGTTCAAGTACTGTTGTGATGTGGTTCTAATGTCCTTCCTTGGTTAGAACAGAAACTGCTGTCCTCCTCAAAGGCAGCCCCTTTAAAAGGGGCTTTGCAGTTGGCCTCATTTATCTTATGAATGCTAGCTAGCGGGTATGAATTTTGACTACTGAGGGCCCAAATATGACACTGGATCCAATGAATGTGTCACCAGCCACTCCTGCTCCAAAACAGCAGTACACTAGCTCCCCCTTACAAACAGACCCCTTGGAACCTAACGTGTTCATAAGTTGTTTTGTTCGTAAGTAAGCAACACCTCCAGCAGCAGAACTGCAGAGCCAAGCCAGGTGTTTCTTGTACCGTTTGTTTCCTTGCCAGGCTCGCTGTGGGGGTGGTTCACCTTGAACAGCCTCATCAACTTGGCCAGTGTGATGCTGATTGGCAAGGCGGCTATCCCAAGGCAGTGGGCAGCATTTGTGACATAGTGGGCAGGAGATGGTAAGGATGGCCCTGCTGCCACTGCACCATGCTGAAGGAGTCCTGCTGCCTGCTCTCCGAGGCAGGTGGTCTTGACTTCGCATTCACAAAACCTAGTGTGAGGAGCAGGAAGGTGTGGTGCTCCAGGCTAGGCTGAGGCACTCAACTAGACAGACCCGGCAGCAGTTGTGTGAACAGAGCAGCAGCATGACTGTCTTTGCAAAGAGTAACAGGCAGATGGTACACCAGGCCAGGTCTACCCATGGTGGGTAGCAGCCAAGGGTGGGGTGATAGGAGCAGTCCGCCTCGTGTACCAGTGGTGCTAGGTACGCCACTGCCTAGATGGGCAGGTTTGGCTGCCTGATTGCTAAGCATATACCAATTTTTTTTTTGGGGGGGGTAGCCATTCCAGACTGGAAGAGAAGTCCAATCCACAAACCGATATGCTTGCTTTTCTCTCTTTCTACTAATGGAGTTTCACACAGGCAAAGGTTGTCTACAAGATGATAGCAGTTTTTAGCTGCTGAACTTACTTAGGAGCTTCTAGGAGGTTAAAAGTGTCCAAAGGCAAAACAAATGGGGGCGGGGGGAGAGAACACAACATTCATCACAAGCGTCATGTTGGAGTCTTGACAAAATATCAGCTTACTCGCAACAGCTTGCCAACTACATCAACTGAAACAAAAGATGGAAACAATTGAGAGCCACTTAATAGTTGTTTCAGTATGCACAAGCTAATGCAAATTACAGAAACATCTTCCTGTACTTCTCCTCTCCAGAAGAAGCAATGTCTTGTTACTTTTGATGGACACTGCATTGCTGTTCTCAATATGTGAGCTAGTGGGCTTCTGGATTAACTTTTTTTCCTTTCTAGTTCTAGGAGCAAACATAGAAGTAGACTATCTGGAACAATTTGGAATGGCCCCAGTAAGTAATGATACCTGAACAAATTGGAAGGTTTTATAGTATTAGACTACTGGTCCAGAACATTCCATAAAAGAATAAAGCAATTCAAGTGAAATTGGGGGTATTTGGAGTGAGCGCATGCATGCACATCCCTAAGGATATGCAGGCAATTAAGTTCAAATTCCTCCTTGCCAAAACAAACCCAGTGTAACCTTATAGCTTTCCATTGGTGGTGAAAACCAACAGCTTTCTTTGTGACAGGAAAGTGCCCCCCCATTCAAAGTATATCACGTACTGCCAAATTGAGCGATTGGGAGTATGGAAGGAATTAAGCTATTTGGGTACAGTTTTATACATGTGTGAACCTTATTCACATCCTCCCATATTGCACAGCTTTGGGAATGTTAAATGGGTTAGCAATTATACCCAAAGCAGCTAATCTTCATAAGTAGATGAAGCTGCTTTCTGCCTGTATCTTGCTTAGACGTGGTGTTTGTCAATGAATATTAGACAAATAAGGCCCAGTCTTTTAGAGCCAGACTTTCTAAAAAATAAACTTATGAGGTTGTCTGCAAAAGTGGTTTAAGAATAGAGGATTTCAACTTTGGCCAAAAGTTGTCAACTTTCGGTTGGTATTGAATGCTTGCAGATGTTGGTGTTGCATCTCCAGAGCTTATCGCCTTTACAGTAATACACGATCCCCTCTCCATAGAGCTGGAAGGCCGTTCAACTTCTGCCACATGAGCCTGCTTCCTTCTCCCACCTTGTCTGCTGTCCCTATCCAAGCAAACACATTTCACCTGGAGAATGTGTGCACTGTATAAGAGAGGCACTACAGAAAATAGGCCCAGATAAGAGCAACAAGCTATCTCTAAGCCACTGTCCAAATTGGTGGTGGTTAATGATATCGTCTAACTTTTTTTCACAGTTTAAGGAATCTGTTCTGAGAAAGCAATCGCTGTATTTGAAGTTTGACCCTCTGCTCAGCGAGAGCCCTGAGAAAAGTGGTTGTGATGTTAATGAAGCAATACCTGCAGCTCATACATCTCAAACTGAGTAGGTATCCGATCCTGGTGTTCTTCAATTTTAAATTTTACATATTTTGTTACTCATTTTTCCCTGTTTTTAAATAGATTGCCTACAGAAATAGTATCCTATGAAGAAAAGCCATTGAAGCTAGACCTTCTAGGAACTCCGTCTACAGAAATAATATCTCCTGAAGAAAAACCATTGGAGCTAGACCTGCTAGGAACTCTCCCAAATCTGGTAAATTTAATCTAAAATCTTCCATAATCTTCTGCAGATCTCTTCTGGTTTTCTTGTCTATTTTATATATCTTTAAAAAAAATAGATACAGAACCTGGGGCATGTTACACAAAATACAAGAATCCCTTGTATATTATGCTCCTTAATCTTAACCAAGGATTAAGATCATGAGGGCAATTGACAAAGTGGTAAACTTCCTATTGCTGCCCACTTCATAGGCAGTAGGCTAAAGCATCACTTTGAACCTCTTAGAAACAAGGGGCCTCTCTGAAACCTGTTCAGCTTCGGCAAGACCTCTTCCTCCAAGCTTTCACTCTGTAAAATGACTTGAGGCTGATTAGATATCTAAGGAGACACATGGTACAACTTTGTATTGCTTCAGGATACATGTGGCATATTCTCAAACTGTCTCATGGAAGTCCTGTTTCGGTGCTTCCCTGAGCATCTGAATCTCCTTGGTTTCATGTTGGCATGTTCATGGTAAAATCCTTTTCTTCCAGTTGATGATTATATTTTGCTTAAAACCTGATCAAATGTAGGCTTACCATATCGCCGACCGGGACGCTCCGTTTTGCCCTTAAGGGGCGGGGCAGGGGGAGGGGAACGAGAGCGCGCCCGGGCGTGCTCTCGTTCCCCTCCCCCCGCCCCCTCCCTTAAGGGCAAAACGGAGCGTCCCGGTCGGCGATATGGTAAGCCTAATCAAATGCCTACTACCAGCATGTCCAAACTGAGTCCTCAGTGCCATTCATCTTCTTGTCATCTATTGGTCTTCTGCACTCTACATGAAAGATCCAGTTCTTAAACTTTTACTGGGGTTCTGTGTTCCATTGTCTAAACTTAATTGCAGCACACTTAAAAACTGCATTTCTTCAATCCTAGTGCAAGCAAGTAAAATCCACTCCAAATTCTGCTGCAATGAGGCTAAACAACTGAGATAGGTACATCTGAAGTGTGCAGCATTCTGTTAACACAAATGGGCTACAAAGTACTGCTTGTGAACAGGTGTTACAACTTCTCATTGCAGGACAATGCTTTTCCAAACATCCCACCAACCAATGATACTTCATCCTCCTGTGCTCCTCTGCCCACTGAGGCTATTATAGAGGTGTTGAAATACAGCCAGAAAGACATGGATGCAGCCGTAGAAAAGGTTAAGCATGAGATAGATGCCATCGTCCAAACACTTACTTTTGAGGTAAGGACTTGAAGGAATATTGGAACAGATACTAAACATGGTGTTTCTAGTCTGCTCACCCCCACCCAACCAGATGATGATAATAAAAAGAAAATTCCAACTACATTTTCATAAAAACTATTTGAAGGAAAAAAACGACTAAAACTTGGCCCATGGACTTCTTATCTCTGAAATTATCTGGTTAGCTGGGAGCAAAGAACTCAGTTGGTAAGTGTACAAAGTTTAGAGAACTGATGGCTGTCGCACAGTTGGTGTAGTATAGTGGCTAAGACTGACAACAATCCTGTGCATGTCTCCTTGAGAGTAAGCCACTCCGATTTCAACAGGACCTCCTTACAGGCAGTAGTGTCGTTAGGGGGGGTGGGCCCCAAGGCAGAAGGTGCCATGCAGCGGTGGGGGGTGTACTTGTCTCCTGGAAGCGTTGCTCCCTCCACCACCACTCCTGTTGCTATTTTGCGCCAGCCGTCTGTCCTTATTTGCGCCTGCCCGCCCTGGAGGCTCCAAAAAGCCTTGTAAAACTGTGGGGGTGGGGTGTTTCGAGCCCCGCTGCCGAAATTCGGCAGTGGCGCGTGAAAATGACATCATGCCCCACAGGGGGCGTGGCTTGTGGCGTCACATGGGGTGTCACGTCAGCAGGGGCCCCCACGGGGGGGTGTAGGAACGCGATTGCTCACAGGTCACTGTATGATTATAGCTAGAGCTGTGAATTGCAACTCTCTTGGTTTGAATCTCACCTCTATCATAAACTTACTAGGTGGTCTTAGGCAAACTGCTCCTTCTCAGCCTTGGTATTGCAGTTGCAAGACTGGGCTAACGGGCAAAACTGGGCTAATGTAACTTACAGGGTTGTTTTGAAGAATTGCAGCAAGATAATGTATGTGAAAAGCCTTGCACACTTGAAAAGCATTATACAAATGTTTAGTATAATACAGGGTTATTCAAAAAGGATGGTGCAAAAGTAAAGCTGAATTCTTAAATGAACTGACATACCACAACCTCCATGACATGAAAAGACAGACTGTCCAAGTTCCACATGCACATTACAAATGTTTGGTGTGGGTGCCATTGGTGATATGGCAGATGTCCAGATGGTAGTCCAGTTCTGTCCAGATGTGCCCCAGCATATCCTCAGATATTGATTCTACTGCATCAGAGATGTGGTGTTTCAGGTCATCCAGTTGTTGTGGCAATGGGGGCAGATACACAGCGTCTTTGATGAATCCCCACAAAGTCGCAGGGTTTTAAACCTGGCAATTGTGGAGGCCAGGGCTCCATTGGCAAGTCCTCATTTCTGGCATGGCTGATCCAATGTCCCGGTAGGGTAGGGTGTCATTCAGGTATCGGAAATGTGGAGGAGCACCATCCTGTTGAAAGATCATGTCAGGAAAATCTTCCTCCAGCTGAGGCATAAGCCATTCTGTTATGTCCAGGTAGAAATGGCCAGTGATGGTAGACTCGGCAAAAAAGGACCATACACTTTGTGCCTGTTAATTGCACAAAATACGTTCAGTTTGGGCAAGACTCACATGCTCCACAATGGCTTTTGCGTTTCCTGTGCCCCAGATCCTGCTGTTATTGTGATTGACTTTCCTGCTGTTCGTGCAAATTCCATCACACAACATGCTTTTTCCAGCTTCAACATCACCTTCTTGTACACGAGTTACTAGGCGCCACTAGCAGTTACTTTAAGAACTTGAGGCCTTTCTCCATTTCATTCCGTGACTGCTCAGTTACCGTCTTGCTATAGGCCTTTCTTTTTTGCACCGTCCTTTTTGAATAACCCTGTACTTGCGTGCACTGGCAAAAGCCAAGTCCTTGCCAATAAGGATACAGACACTATAGATGGTGTCTATACAGATACTACACTACAGGTAGGGAGGGGCATATTGAGTGAGTCATAGTTGTATATGTCAAATGCTATATATTCTATGGCAGGGGTGGCCAATCTTCCACCATTAGGACCTCCTGCGTTCTTAAGAGTTGTGAAGAAGACAGAATCTCGGCAGCTGCAATAGCTGAATGTGAGTCATTTCTTGATAAGCATTTCAGGAATCTTGTGGTTTCAGGTGCAAGAAAAGGAGAAGGAAGCTTTGGAATGGAAAAGGAAGCATGATGAAATCTATATTGAGAATCAAGAAATGCGGTGGGTGCAGCTTTGTAAAACCAAGCTTTATCTAGGATTTGTCAAAAAGGACTAAGTGCTACCAGTCATGTAGACTCTTCAGTTAGAGTAGTCACCTAGTTTTGGAACTGACACTGCCTTGAACTGCCCCGATGGGTGACCTGCAATGGGGGAAAGAGATGGTAGTGTGATTCTGTTGGATTTTCCTGAATTAACTATCTGGACTGAGAGTTGGGGACACAGCTCCAGTGGTACTGCTCCTACCTGACTAGTTCTGGAAGGTAGTGCTGAGAGAAGAGAGAGACATCTTCCCATGCTGTTTGTTTCATAAGGTTCCAACAACTACTGGGATGAAACCACTGGGAGATGTCATTCAGGGGTCTGGAATAAGGTGCTGTCATTATGCAGTTGACATATGGTCTATCACTCCTTTTTTAAATTGGATCTAGTCATTGCCTGTTTGAACAGGTATTTGGCATTAGTAATAAGCTGGACAGAGAGTCTTAAACTGAAGCTCAACCCAGGTAAGACCAAAGTAACTTGTGAGCAATGAAGGAAACGTGGTTTCAGCCTGATTTGGGGAGAGTTGCATTTTGCAACAGGGGATATAAACCTTTTTAATTAGGACAATTGGAGAGAGTGTGCCTTTGGAGGTGAGGTGGGGCTTTCCCAGAGAGGCATTCTCGGTAGTGACACTTAGCTGTGAAACTTGCACCCCTTATCTACTCACCTGGTGTGGTGCCAAATCGGATGCCTTTGCAATGCCAGATGAAAACATTTGTATTTCTCTCACAATGGTTTTAATGGCTCCTGCTTTTTTTTTTTGTTAGCTGTTTTTAATTGTTTCTGTGACCCTCTGTTTATGATGGTAGGTTAATGTGTCAGATATTGTAAATTCATCTGGAATGAACTGGAAATTCTGTATTGAAAGGTGGGGGAAGAAGTGTTCTAGTAACACATTTAAGTTGTACCTTGGGGGATGTCTTCACTTATAAGGGTGCATCGTGTTATACATCTCACTTATAAGAGGGTATGCCAGGAGAAAAGGAGACTTACCTAGATGGAGTTCCCAACCTTTACTTGAAAGGAAGGGAACCGGTAAGTGCTTTCAAGGTGTGTGTGTGTGTGTGTGAAGTGCTTTCAAGGTAGGGGTGTGTGTGTGTGTGTGTGTGTGTGTGTGTGTGTGTGTGTGTGTGTGGCAAACCGGCAGAAGGGCAGGATGGCAACATTCCGGCCATCCTGAGTTCCTGCCGCTGCAAGAAAAAAGGTTTTTTGAACTCTGCAATTGGTGGCGGCGGCGAGAACATCAGTTTTGTGGCGTATCCAGCTGCCACAAACAGGCAAGTTCAACCCCCCCCTTTTTTTTTTTCTTGCAACGGTGGGAACATGGAAGTGCCATCCTGCCCTCCTGCCGGGTCGCCATGCCCCTTAAGGAGGTAGACCGTGGTTCCTGCTGGCCTGTGGGGGGGAACCCACTGCCTTAGGGTGATAGTAGGACTTACCCAGGCATGTGAGATGGAGAGAAGAGTCTGACCGAGTTGCTCAAGTAACTCAGAAGTGGTACCAGGAATCGGTGGACTGTTCTCGGTGGACTTCTTCTCGGGGCTCTTGGCACTCAGCAGCTCTGTAATGAAGTTGATCCATAGTTCCCACCCTGTCAGAGGCATTAGTGATAGGAACTGGAATCCTTTCGTTATTGTGAAATTCTCTTAGTCTGTGGGCTGTGCATATGAGAGCTAACTTTTTTCTTCTTCTTTTAGAAAAATTGTTGCAGAGTTTGAAGACATCATTGCGCGAATAATGAGTAAGTGCAGACACCAAATAGATATAGCTTTTAAAGAGTAGATAAATGTCTTGGGAAGGGGCATCACAAATGTGCACATCAGACTTGGTATTCTGTCTCTAAGGTGGGACTATGAAGTGATCTTGTACCGGGTCGGTCCATCACCTGAGGTCCTTCAACTGGAGATACCCAAAATTGAACCTGGGCTTACTGCATGCAGAGAGAACCAGTGTGGCATAATGGATTGAATGTTGGACTAGGGCTTGGGCGACACAGGTTCAGATCTGTGCTCTGCCTTGAAGCTCACTGGGTGACCTTGAGCCAGTCACTGACTTGCAGCCCAAACTACCTGCAAGTTGGTTCTGAGGGTAAAATGGGGAGAGGAATCATGTATGCTGTCCTGAGCTCCCTGGAAGGGCAAGATAAAAATGCACTCTAAGCACTTGCTATACCGGGGTGGCCAAACCTGCTTAATGTAAGAGCCACATACAATAAACTTCAGATGTTTGAGAACTGCAATATTTAAGAAGCATTTAAATATACCATATTTTCCGGCGTACAAGACTACTTTTTAAGCCAGGAAAATCTTCTCAAAAGTCGGTTGTCTTATAGGGCGGGTGCTGCTCTCCCCCCTTGCTAGTGTGGTGACACGAGGCAGCAAGCGCTTGACGGATCACAGGTGGGCTGGAAAAGGCGTGGCGGCGTGTGTTGGATCTCGCTGTGAAACAGGGATGCTTTTTGTGAGAAAGTACGGTACATTCAGAGCGCGCTGCTGGTGTGTGCGTGCGTGTGAGAGAGAGAGCCTCCAGTTCCTCCGCCTCAGCTCGGCCCTGCTGCTGAACCCCGGCCCTTGTTTTCCTCAGTCACTGGCGTCTCTCTGAGGTGGGGTGGAAAGCTAAGTTCTGCAGCTTTCCACCCCACCGTTACTCTCCTGCACGAGGCGCCCCGCCCCCTCGTCGTAGGAGCCTGTCAGCGGAGAGAAAGCAACGTGCAGGAGAGTCCCTGCACGTTGCTTTCTCTCCGCTGACGGGCTCCTACGACGAGGGGGCGGGGCGCCTCATGCAGGAGAGTAACGGTGGGGTGGAAAGCTGCAGAACTTAGCTTTCCACCCCACCTCGAGCGACGCCAATGTTTCCTCTGCACAGTGCAGTCACTCCTCCTACTACTACCCCCTGCCCATTAGTTATTATGAGCAAAGCACCCGGCAAGATACAGCCAAGATAGAGTTTGGGATATACGGCGAGTATATCCCAAACTCTATATTTTAACTGGAAAAGTTGGGGGTCGTCTTATACTCCCAGTCTTGTACGCCAGAAAATACAGTATTTACTCACCATGAACATTAAACTTATGTTTTAATCAATTGGACTCTTGGGACTCTCTCCTAAATATTGTTAATGAGTTGTATTTTTTCTAGTGCCCCTGGAGCTAAAATACATTAATATAATACTTATAAACCCCTTTTTTGTTCTGAGCATCTGTTGCTAACTACTCTCTTGACTTTAGTAGAAGACAAAGGTATTATGGGTTTGAAAGCCATGTGTTTTAATGTAGAAACCACAGGAGATTACTGATAGAGCAATTAAAATCCCTAACCAAGCCACGTAATGTTAAGCACCACTAGAGATCTCTTAAAAGAGTCAATCACCAAAGTCCAGGGTTGAAAGAGACAGACGTTTCAACCTCCTAGCCGAGGTCTTTGTCAAGGTGGTAACAGCAAGGCTGCAAAGATGGTACTGAAGATAGATCGGAACCACTGTAAACTGTAGTAGAAAGCCGTTGACAGCGCGCGAAGATCAAACAGAACTCCGGGAAAGACATGAGCGGTGCAAATCGGGTCATGAATCTTGACTTTGTTTGTACCTGCCTCCTCTTAATGGAGCTATAGGGATTGGGAGCATATTTCTCTTGTGGAGCCTAGAGAACAGACTGTCAACTGCAACAAATTTGTTTCCACAGAGGATTCTCAGGACCAAAAAGAACTTTCAAAAACAGAATTGCAGAAAGTACTGGATGAAAAACTACAAGCAATCTCTGACCTGGAATCCATGGAAAAATCTTTCTCTGAACTCTTCAAACGATTTGAAAAACAGAAGGAGGCAATAGAAGGGTTTCAAAAGGTGAGCATCTCCTTGCACCACTCTGGTGGCTCTCCTGGCATGCCTAAACATGTGTGGTGCCATACCTAGAAGTGTGTGGTTCCTCCTCCCTTGCCCCCCCCCCCACTCCATCCTTCCAAGTTCCTAGTCGTAAGCCATGATTTTCTAAGAAGCCTTAGTTTTTAATCTCCAAGGGTTAAGCCAGTGGTTCCCAAACTTACCTGTGTGAAGGTGCCCCTGCAGATGCGGAACTTGGGACCCAGAAGTAAATGGCGATGGCGCGTGCCTTGACTGTCCTGGACCTTCTGCTCGGCTTTAGTCCCGGCTAGGAGCTGGGACTAAATTGCATTATCGTTTCGCGCCTGCGCGAACCTTGCACAGGCACACAGCACAGCTCTAACCTTCGGAATTGTCCAAACCGGGACTCTGAGGATTCCAAAGCTTCTAGCTGCGTTGTGTGCCTGCGTGAGGCTCAACGATACGAGGCTGCATTTTTTGGCGCGCATCGATGCTGTGCGGCTGGGCCAGGACGAAGAGGAGAGATATTGAAACAATATCATTTCTCCAAAACCTGAAGTGAAAAGGTTTTCAATGAAATTCTTTTAACAATGAGATTTTTATTTATTTTGGATTCAATAAACTATTTTGAATCTAAATGCTCTTTGATTTTCTTTCTCTCAACTCGAGGGGGTAATACCGGCATAAACAAATACATTTTGGGGTAATAGCTAAAAACGTTGCCCGACCCCCTGTGCTATTGGATCAACATTGGACCCTTCTAGGACCCTTGACAGCAGTGATGCTCTTGCCTGTCTGGTTCTACTTGTGTCTGATAGGAACACTCAAATTACAATTGGGATTTGTCTGCCAGCTTCTTGCTAAATTTGTTTCTCTGTCCTGATTTGTGAGGGTAAACTGAAATGGCCTGCTTCCTTCTAGAATGAAGAAGCTCTGAAGAAATGTGTTGAGGATTACTTTGAACGAATTAAGAAAGAAGAGCTGAGGTACCAGGCATTGAAGGCACATGCAGAAGAAAAGCTACAACAGTAAGTCATGTGTTTTGGAGATCTGGCCGCCTTGAAGGTTACAGTGCTTTAAAGTAGAATGTCTTTTATGTAGCTAATATGCCTGGATGTCTTTTTTGACTTAGAGCAAATGAAGAGATTGCTCAAGGAAGGAGCAAAACCAAAGCAGAAGTGGCGGCGCTCCAAGCCAGCTTACGCAAAGAACAAATGAGAATCCAGTCGCTAGAGAGAAGCATTGAGCAGAAGGTCAGTTTTCAGTTGTAGCTGCTTCTTGGACTGATGCCGGTGGTGATTCAACGCTAAAGTTTCTAATCTTCCAAGGAGGGAGGGGGTGGAGCTGTTACTTAAAGGGCTTGCCATACAAAAATTAGCACTCTGGCTGTAGGGCATATCTGAAGATGTTCAGCAGACAAAAGGTATGGTAGCCAACCTAGACTAAATGTAGACTAAATAAAACTGCACTCAAAGTACTCCGTTGAAGACCATTGATCAATGTGCCAGAGTTCAGGAATAGTATGGGCCTTGTCCTGTTGACCATATGTTGTCCCTTGTAGAAATTACTGATGTCATGTGAATGCAGAATGTTTTCAGTTGTGTTGGGAACATGCCACAGCTGCGCTAGTGACATCCATATTGCACAAGAATCTACCAGGCCCGTATTTACAATGCGGGTTACTCGGTGGATCCCACTGAGTTCCAACTAATCTAAGCATGCTGTAATCTAAGACATGGGCAGAAGGTGCTCTGAGAGCACCCATTTAATTTCTCCTATATGAATCGGAGGCACCGCCATTTGGTCCTTTGGAGAAACAGCACAAGCCTATGCATGTCTACTCAAAGTATGTTCCATTAAGTTCAATGGAACTTGCGCCCAGGTAAGTGTGTGTAGAACTGCTGTCTATTGTGGCTGAAGCAAAACCTCTCTCTTCACCGACACGAGTGCCCTAATCCCTACAGTCGTCCTACTGGGAATCTCTGAAAAGTGCAGACTCTGTTCTACCTGTGTGTGTGTGTGCCCCCGACTTCTTGTAATACACAGGATCTCCCTGAAAGCTGCATAAAGACCCACAGTGCATAGGCTGACAACACCTCTTGCTCTTGTGAGCACCTGCCCTAGAATGTGGGTGACTTTCACTGTGTATATTCGTGCAACATCCACAACCTATGTGTCACAGTTTTTTCCTTCTTCTTTAACAGGAAAAAGAAAACTCTGAACTCACAAAAATCTGTGATGACTTGATTTCAAAGCTGGAGAAAATGTCTTAAATCGTTGCATCCATCCCATTTTGCTGCGTGTGTTTTTTGCAGGTCTTATGTTTTAACTAGTATTTTGAAAAGGCATGTATATCTTGCTCTTGTAAATAAATTTTGTGTGTGCATTTGTATTTAAGGGTGTATTTTGACTGTCCTAGAAGGTCTCAAACAGTGCAGGCTACCTTCCTCCATTCTTGGGCTAGAATTGGGTGTTTCCCCTGCTACTTGGTAGAACTAGACAGCTTAGAGTTTCTCTTTTGTGTGGAACTAATTGTAGGAGGTAGTTTTCCCTTAATAGAAAACAAGATGGATGCTGTCTTCGACATAATTGCCAGTTGACTGAGTCTCTGGAGTTATATTGGAAAAGGAGGGAGCACCAGCCTGTACAACGTTGGTGCAGACTCATGGAAATTGAGCCAGCGGAGTTCGTTCAGAATTAATCTGCACGATCCAAAGACTGCTTAAACCGAGATGTTCTGAATTCAACCCCAAATTGGATTCAGAGCCATGATGTATTGGCTTATCTTCAGTAGTGCACACCTGACCTGTATGATTGAATCACCACTGTAGGTGAACTGATCGATGTGTGTGACTGTCACTGTCCTGGCAGCTGTATTGGCTCGAATGGTAAACTTTCAGCACTAGTAGCCTGGCAAACAGATGTGCATGTGGCTGCTTACCACGTGATGACTGCAGCAAGTAGCATTTTACTAGTGTGAATAAGCGAACACCATAGGTAGAACTTCATTATACTGTAAAATATAACTTATTTTAGAAGCATGCATATAAACATTTCTTTACTTTTTTCCTTTAAACATGGAAAACTGTGTATATGAACCTCTTGTTTGCTCCAAGTGACCAGTGTTCCATAAAGTGGTTTTCAATTGTCCTGCCCTAATTAATATTTGTAATAGCTAAATTTGGTCAATATAATGTCTTCGAAGCCATACAAGCAGTCAGTTGAAGGAGCAGCAATTTTTTCCCAATAAATAAAGCATATTTTTCCCCTAATAAATTTGCTAGTTCCCAGTGTTATGAAGAGGCTCAATAAGTAGTTTTTAAATAAGGATGAGGGTGTCTATAGACATGCAGGGAGTTCTTGGTCTATGCTCTTCTATTGCATTCTAGAGAGCATAAAAGCTGAAGAAGGGAACCCTTGGCTGACTTAAGCTTAAGCTGATCCGTAAGCTTATTAGGTAAGTTATATTGTTGAACTTGATTATGAATACAGAGATCCTGGTAACAGACTGTCGCGTGACATTGATCACTAGCTCAACTGCTAACAGCTTGATGCAAGACTTGTTTTGGTGCTCATTTGGCACTCCTAGTCAAGGAGATTGACTTGAGCTCTTTTGAAATGCCCCAACTGAGCAGCATCCAGATCTGATGCTATGTTAATGGCTGACTACTTCAAAAGTGTGTCTGTGGTCTCTACTCTACATGACACTGTTCTTGTGAAGAATTACTTTGGAAGAATAAGATTCCCTGCAGGAGAGCTGGATTATTCTTTGCATTTTTTTTCCTGGTGTAATAGTCATTTGACTGCTTCCTGTTTCTAGGTATTTAAGGAGAGCTTTATTTTAGTTTTGTTAGGTGATAACCTGCTGTATCCAGAGGCTTGGTTTCATTAGCAGAAAAACAATACAATGTAGGCAGGTATGGCATATGTTTGTTGCTAAACAAAAAGGGGATGTTGGGCTTTGGCAAACTTCAAGAGCTGCAAAGCAACCACCAAGAATACCTCCATGCGCCTTTTGTAATTCAACTGCTAAAGACCGATCCTAGCTGATCGTTGTATGGCATGTCGGGAAGGAAATGCCCTTCATGTTTATGGAGGGCATGCTGTAGCCTTACCCCCTTGCTTATGAAGGACAAAAGTGGGTAGAAGTAGCAGGCAGTCCAAGATGCAGCTGGCAAAAAAAAGGTATACCTTCTCTAAGAACTAACCTGGTGCATGGCTCTTTCTGCTGTATCATAACTGATCGCCTGGCCTTAAATTGGGTTTGAAAAAAATGGAAAGCTCCTCAAATCTTTCAGCTGTCAGGGTACATTTCTTCGCTAGCCAGCAGGTGCCGCTATTGCCATTCTCATGTCCTTTTTGTACACTATGCTAGATATGAACCCTGCAAAAATCTCAGGTTTCTTTTGTAGACCGCATTACAGCAATTTTTTTAAGCTATGATAGACCCATCCTGTCCTCTGCTGAAGCGATATTTGCTTAAACCCTGATTAAAATTATCTGAAGTGCTCTGCTTAAGAATAAGCAAAACATGTGGCACTGCCTTTAAGGTTAGCAACAACCTTGACCAATCCCTTCTGGTGCTGCTGCTGTTGGTTTATGACAGCTTATTGATTGGCTTTCCAATTTCGCAGCTACAGTCAGATCTCATTGTCCGCTGGGTTAGGTTCCTGGAAAACCTAGTGGATACCGAATCAGCAGATACCGAATCATTGAACCTATGGGAAAAATGGGTTAGGTTCCAGGGGACCCTCTTCGCCATGCACTATATGAACTTTGTGAACCTGAATCTTACCTTGAAGTATATGGGCTTGGTGATAGTGGTTGCACCATCCAGTATATCACATTGGCTCTTTGTTATGGAACAATTCCTAACTCTAGCAAATTAATAATTATTCCTTCCTAACAACATTATGCAAATATAAAAGATATTGTACAGTATCCTGGAAGCCCTGAGAGAGTAAAAACTGTTCCCATTGTTCAAACTTTCATGGCCAGCATGTACTATTAAAGAACGTTTTTTTCAGGTTAAAAAAAGCCATGTAACCTGTAAACAATCTACTGTAAAAAAGGTAAAACAAACTACTTCAAGGCAAACAATCCTACGTTTTGCAAACCCTCTGGCTTGCTTCATCAGGGAATTTGGTCCAGAGTCTCTCCAACACAGAAATCCAGACCTCTCTAGCTCAAAGGAACAATACACCATCTTATACTTCCCTTAATCAGTTGTATCTATCTCAGCTGGCTGTTGCTGATCACTTTTGCCAGTCTGGCTTAAAGTGGCCATGTTTTTCAGTCCTGTTACTTTGCCAAATGGCTTGGTGTTTGTCCTCCTTAATGCTGGTATCCCAACTGTTATTGTTTTATAATCAGTTGGATACCAGCATTAATGAGGACAAAGATCAAGCCATTTGGCAAAAGTAACAGGATTGAATTTTGGAGATGTGGCCACTTTAAACCAGACTGGCAAAAGGGATCAGCAACAGCCAGCTGAGATACAGCTGATTAAAAGGGACATATAAGATGGTGACACTGAAATTGATTAGTGACGATGGCTGAGTTGCAAAGGATACTGGGGGAACGGCTGATGGTGGTGGTAGGGTAGCCTTGGATTCTAATGTTCTTGTTCTGCTGCTGACTTTACTGCTGAAGGTGCATAGCATTATGACTGTGTATGGGAGTAGCAGCTATGTGGCATAGACTAGCAGAACTACAGGTGTCCCCCCTTAACAATGGGGATGCGCCCTAGGGTGCCCATATCCAAAAAGGGACAGGGTGCCTATGACTTTAACCATTTTAAGAAGAGGGAATTTGGGCAGGTGTAGCTTGTTGCACCCTTCCATGATGAGCGGCACCTGCCCAAATTCCTATGGTTAAAGGTATAGGTACCCTGTCCCTTTTTGGATATGGGTACCCTAATGCGTGCCCCCAAACCCTGTCATTAAGGGGGGCTCCTGTTATGCAATGCTATCCTACCCTTTTGAAGTTTGAGGCCTCTCCTGTTCCTGGCCTCTGAGGGCCTCAATGGCTCACAGAGGCCTCCATACCATAAGGTACTTCCGGTTTGCCTCCGAAAACCTTAAGTGCCTTACGGAGACTGCTGCAGGCCATTCTGAGGTAGGCTGAACATCATTCATTGCTTTTTCTCTAACGATTGCTGTTGTATAGGGGGGGGAGAGAAGGTGTTAGGTGGAACGTCGTTCAGAAGGGGACACCTGTATAGGACTGGCCAGTCCAAATATAAGCCTCTCAGGGTAGTAGTCTATAATTCTAAATAAACAGTAAAATACTATTTATTTTATTTATTTATTTATTTACAGTATATTTATCCCGCCTTTCTCCCCAAAGGGACCCAAGGCGGCTTACAACAACAAAAAAGAAAATACACTACCAGAAAAATCATTTTAAAACAGTAAAAAGCAATTAATGAAAATTAATAAACAGTATCTAAAAAACAATTTTAAAAGATCATAGCATAATTAAAACAGGAGCATTAAAACAGCAGCACCCCTACCTGTACCAGCAAGATGTTTAAAAAGGCAGTTAAGGGCTCAGAAGGCTTCTTTGAACAAGAAGGTTTTTAGGCCTCGCCGGAAAGTGTCCAAGGAGGGAGCAGTTCGTAAGTCAAAGGGGAGGGAATTCCATAAGGTTGGTGCCACTACTGAGAAGGCCCTGTTTCTGGCCGCCGCCCCTCACACCTCCCTGGGCGACGGCACCCGCCAAAGGGCCTTCTCTGATGACCTAAGGAGCCGGACTATATAGGAGTAGGCAGTCTCTCAACTATCCTGGCCCCAAGTCGTATAGGGCTTTAAACGTCAAGACCAGCACTTTGAATTGCGCCCGGAAACGAATCTAAAATCATACTGAGAACCTATTGGCAACACTGCTCCCAGCTGATCTACATCCTGCCCTTCCATGGGTAACTGGGACACATGGCAAACTATCAGAGGCACTGAGTTACAGAAAAAAACTGTAGGGAAGGTGCATATTTTTTAAATTTCTGCACTTTGAATTTGCTGTTTTTACCTAAAAATCTGCAGTGCTTTAAAAGGTTGGTTGACTAAAACAAGCTTTTCCAGTCAGTTGTGCACCAGCGCACACAGAGATTAATTTCTGAAGTGCAAGGGCTATTTTGATTAGGAAGACTTTCCCAAACATGGTTCTGGTTGCTCCAGGAGTAAAGAACTCAATATTCTGAACATGTACAAATACGTTCTTTCCTTTTTCACATGTTCCAGAGCAGAATTCTGATGGTTAAAAATATGGGTCAGGGCTGGTCTCTGATGATGATGCTTGCTTCAAATCAATATACATACATTGAGAAATTTACACTTTGGCCTAAAATTAGGCCATGGCCATTTACAACTCCACAAACGTATGGGAAGTGAGTCTGAAGGGGGTCCACAAACGACACTATCTTTTTAATGACAGTAGAACACAAAGGCGTTTGACGGTAGCTTCAAGCCAAGTGCAATCATTTGGGGCTGGAAATGCGAAACAGCTTGTTCAGAGTCGTGTCATTGCTGAATACCACAATTCACCATCCAAGATATTCCCCTTGCCTCAGCCAGAATAAATTGGGTTCCCGTCATACATACATCAGGCTAAACTAAAGTATGCTCAATAAATATTATATTCAAATCGCTGTGGCTTGATCCGTAAGCCACGATAACCAAAGCAAAGCAAACCGACTCTCGGGTTTCACGCACTGTGTAACACTGATCTCAGTGTTTTGACTCTCTTAATGTTGCCAACTGTTTTGCCCTCAAGATTCAAGCGCCCCACATAAAAAAAAAGTGCTCCTGCCCCTATATTCCTTCCCTAAAATGAAAAACAGATGGGAAAATGTATCCCAGGCAAGGCATCCAAACTGCTATTTGAAGTGTGTGAGTGCAGCCTGCCAGGCTTAGGTTGTGTGATTACCTTAGGAGACCCTCTGGTAGCCAGCTATACATAATATGAAGCCCCTCATAGATAGCCAGGTTTCTCAGAAGTAGTCCTGTTATATTCAAATATTAGCTGGCTGCAGGGGGCTCCAATGCTGTCTGGAATTGTGTCAAACAGTGGGAGGGCAGGCTATTGCTTCCCCCTTGCACTATTTTTGCTGAAAATGTTCCCCCTTTCCCTGTGGTTATTTGCCAAAAATAGCTGCTTAGGGGATAATTTTAGTGTGAAAATTGTGTGAGAATGGTCCCTGTGCACTTATAGGCCAGTGGCATCTGATATTGGAACAGAAATGTTGGCTGTTTCCAGTCCACTTCCTGGTTAAACCCCTCTAACAGTGACGACTTTAACGTTAGGTGTAGTTTGATCATCATTCTTCACCTGATCCAAAAATAGCTGCAGTTATTGGGATGATTTGGTCTTTGGGGTCACTTACTTAATCTAGAGCAATGGTTCCCAAACATTTTAGCACCAGGACCCACTTTTTAAATAAATGTATATTTTATTTTAGCACTGGGACTCACTTTTTAAATAAACCATGACAGCATCCATTCTACATTAAACTTATCTTTGTTTTTTGGAATATGAGCCTCATTCAAAGCTTCCTATCTGGACTTTCTTGTGCAATGCACCTTTGGGTGCTTTATATCTGCATAGCATTTTCAACAAAATTTAGTCACTTAATTTTCTTGTTCTTTTTACATATTTTTTGTAACGTTTAAAAGTGAGAAAACAACATGCGTTAACACCTTAAGTTATATCAGTTTTTAAATTATTCAAACCACGTGTGGCTGAAGCTGTGTGATTCTATAACTTACATTCTGATACACAGTCGCTTTTTACCAATTTCCCAGAGGTGGCACTAGGGTTTGCATCACCCAATGCAAGAGCTCATCGCATCATCCCAGTGGTGTCACTAAGGTTGGTGTCACCCAGTGCAGTAACTCATGGTGTCACCCCCATTAACTTTATTTTCTAACATTTAACAGTACAGGTCACCCAATAAATCAGTAACCAACAAAAAAACCCAGTGGCCAACTTGATGATACTCGCACAACTGAATAAGAGTTCTATTATTAGCTTGGAAGGATACATAAAAATAAGACCTGACTCATACTAACACCTTATTAGTTACATACTGTGTCATAACATCTGATTATTCCGAGAACCAATCAGTCTCATTGGTCAGTTCTGAGTTAAGGAAATCCACTTTTTGTTACATAAGGCAGTTTTCCTTTTTGGTTATTTGGCCATACCTTTTGATAGAATACAGATAATTCAACACGGTTTTTGCATTCTGCATTAAATTACCTTTCCAATGATATATAACGTCATGGTATTATTCATAAATACAAATTTTTCAAAAGGTTTCCACAATTTTGGCCAGTAGTGGTGTCACACACCCCCAAGGGTGTCACCCGGTATGGTCTGCAACCCTAGTACCCGCACTGCCAATTACTATTCACATGAGTAAAGCTCTAACAGTCAAGCTGATGAGTGAATTGTGACAGTTAACTTCTTCAGCTCATTTTCCAACACAGCGTGTCTTTCTGACAGCCTGCAATTAATCACTGAAAACCTATAGGTCTCTGGTAGCCAGAGAGAGTTAGTGAGAAGCACTCACTCTAAAACATTCAGACTTACTAGCTCATAGCAAAACGTAACATTTTATTTACTTCACATGCTCATAGTATGTAATTGTGGGTACATTTCTGTGTGTGGTCCCAACTGCAAAGGCTCTTTTTAATTATGACTATGAGCAGGATCTTCATTGCCACAGTTCCAGCCAGCCTTTTTCCACCCAAGTTGCATCTCTGAAGTGACTTGTTTAGAGCTCAGATCTGGTTTGAGGTTTGAAAAGGCCCTCTCCCACCGCTGACATCCATCCCATTTACATGCTGCTTCTCATCGCTGCATGTCTTCGGTTCTCCGATGTCTCTGCAAACATTGCCAGACAAAAGTAAAGACATATGAGGGGCTGATTCACCCTGCTGAACTCTTCTACACTGTTGTGAATGTGGGTACATAGCGATGCAGAGAAAGAGGAGTGTGAAGCGATGATCATAAGAACATAAGAAGAGCCCCGCTGGATCAGGCCAAAGGCCCATCCAGTCCAGCTTCCTGCACACAGTGGCCCCACCAGATGCCTCAGGGAGCACACAGTCAACAAGATAACCTGTTTCCTGTTGTCACTCCCCTGCACCTGGCACAGAGAAAACCTACTTCTAAAACCAGGAGGTTGCTTATGTCTTGTAGCCATCATATCATCCATATGCTCATCCATATGGTGAGCTAGCAGCCATCTCCGATCATGGCTGCATGTGTACCGTTTCTTATTTTATTGGACAAACTAAACCAGCCGCAACTGGCAATGTTATTGAAGAAGGGGGAAAACTTTCCCTCACCCTGAGACACTGGGATCACTGGAGCAGATTTAACCCCTCGCCCAATGTATCCCCAGCTTTACTTTCTCCCATGTAAGTGAATGGTTGCCATTCTCTCTTATAGGGAAAAGTAAAGTGCTGCAATTGGGGAGCAGTATTGTTTGGGGGCAAACCCTCCCCCCCCTTGACCGGGGTGGTGGTGGATGGCCTCTACTGAGAGGCACCCCAGGAATAAAATGTTTCTTTGGGGATAACACTCATTGAGATGCACTGAATCCCCCTTCCTGGATACTTGCAGTATACAGGCTCTCTTGCAATGGTAGAAATTTTGCAAGAGATCCAGAGAGAATGAGGTTTTGCAGTCTTATGCATTGACTCACATTGTTGTTGTTTTTTGATTACCGTATGAAAAAGCATTTTCAGATGAATAAAATCAGCTGCCTTTGGTGTGAGGGTCATGTGCACCTAGAACATAGTCCAAACCATCTTGTGGAATGGTTGGGGGGGGGGGGGTGCAGGGGAGAGAACTTGGATCGTCTTGCTACACAATTGGTTACTTTTAAAATAGTCATATAGTCTAAATAATAATAATAATACCACCACCACCACCATCGGTATTTATATACCGCCTTTCTTGGTCATCGGATTTCTGCTCCAGCTTTCATTCAATACGGTTTACACAGGCAAGCTTTTTTCTAAACCGAAACGATTTTTACATTTTACAAATGTTCTAATCTTGCATAGAACACTCATTCCAGGTGCTTTCCTTCACGGTCTGGCATCTCTCTGGTATTCACCTCCCACACGTCGACTTGACAGCAACACTGCCTCCCACTCAGTGTGCCAGCTGCAGAATTCTCTCTCTCACCGAGGCTTCTGCAGCTTGTCAGCGGTGTGTCGACAGCTCTCAAGGAATCACAAACTGCTGTCCTCAGATCTTCAGGCATACGAGACGGCCGCTCTACCAACTGAACCTGACCTCCTACCTCTTAAGAAAGCTGCAGCAGATAATGAAAGGCCTGGAAAAGGATAAAGAAGCGCTTGGATATACAGCAAGTCCTCACTTAGTTGATAGGTTCTTCTTGGAAACTGAGACTTTAAGCAAAACGACTTCTAATGAATCCAATTTACCATAGGCTAATTGATAAACAAACTATGGCATTTTTCCATCAACTTTAAAATGAAACTACTTTAAACAAAACGACTTTGAGAACTTGCTGTATAGACCGTGTTTCTAGCATACGTGATCTTAAATGTTCTGGGACTAGAATGGAACCATAGGAATTTCAAGAGAGCAAATGTGAAAGATGAACCTTTCCCGCCCCCCTCCCCCCGAAAACATAATGAAACCAACTATGAATTTGACTGAATTACTTTATTTGTAGGAATATTAAGCAGAAGTAAAGAAAAGAAGTTACAGTGAGGTCACACCGATCTTTACTTTAACAGTAGCATATCCAATGTTTCTAACCTGCCTCTAGTTTGTACTTCACTCAAAACTCAATAAACAGGATTAAAATGTGTGTGTGTGTAGGGGGGGGGGGTTTGCTTCCAGACTCTCGTATTACTGGAGGAGGGGGGAGAGATTGTACTGGGTGTGCTCAAACAAACACGTTTCTCTTTGGTTTACAAACTGTAATCTCAAATACAAGGAGATCAGTTATTGAAAGTATAAAATGGCAGAATGCAAGAAACCATTTATTTATTTTTTTGGCACGCATGGATCTTTGTTTTTGCAAATTTGTTTTTCCTGCCGATGACAAGTAAACAGTAGTACCCTGTGCAAATTGGCTGCACAAGGAAAATGTTTGCTAAATGGTACTTGTCTCCTGGCCAAACCTAACAGTCAACAATGACAAGAGGTGAGGAAACTGACTGAAAACAGTGCCCTGTCTGCTGGAGTGAAGAAAAAAAAAACTGGAAATGAGAAGAAGCAGGAGAGGTTGGGCTTTGGCACACGGATAGGTAAAGTTAGGCAACAGGAAAATCATTCCCTCTCTTTATTCTGGCACTCTAATAAAAAGTGACAACCAAAGCTTTGATAATATATAGAAAAGTTAATGTTTTGCGAAACCAGACATTAACAACCCAATCCTGTGTAGGATACGGCGGCCAGCCTAAAGGGTTGAGTTCCCGGGCTGCCCCTTGCTGCCCGGTCTACCCTCCCCCTGCCCCTGCCTCAACTGCAGTAGGTCTTACCTGCTCCGGCCGACGCAGGGCTGGGGAGACGGCAGGGCAAGCGGCGCCGGCTGCAGCACCAGCGTTGCTTGCTCTCCGGGTGTCGCACAAGTGCTTTACGGCACTTACGCGACACCCTGCCCTGGGGCAGCACGCACTGCCCTGGGGCTTAGGCTACACAGGATTGCGCTGTAAAACATTTTAATAATCTACTCTGAAATCATCTTTGTTGGTTAAATTGTCCACTACATTTTTTTTCTTTTGTTCCTGAATGTTTTGAGTACGTTTTCCTCCCCTCAGTGCTTGGATTTTCTTTTATCTTTATCTCTTTTTGATCATTACTAACAGGGTTTCCGTAGCTACCATTCAATAGGAACTGCATTTCTTCCCTTAGCTAATGTTCTTTTTTGGTCTAGAGAGATCAGTGTCTGTATCCTGTGCTTCTTTCTTGATCTATCATCTGCTTTTGAAGCTGTTGCAACTTCTTTGTTCAATCTTGGCTTTCATGGTTCTGTTCTTTTCTAGATTTTTCTCTTATCTTTGTAAAATGGTTCTCCCTCATTCCCCTTTCCTCAACCGATTAGGGTTAATCAAAGATCTGCTATAAGCTCTTTCCTTTTAATTTGTCATCTTTGCCTTCGGATTCTCATTTGGCATTAATTTGGCCATGTCTATGTCGAAGATATTAGTTATTCATTTCTGTCTCTGATCATTGCTTGTTAATCTTTCATCTTCCCTTCTTGCTGTTTGCTCTTGGCTGTCTGCTCATTCTTCAACGTTAACTGGACAATCCTATGCGCCAGTCTAAAGCGGCTGCCACTATGTCAAAGCTTACACTGGCAGAATTACTTGATCTCCTATGCTGTCCCAACAGCAACGTCAAAAATGCAATCATGCAGGGCCTCCGAGAGGAATTTGATCTGGGGGTACAAAGTTTCTTTTGGGCCCCTTCTGAAAGGGGGAAGGGTGAAATGGGGTGGGGGAGGGTGGCAATGAGGGCAGACTGAACAGGGACAGGGAGGGAGTAGCAATGGCCAGAAATATCTCTGGAGCCCAGGTCTACCAGGATTCCCAGTGCCCCAATCAGCAAATGGCAATGGGTTACGGGGGGGGGGGGCACTGTTTTGCAGTGGCTATGATCCTTCTTCCCTAGACCACTGAAACGTGCAGTTGTGTGCCACAAGAGAGTTATAGCCCGATCCTCTGTAATTGGATCCTCAGCAATTGATTGCTCCGCCACGCCAGGCCGTCACAAACGTGCCATAAAGCATACTTGTGATGACTTGTAATGGTCACTGGTGCAAAGGCCGGCAGCCCTTACTCCGCCGTCCTCTAGACCCGACACCGACCGGTGAAGGTAAGTCCTGCACCGGTCAGTAGAGGGACGAGGGGAGGGTGGGCAGGGGCATGGAGGGAGGGGGCCGATTAGCTGGCCCGATCCAGGAGGAAGGCAGGGATCTTGGCGGTGCACTCCGCCAATATAAGAACATAAGAAGAGCCCTGCTGGATCAGGCCAAAGGCCCATCTAGTCCAGCTTCCTGTATCACACAGTGGCCCCACCAGATGCCTAGGCCCGTTCCCAGGCCTGACCAGCCTTACATGGCCTCGAATGTACGCCAGGCTGGTGTACATCCAAGAAGGCCCATAGGACCCCAGGCGGCTTGCACCCACGGAAGGGGATGAACGTCCCCTTCTCCTGAGGTGCTCCTGGGCTGCCCCGGGGCGGCCTGGGGGTGGCATAGGATGTGGCAGCAGCCGGCTATTTCGGTCGGCCGCCACATCTTACACAGGACTGTGCCCTTAGTAGTGATCCTGTCCTTGTCCAATCTGCATAACTCAGGGATGGGATTGCACTTTGTATCTTTAAAAAGACAACTCTGGACTCCTCTTGCCTTGTTCCTTTCGTTTCTTTGTGTATCAATAATATTACTAGCACCTGCAAACTAGGTGTAAAGAGGCATCTTTTAGTGGTGCTTCTCTTCTATTTAGCAACTGTCCCTTTTCAACCCAGCTTAGCATGCCTCCCAGTGGCTGTTTGCTGGTGCTGCGTTTGTGAGCCCTTTTGGGATGGGGAACCATCTATCGGGGCCCCGACTTACCGATGCCCGGGAATGACCTCCGATCCCCACCGGAGGCAGGGAGTGAACAGCCCGAGGGGTCGTTCCTCCATGCTGCGGACCACCAACCTTCCCCAGCCAGAATCCCACCGCCCAAGCCACCGGGAGCCATCTGCCTGGCTCCAGGAGAGGCGACGGCAGCTCCTTCGGGGTCCGTCGCGCTGGTAGCGGCAGACGCTTTACCCCGGGATGGCCCTCCTGGGCGTGCGCTCACAGCCACTGCCACCCCTGACAGACTCCCAGGTGGCCTCGGCAGTGCAGCAACAGTCCTGGAGTACCTGCAGGATCAGTTCCCCATGGCCCGGCCAGGGAGTAGAAGCTCACAAGGCCCAGCCCTTGTGGGCAGGCTTCCCCTGAGGGGAGGGGACAGGAGGGAAGCAAAGGACAGCATAAAAGCCAGGGCAGCCAATGAGGAAGGTTGGCTAGGAGCGAGGTGAGGCTGTCTCTAGAAGCAGGACAGGTCTTCACCAAGGACTTCCACCACCCTGGACCTGAGAGGAGGAGTAGGGTGCTGTAAACCCCCTCCCTCAGCCTTTTCTGAGGTCATTCACTTGGGCAACTGCAACACCCCACAGGGCCTCTGCCGATCCTCAGGGGGACCCGAGAGCACGCCCCCGACACCATCTTTTAATTTATTTTGCTATGGTAATTGCTTTGTGAACTTTTTGTTGAAAAGCCATATATAAATATTATTAATAATAGTTATCTTCCTTCTCAAGGCTAGAGATCTTGTTGCTATTTTTTCTTCTCTTTTCTTCTCAGATTTCATCCTTCGCTATGTCTTCTCACTTACTTCTCCTTAGCTGTGGGACTGCTTATCAGCCCATATTTATTTAACTCTTCTAAAAAGATTCCCTTGTTAGGCTTGCCATTTGTCCTGGAAAAACCGGGACTGTCCTGGTTTCCAGAACCATGTCCTGGCCAGCCCTCATGTAGTACTGCCTCATGTGCCCTCACAAGATTTGGGCACCGCCATCTTGGATCTTGTGAGATTTCACGAGATCCAAGATGGCGCCGCCGAAAAAGGTACGTTTTGAAAGTGGCGGCGGCGGCGGCTTGAGGGGGCAGAAGTCCTGGTCTGCTCAAATGCAGCCAGCCAGGCTCCAGAGAGGGGGCGGCGGGACAGGCAAGCTGTAGCGGTGGCAAAATGGCCATTTTCATGGCCACAAAAAATAATTTGGGAGGGGGGGGTGTCCTGGTTTGGAACCGGGAAAATATGGTTAACCCTACCT
The DNA here is from genome assembly GCA_026170595.1 of Plestiodon gilberti rubricaudatus. Classification (NCBI taxonomy): domain Eukaryota; kingdom Metazoa; phylum Chordata; class Lepidosauria; order Squamata; family Scincidae; genus Plestiodon; species Plestiodon gilberti. The sequence goes on along the minus strand of JANXHW010000003.1, from coordinate 106,686,697 downwards.
TTGTACTCATTGTATTTCAAATATGGCAACAGTCGTGTGAAGGTGAAATCCATCTTGCATTTGATTAAGTAGATGCTGGCCCACGACGGCTTATGCCACAATCGCAGTCCAATCTTATTCAAAGCCCTGTGCTCGGATGTTGCAGCACTGGGGCAGGCTCCGCTGCATCCAGCGCGGGGCGGAGGTCTCCTTGAGGGAAGGGGACAATCATGCCCTTCCCCCATGCCAAGCCCCAGCAGCCCCCATGGGGCTACTTGGAGGAATACCAACAAAATTTAGCAGGGGGAGAGTAACTGCCCCCTTTCACCCCAGCACAGTGTCTTTTCTGGTGGCTGTTGCTGGTGTTCTTCTGCGCCGTTTTTAGATTGTGAGCCCTTTAGGGACAGAGAGCCATTTAATAATTTAATTTTGTCTGTAAACCGCTTTGTGAACATTTTGTTGAAAAGCGGTATATAAATACTGTTTAATAATAATAATAATAATAATAATAATAATAATAATAATAAAATGGCTGGAACAGCTCCGAGAAGCCCTGTACTGGGCTTTCAGGCATGGGATGGGGGATAGAGTTCCGCCGAACCCGCCCCTTCCCAGGCCTGATCCGCCCTCCTCCCCACCCTGGAACACTGCCTCCCCGCCCCCCACCTTCCCGCTGGCTGATGGAGAGCTTACCTGCCTCCTGCCGGTACTGGCCTCCACTCCGGTGAGACAGGTCTCCACTGTTGCAACGTGCTTTATGGCATGTTTGCAACAGTGCGGATCCCAGTCCCGCTGGCATAGGATTGGGTTCTCAGTCTGTTAATCTTTAAGATCCTGTTGTTTCTGTTACAACATATGTAGCAGCACAAGGGCTACTCTTCTAGAAGCGTCTCTTTAGCATGGCTACAATCCTAAGCACATTTACCTGGGAGTAAGCGGCACTGAACAAAATGGGACTTAGCTCTGTGTGTGAACATGTATAGGATTGTACTGGAAGTGTGTTTAGGATTGCAGCCTGAGCTTTTCTTGGAGCAGGACAGTGGGTTGGAGGGAGGGAAAGATCTGAAATATTTAGGAAGAACTGCAAAACCATTCCACTCGTCTCTGGGCTCGAAAGACAACCATTTGTTAACTCCCTTTCCAAATGTTAATGCTTACAACCAAAGTTGAAGTTATTTTTGGATTCGCCAAAACATTTCATTGAAGGTAATAAAGCAGAAATTATATAGCTCTAAGCCAAACTTTGCCCACAAGACAAAGCATTCCCTGCCCCAAAGCTATCGAACCCTGAAGGAAAATAAAGGTTTCTTTTACCTAAAAACCCATCCTTATAATAACATTATTATTAAAGGAAAGAGTTTCTTATGAGCCCTCCCCCCCCCCCCCGCCTTGGAGTTTTTCTGCTATGCCCTCAACTCCATCTTTTCTCAATTACACTTAATTTCAATTTATCGTACAATAACTCCTGTGGGTGTTGCTGGTTCCTCGAAGGTTATAATTTTGTGCTAGTCCACTAGCTTCATTTTAAAAATTATACCCTGCAAACTCTCAGTACCATTTGGCAAAACAGCTGATATTTTTTGAATTAGGCCTGTTTCATTGCTGGCACTGTTTATGCTGTGAGCTTTTATTATTCGATGTCATAAATCTCCCATTGCAACACCTGAGTGTTCCTGATTGCTAATGTGAAGTCATGGTTTTTCCCAGTAACCAACAACAATCGAAACGAAGTGCTGATGAGAGCTCTGCGCTGAATAGTATCAATACAGATGTTGCAGCCAGGGCCTCTGGGAAGAATTTTATCCGGGGGTACAAAGTTTATTTTGGGCCCGTTCTCGAAGGGGGAGGGGCAAAACGGTGTGGGGGTGGCAATGGGGGCAGGCAGAACAAGGGCAAGGAGGGAGCAGCAATGACAGGAACAATCTCCGAAGCCAGGTCTATCGGACTTCACAATGCAGAGCCCAGATCTACCCACCTGGTAGACCTGGCCTCCTTGCACGACGTCAGTAGAGGCTGCACAGCGAGGGCTGTAGGGATCCCACATGGGCAGCGAGTCCAAGTGAGATTGGAAAAGGTTCTGGGGCCCCTCCTTTGACTCCCGGGCCCCTTTTTGACCCTGGGCCCAGGTACAATTTGCCCCCGGTACCTCCCCTCTCATGGGCCCTGGTTGCAACCAACCACCAATGAGAACTTTTCAGGGCCTTGAAATTAGTGTGGCAGAGTAGAGCAACCATCGCATAGGCTAGGGTACACATGTTCAGTTTTCCTGACCTGCTATGAAGCTGGTTCACAAATGCATTTTCTGCTGCTTGATAAATGCACCAACATGTGGTAAACTGCATGTGTGAAGGTGCCGTTGCAACTTCACCACCAGAGAAAGCACTCTCATACCACCTGAAGTCAACTCACACACACAAAAAATACTTTTCAACAGAGTCAGTTCACATGTCCAGTGGCAAGTAATCAGTTGTTAAGTAGTTAATGGAGCGATCCTGTGCCAAATGTATGCTAGTTTTGAGATCTGGTGGAAGTCCACTACACCTACGCAGTTTCTCAATCTGTGGGTCGGGACCAACTTAGTGGGTCCAGACCCGATTTCTGGTGAGTCCCGCAGAGCTTCCAATGAAAACACCAGTGATGGAAAAAGCCCTGAGGCTATTCAAAAATCAGATAGCTGCTAATTGCCCTGCAAGGGCTGAGCTCCTGCAGTTTGCAAACTTGTGTAAATATAGGGAGATAAATGTTTGAGCCTCTTTTTTCTGGTGGATTTTTTTTCCAAGTCTGTCAATGACAAGTAATGGGGGCAGGTGAAGACTGGGTCAAATAACTAAGCCCCTCAAGCCTTGCGGGTATTCATTAGGGCTGCCTCATTATGAGAAATGGATTGATTTTTTGCAAATAAACAAAAAAATTACTTGTAAATAAATAAAATATTATTTCTTTCTGGATCACCTTTTTTATTTTAAGGCTAGGTGGGTCCCAATAGAGTGTCATTTTAAAAAGTGGGTCCTGGTGCTAAAATGTTTAGGAACCACTGCCCTACACCATTCTGAGGTACATCACCTCATCGTGGACTATTACACGGGTATATTCGCTTTGGTGCAAGTCTGGTGCCAGATACGCCAAAATGGGGTGGTAACATAAAGAGTACCCTTACGTTAAATCCGAAATTCCCTCCGACTTTGCCCCCACCCCCTATCCTTGTGTAATGCTATAGTGACGACAGAGGCAACGTAAGACAAAACTCTCGCATTAAACACAACGGAGAACCAATATACACTGCCCCCACCATGCACTTATACTTTGCTCATCATAGCGCTTATAAGAGAAGGGCTACCTTTTTAGCTTTTGGAATTTTTTGAAAAGGGAGCCAATTGTAAGAGTGACAGTACGAATAGGTTGGGGGCAAGCAACATGGTGGAGAATTAATGCCATCTATCAGGGTAATGTTAAAGTAGAGGCCGTAACTGTGAGAAGTATTACTCCCCAATTCTTGCATTCCAGCATGAGTATACCCTGTGCTAATCACATAGAAGTTAAGTGTCCTTGCACGCGCTGATCATGCACGCACGTATGTAACCCTAATCAGAAAGTACAGCCCCTCCTATGCAGACTCAGCCATGAACAAGCCATGCTTTGTGAAACTGGACATTACTGGACACTATTTTATAGATAAGCATAAAAGGTGGTGAGAAGGCAATAGGCTAGAAAACACCGCAAACAGGAGGAGAAATTGTTAATTATGCATGATGCTTGGCTTGCTATAAAACCTTTGGTATGCCTCATGATCGGGGCCCACAGACTTTGAGATGCAATATCCACTGTGTGTGCCCTTTATTCCTGGAATAAACCATCCTGCTTCTACTTTTTGTTGCTGTGCTGTTATTAAACACCGAGTGGCTAGGTCCAGATACTACAATGTCGCTAGGAGGGAGGTTCTTATGATAAGAAGAGTTCTTTTGTGCATCTCCCTTTGATTCTGGAATTTGTTTTGACCTCCACAATGTGGACCTGGACATTTTATAGTCTGTCCAGTTGCATGGTTCAATCAACAGGGAACGCTATAGATTCCTTAAATGCTATTTTAATGAATGAACCACAATACTGTACTTCCTCCTACCTCTTTGTAATGTAAAATTCAAGATGATTTTTTTTAATGGATTCTTTGTACTACCAGGCTACATACTCAAGCACAGGAGGAGACATGAGATCCCCTAACTGAAGAAAAGAGGCAGGTTAAGAGATGGGGAGGGAATCTGTCATACTCTTCTCCCAATCACAGCGCAATCCCAACCAACTTTCCAGCGCTGGTGTAGCCGTGCCAACAGGGCGCACGCTGTATTTTGCAGTGCGGGGGCAGTCATGGAGGTTTCTTCAAGGGGAGGGAACTTTGTTCCCTTACCTTGGGGCTGCACTGCAGTTGCACCGGCACTGGAAAGTTGGTTAGGATGGCGCTGTCAATGTCATAGCATTTAGGCCCCCCAGAGCCTGTCATTCTTCAAAGGGTTTGCTGCTTTCTTCTTCGAAGTATTTCTGTGAACCAACTGCACAAGTTTAATGCATTGCTTTAGAGATGTTTGAAAACATGTGAGGAATTTCCTTGCTGGAAATCATAGTGCTATTGGGCTACTGAGCCAACTTACAGGTCTCTGTCCTGTGGCAAGAGCTTATGTGTCCAAATGTGCTGAAACAGATCATATTGCAATTTTGGACCCAACTGCTCCAACCTTTGTACTTCATCATAACAGAGATGCATCTTCTTTCAGCTTTGTTCCCCAGGGCTACATTTCCCCAAAGCCTTTGTACTCACTTGTAACAAACGCTGCATTAAAACAGCTTAGGGGGAGCCCTGATGCCTAATAGACTCTCAACAGGGTTAATAACTGAGCTCCATTTAATAATCCACAGGGCACAGAAAGCTCATTTCTTCACAGTTGCACTCTGAATGTTCACTTGGGGGACAGGTTTAATCAGTCTGGCACTTGTTCAAATAAAGACATTCCCATTTCTTAAAAATAAATGGAATGTAGCAGCCATAAATCAAACAGAACTACTGTGATAATGTTCTCTTGGTTCAGGCCTGCCTAAAGACAGGCACTTGCATTGGGTGCAGAAGTAGCACGACACACAGCCCAATCCTAACCAGCACCTCAGGGTCGCACGGCCCATGCTGTATCCAGTACTGGGGAGGATCAGGCTGGAGGTTTCGGCATAAGGGGACATTTGTCTGAGTAAAGCCCCAGCCTCTGCAATGGGGCTACTCGGATCTGCACCAGCCTCATGGCGCAGATCCAAGAAGTCCCATGCAGGCAGAAAAGGCCTGGGAGGGGGCATAGGATTCGGCATGCACCAGTGCCACTAATCCTGCCCCCTCCCAGGCCCCCGCCCTGTTAACCCCCTCCACAGCCTCCCCCAGCCCCCATACTGCTCAGTGCAAACCTGACATGCTCCAGCAAGTGGTGGTCCTGGCTGCAGCGCTGGCGGGACGGCATAGGCCTTCCCGCCAGCCCCCGCTTCCTCTCCAGGTGTTGCAACATGCTTTACAGTACATTTGCGACACCCTAGGCTGGTGCAGTGGTAAAGTTGCTGATGCAGCAGTTGCGGGCGCAGTGGTAGAGTTAAAACATATAGTAAGAGTTTATTAAAAAAATAATGGGGGAAGGGGTTGTAGAACAATCCAAGAACAAGCAGGCTTGGGTGTTGGAAGAGCCCAGGTGCTGATCTTAGCAAAAAATACAAGCAAGCAATTACAGGCAAACCTTAAAGCAAAATAAAATTCCTTATGTGACTATCTCATTGATCCTTATCTAAACTTACATCCGGGCATCAGCCTCGGATTTCATTACACCTCTCTGACTCAGGGAGGCGGGTGGACTTGACCACACACAGATGAACCCTGAGGGAGCCAAGTCAGAACACACACGAGCATTCGTGAGTAACTATGTCCAGTGAGGTCACTGCCCTGTTCAAATGGATGTTCTGTGAACACTGGGTATCCCACCCCACCCCACCCCAGGAGCTAACCAAGCAATTACCATAAAAAGAGTGGGCTTGGCTTCCCAATTGGTGGTGGGCACCTGCTAGGGGTTATTGTTCTTCTTGTACCCAGACAACAAAGATGGCCAGAACACAGAATGACATGTCTGCCATGTCATTCACTCTCGCTTTTTGATTAGTAATTTAATGTGCCATTAATTATGCAATAGACACATGTTATTGTTTTTAAATTATATTGTGGTATATATCCTGAATTTTATTTTAATATGTATTGTAATTTTTAACTTTTATTGTCAGTTGCTTTGGGTTACCCATCAGGGGACAAAAATGTGGGAGATGATAGATAGATAGATAGATAGATAGATAGATAGATAGATAGAGAGAGAGAGAGAGAGAGAGAGAGAGAGAGAGAGAGAGAGAGGATAGTACTGAATTGATTTTAACAAATCAGTTATTTCCCTGCCATGCCACTCTGAAAGGGGCCTGTGGAGGAGGGTGATCACATTTAAATAAGTTCACCCCAGCTCGCCAGCTAGATCAAAGAATGTAGGCAGTGTACGGATGCTATTGCCTGCTTCATTGTTCTCTTCCTTCTTTGCCCCTGGCTACACGCTACAACATAGCTTTGGGGATATCGTCCATGTAACAGGGAAGGAGGCTTTCATTATGAACCAAGGTGTTTGTGACAGTGTCCTAAAAGTGCAAAGCTGCAGTGTCACTAACTTTGCACGCAGGCTGAGAATTCTAATGTTAATATCCTGTTCTAAGAGAGTATTGAATAGAGGACTTTCCTTGATACCTATGCCTAAAAGGTAAAGGTGACCCCTGACAATTAAGTCCAGTCGTGTCCGACTCTAGGGTGTGGTGCTCATCCCCATTTCAAAGCCGAAGAGCCAGCGTTGTCCGAAGACGCCTCCATGGTCATGTGGCCGGCATGACTCTCCTTGCCGCAGCGCGTAGCATGTGGCTGGAACACGGAGCGTTGTTTACCTTCCCGCAAGCGGTACCTATTTATCTACTCGCTTTGACATGCTTTGGAACTGCTAGGTTGGCAGGAGCTGGCCAAGCAACGAGAGCTCACCCCGTCGCTGATTCGAACTGCTGACCTTTCGATCAACAGCTCATGGTTCAGCGGTTTAAAGTTGATTTATTCTCATTAATGAACAATGAGATTCAAGTGTTATTTTCTGGATAGACATCTGGCATATGAGAAGGATAATTCTGAGAATCATTTTCATTCTAGATCTAATTTTAATTCTTAAGCATCCATATACTCTTTCATACATACATACATATGTTGGATAAATTGTTTTTAAGAGACTTGGGCTGCAATCACTCTTACCTGGGAGTAAGCAAGCCCCATTAGTTATAATGGTGCTTACTTCTGAGTAGACATGATGCATAGAATTGGGCTCTTAGAGCAGTTTGAGAGTGACAACTATGAATAAGTGGAGGCATTGTATAAATTGTATAACTCATAAGACCTGGATATACCTGTAATTCTCAAACTCGCAGAAAAAGGAGGGTCTGTGGTTAGTTTTAACCAACAGGATTATAACAATGAAGTGACTCAACAACTGTGTGTCAGAGTTGTGTCACCTGCGTTGGAGATCCAGGTGAGTCCATACAAAAATGACAAGTAATAACTGGAGGTACTTTGATCCACTGATCCACTCACTGAATCAATAGGATCACACATCCTGACCAACCTCATTATTCCAGGCCATGAAGCTGGCACAATACTACTGCACACCTCTACTGACTTATACAGCTGAGGAGGTTCAGCAATAGAGACAGGTTTTCACGCACAGTGCAATCCTATGCATGTCTACTCAGAAGTAAGTCCCATTGTGTTCAGCGGGGCTTACTCCCAGGAAAGTGGGCATAGGATTGCAGCCTTAGTGGATACAGGGGGTCATCTCTTTCCTTTTGACCACATTCAAGGAAGGTATGGGACATAAGCGAGGGAAAATAGGGTGCCATTCAATGAGCAGTATTGCACAGCTCATTCTGAAATGGCATTTGTCAGCAAAGGTTTCCCCCCCCCCCAAGATGTTCTCGAAGGGAGTCTAAGCAAATACTCCTGAAAATTGCTAGCCTATAAACCTCCATTTGACTAAAGCGACGTGACGGTCTTCACTGCTAAACTATTTGGGGATTGCTATTTAAACACAGCAAGCAGTTCATTATCGTTTGTGTTTCTCTGCTGAGCTTTTACCCTTTTGTAAATCCACTTAAGTCCAGGATTGAGACATTTCCAAATCTGCCAGGTCACTCCTGCTTATCTTTCCCATGACACCCTGTCTTCCAATCATCCTGGGGCCATGTCAGTGCATTTCCACATAAAGCGATTCTTCTAGCTGAATGGAGGTATTTCTCTTCCCCCCCCCCCCACCCTCCTGCCCTGCTTTTGCAGGGAGCTACTAGCGTGGTTTAAACACAGACAGTATGACAGATGCATGGTGATTTTCTCAAGCAGAATAGAGTTCGGGACCATGGACTGAATGTTAAATGGACCATACCCTAAACATAAAAACAGCCCAAACATGCCTACTTGATTTATACTAATGCTTATTTTCTCTGTCTGGTCAAAGGTTTAGGCACTTCAAATAGTTTCCCAGGGTAACTTGACTATGACGGACTTTAAAGAAGCTTCAAGGCATAAATTGAATTACAGTACGCTTAGCTTGTGGTTGCTAGGGAGATTCCCAAGACTGAGAGAAAGTTCCTGGCTATTCTTTGCTAGGGGTTGGTTTGGTGGTGGTGTGTGTGTGTGTGTGTGTGTGTGTGTGTGTGTGTGTGTGTGTGTGTGTGTGTGTGTGTGTGTGAAGGTGAAACTAAACTGTGAAACGAAACCTTAATGGGATCTTTGCTGGGACAAAATTGACGTTGGCATTACCCACTAACGTCACGTCTGCGAGAACGAGAACAAGCTTGTATGAAGCAGATTTGACAAAGAGGTTTGATAAGTCAGGTGAGGGAGAAACAGGTTTTCATGAAGGTTTTTCATATGGCATTCAGGTTGAGTATCCCTTATCCAGACTGCTTGGGACGGGAAGTTGTCTGGATTTCAGATTTGTTTGGATTTTGGAATATTTGCATAAATATAATGAGATATATCTTGGGGATGGGACCAACGTCTAAACACAAAATTCATTTATGTCTCATACACCTTATACACATAGCCTGAAGGTAATTTTATACAATATTTTTTAATAATGTTGTGTCCCAGCATGCCTTGCACTATGACAACCAGGTGCTGGAAAACATTTTTTTAAAAGTCATAGCCCCAAAAATAGTCTGGATTTTGTAATAGTCTGGATTTCGGATGTCCGGATAAGGGGTAATCAGCCTGCATCTGGTGGCAGATCTGTGCTCAGTTATCGCTCATAGAACTCAGGATCAGACCAGAACCAGGCTGCCGTAGAGGCAGCTGGTTGAAACGGAGAGCCGAATTGCATGTCCAGAATGGTTCAGCCCTTCTGGGACAGCACCACCTCAAGCTGCAGAGGGAGATTGGCCTGGTTAAATGCTCCCCCCAAGGGGGGGGGGAAATGCATGCACACTGAAAACGAAGCACTTTAGAGCCAAAAGGTTCTCTGCTCAAGCCATGCTAGCTTGCCATGGGAGGGACGTTGTTGAGATGAGGAGGCACTCAAACATGTGACCCTCCGCATGAAGTCTCAGGTGTAGTTGCTGCTGTTGCCAGGGCCCATGAGAGGGGGGCAAAGGGGGTAAATTGTACCTGGGCCCAGGGTCAAAAGGGGGGCCCAGGGGCCAAAGGAGGGGGCCCATACATTTCCTGGGATCTCAGCTGGCCTCAGGGAGAGTGAAAGATGGTGGCTGGGCCAGGTCTACCGGGTAGGTAGACCTGGGCGCCGCACTGGGAAGCCTGGTAGACCTGGGCTCCGGAGACTTTTCTGGCTATTGTTGCCCTCTCCCCACCCTGTTTTGTCCCCTCCCCCTTTGAGAAGGGGCCCAAAAGAAATCCCTGCGCATTCCTGCGTTGCACCTTGTTCCAGCCTGGTTGCCTTGCCTGAATGAGCAGCACTGGCAGTAGGGATCCGCCACACGTACTGACACGCGTACTTGCAAGCCTGGTTTAATTGAGATGCCCGACATTGTTTTCTGAACGCATGCTTCAGTTCTGACTTCCCAAAGAGAATTCTACCATTCAGAGCTCAGTTTGAGCCTAACAGTTTGCATTTGAAGCACGATGATATAATAGAAACAATTCAGTTGTGATAGATGTTGGCGAGATATATAGAATCTCGTTCTTTTTTCTTTCTTTTTTTTGAACAAAGGGAACCCATTGGCTTATTTTTTAAAATATTTATTCCCTGCCATCTCTTGCCAAAACACCCTGAGGTAACATGCAAATACTGTAGCAAGAACGTTTAAAATATAAATTAATCAAACAATAAGAAGAAACAGTGATAAAGAGAACAAACACAGCCCTGAAACAGAAAAGCAGAAACTTCAGAAGGGCAGTTCAAAAACTAGCCTCTGAAGTAAAACTGTTTTTATTTGCTGTGGGACGATGAGCAGCAGGAAGGCAGGAAGGCTGTTCTTCTGCCAGTAGGGAGTTCTAAGGCTTTGGTGCCACCATGGCCACTATTAGGCTTCTTACTTATGCAATATTTTATTTTTTGTATGCCCTGGTACTAAGGACCGAAGAAGTAGTCATAGATGCAGCATCCCCAATACAAAAAGGAGTGGATACCAAATGAACTGGGGGGAAAAGGCCATCCAAAGCTTACTTAATATTTGCAAAAGCAAATATTGAGTCAGCGGATAGCTTAAGCCCAGGAAAACGAAATGTCTCCAACAGCCGACCTGAATGAGCATCTGCACTAGGTTTATCTAGCAGCTCACTGATATAAAAGGTTCCCAAGAAAGCTGTCAAGGCAGCCACATCAGGCAACAAAACCAGATATCCATGAGCATAATTGTTCAGTGCATTGAAGCTCGGCTGGCCCATGCATGATGCGACTGATGGAGGGTTGCATCGAGCAGCAGGTTGTGTTGAGTAGCCAAGAAACTTGGGGTGTCTTTCACACCAAGCCTGCGGTCACCAGTCTGCTGCAGACAGAGCCACTCTGATCCACTTTTTAACTCGCTAAAAGCAAGCAGGAAGCAGATTGGAAGGCAGAGATTCAGCCCCCTGCCTCCTTCCTTGTGCAGTCCCTTTAAACTAAACAGGAAGTATGGGACACACTGGGAGTGCGCCCAGCACATTCAGCACTTCCTGGTTTGTTTAAGGGGACCGTACAAGGAAGGCGCCACATGATGAGGAGGTAGAAAGCTGGGTTGCTGCCTTCCAAGTGGTTTTTTTTTGGGGGGGGTGCATAGGGGAGTCAGTGGTGGCACCAGTGGGGGCTTCCAATTGGGTGGTGGCCTCGGAGCGTCCGAACCCGTCTGAAAGAAGGCCCAGGCAGCGCGTCAATCCGGGTATTTTCCGGATTTTCACGCATGCGCAGACCCGTTTTGAGGGCTTTTTTTGACGCGCTGCCTGGGCCTTCAGAAGGCCCTGGAGCGTCGACGGGGTCGGACGCTCCGAGGCCGGCTCCCGGGCCGGCCTCGGAGCGTCCGGAGGGCGACGCGCGTCACGGAGGTGACGCGTGAGGGGGTGCGCGCATCACCCCATGACGCGCGTCACCCCCTGGCGGCCCGCCCCCCCCGCCACGCTCCAGTGACGCCAGTGCTCCAATTCATTCCTTTAGAATCCACCTTTGCCCTTTCGGCCTATTCTAAGACCTGGAATGGTCTATAATGGCCCAATTCTATTCTCATTCTCACCGGTGTATTGCCAGGTATGGCAGCGCAATGAGGGCCCCACTATTGTGGCAGCCCCTTGGCGGGCTGCTGCCTGGTGCTGGTGCAGCAGCTGTAAAGCTGTGTGCCGTCAGCTGTGCAGCGCAGCCTGGCCTCCAGCAGGGTTCTGCCAGCAGAGAGGCAGGAAAGGAGCCAAGAGTGGGGTGAGATGGGGTGGGATAAGGCAGAGCCAGCAGCTGCAGGATCCCAAGCCCCTGTCCCGAGCCTGACACATCCCCTGCGGCTCCTCAGAGTTATGCCAGCATAGCAGAGCTGGCATAGCTTTTGGTGGCTGACACACTGGTAAGTATTTTCCCTCCCCACCCCTCTCGCCCAGCTTCTTCCCCAGGATGGTACATAGGATGCAGTGGCCACAGGATTGAGCTATTAGTCTGTGATTAACTCAATGTATCCTGCACAGGTGAGATCTGGGGCTGACTATTTGTAAAGGTATTAATTAAGCCACATTGTAGCAGCAGTGTGACTAGGGCAGAGTACGTGGAGCAGCTGCTCCACTCCCAGGCGCGGGTGGGGGCGCACTTGCCGTCGGCATCTTCTTGCTTTGGCCGTCTTCTGTTCGGCCCGCCCACCCTCCCTGGACCCCGAACAGCTCCCAAAAGGTAACAAAACCGGCGGGGGGGGGCCGCGTCGACGTCACGTCACTTAGGCACGCCCTTGCCCCGGGCGCCGGGAGGGCTAGTTGCTCCTTTGCATTGTAGCTGCATCACTGTACCTGCACATGCCCAGAATGTGCCATGGAGTCTCAGATCCCAAAGCATTAGATAATCTGGGATGATCCCAGCAATCTGAGATGATCCCAGAAGCTAGCTAGTGCTGCTAAAACCAGAATGCAAGCTAGTGCCCCATGGTCTTTGTAGGATGAATGATTAAAGTGGGGGGGATCTAGGCAGGCGAGGCATTTCCTGTTCAAAGCTCTCTTCCTTTACTGAACCTTCTACTTATTTTGTTAAACAGCCACTGTTGGCAAAGAAGTCTTGACGATAAGAAGCAAACAACCTGGTGGAACCAGTTCATAATTCTTACTTTGCAAGAGGAAAGTGTTGCTGGCCCTGTATCAAAAGAAAATTAAATAGTACTGTATTTATCTTTCTCTAAAAATCATATATGTCAAGTTTGGAAGGAATTATCTTTCTCACATCAAATGTTTGCTTGCCTGTATTAACACAATATCGAAACAACTACAGTAGTCCTTACAAAGCAGGCAACCTGACATCTTGTATGGAAATCTGTGAAGGTTTGAGGGGCGAAGAGAAGTAGAAACTCAAGAAAAAAAAATACTGAATAAAATAATTACAGGTGGGCCCCCATATTCACTGATTCGCTATCCACGGTTTCAGTTATCCACGGATCGTGGGGACCCCCCCCCCGGCTTTTACTTTTTCCCCAGTAAGCTTCGTTTCTTCCTTAAAGAAACAGGAGAAGCAGCCTCTGGCTGCTTATTACAGGCAAGTAGAACGAGACTAAGTACTAGACAGGCTCTGCAAGGTTAACAGAAACCTTGCAGAGCCTCTCTAGGACTTAGTCTCGTTCTACTTGCCTGAAATGGAGGCTGCTTCTCTGTTTGTTTTAAGGAAGAAACAAAGTTTGCTGAAAGAAAAATAAGAGCGGGGGGGGGGGAAGCATGCCTGCCTGCAGGGGAGGCAGGGGGGGGGCCCTCAGGAAACCATAGAGGGGGTGTTCGCTCCTATCCACGGTTTCAAGTATCCATGGAGGGGCCTGGAACATATCCCCAGCGGATATGGGGGCCCACCTGTACATCCCTTGAAAGTACCTTGGAACAAGTTCAGGGCTAACTGGTAGCTACTGCCCAGTTTGAGGTGTAAATCTATTTCTGACATGAAATACGTCCAGTCATATATTTTCTTTGTTAGTTATACAAATTGTTCCATGCAGGGACAAAAATATACTCATATCTGATTATGTTCAGAGCACAGAAAGGTATGATCCAAAACAGGAGTGCTCAACTCATTCCACTCCAAAGGCCACGTTTACATTTTTATTAACTGTTAATTTTATTAAGCACTATTATTATTATTATTATTATTATTATTATTAATATGGCATATTTTAATTCGCCTACATACGTTATAATTCATTTTTTTTATGAAATGTGTAGGTTTTTTTATTATGTTTTATATTCTGTTATCATAAACTCAATCTTAGGAAACACAGCAGTGGCGTGCCTGTGCCTCTTGCCTGTTGACTTCTCCGCACGGAATGGCTCCGACAGCAAGGGGGCAGGCTCCCCTCGTGCCGGCTTGTAAACGGAGACTAGGACGGGGCGCAACTTACATTACAGCCCCCACTGTAAAAAACGCCTCTTAAGCGCAGCGCACCCATTTTAAAATTAAATGTTGTCGTAAATGATGAAATAAAGACTGCATGATTCCTATTGACCTGCATCTCCTCCCTTTGTGTCTCCAGGATCTTTTAATTAAGAAAGACGTGTGGTGTGATGTCATCACACTCAGCTTCCCTGCCTCTTGCAAACAGCGGCTGACGGAGGGGGTGGGGCAAGACAGAAAACTTTGAACATGACAGCATCACGTCACGTCTAATTTATTTATTTTTCACATTTTTATACCGCCCTTCCTTCAAGGAGCTCAGGGTGGTATATATAGTTGCTACCCCTCCTTTTGTCCTCACAACAACCCTGTGAGGTAGGTGAGGCTGAGAGATAGTGGCTGGCCCAAGGTCACCCAGGAAGCTTCATGACTGAGCAGGGATTTGAGCCTGGATCTTCCAGGTCTAAGTCTGACTCCCAAACCACTACACCATCCTGGCTTCTTAACAAAACATAACCATGGGGAGGAGGCACAAACTGGTGGCAGCCATTTGTTCTTATCATGTTTAATTTGTGTTCTGGTTGTTGTGCCTAACTGCCCTTCCAGAAAATTTAGGTTTATTCTCTTAATAATGATCCAACATGTACAACATGTACAAGTATAAGACTACCTTAGCTTAGCTCAGTACTATTGAACTTTGAAGCACAACAACCAGCACACAAAGCATCGACTGTTTCCAGAAACTTGAGCTGGACGTTACGCAAAGCTGACAGTTTGGGGCCAGCAGTATACAAATAATTGTTTTTGTTCAGCAGGGCACCTTTAACACTGATAGTTTACATTTCTGAAGTCCTAAACTTGCCCAGAAAGAACTCTGGAGCTTTCGAATTAAGCCCCAAGTAATCCAGTTCAGCTGACCTGCATCTTACAGTGTTCTCTGTGTTGGTTGAGGGGTAGGCAGAGAACACTCAAGGTGGAGAAGTCTCCAGAATATGAAGCTATTCTCCCAAGGTTTGGGGCTTATCCCCCCAATGTTTATCCCAATGTTTATCCCTAGGCTTATCCCAATGTTTCTGTACTCCTATTTGGTTTGGCAGTCCTCCTACCAGTCTCTATATAAAAATTTGCAAGTATGGTTGTGTGCTGCCAAGGATTTGGATTGCCAACTCTGAATGAAGCTGATCTTGGAGATCCCCCCCCCCTCCACAACATGATTTACAGCCCAATCCTATGGGCTTCACGCTGGCGGAACACATGTTCCGCCAGTGCTGGCTGCTAAAAAGTGCCTGAGCCTTCCCGCATCTGGTGGGAAGGCCAGAGCTTTCCCGCGTCCGGTAGAGGAGTGATGGCCATCCACTGGGGCAGGTAAGCCTGCGCAGGGGGTTAGAGGGAGGTGGAGAGAAAAAGGTTGAACGGGGTGGAGTGGGGTGGGAACGAAATGGGCCATGGGGTGGTGACAGGGGTGGGAGGAGGGCAGATCAGGCCTGGGAGGGGATGGGTTTGGCAGTAGCGCACGCCAAATCCTGACCCCCTTCCCGGGCCTGATCCACCTGCATGGATCAACTCAGACTTGTGCAAACAATTGAGCTGTTACTGGTCGTAGTTGACCCATAATGGCTGCTGAGGCGTACCCTGGGGCAAGGGACTAATGTTCCCTTACCCCAAGGAGGCTTTCAGTGGCCAAAACTCCCCCGTGGGATACAGCAGTAGCCGCGCCATCACTGCGCAGGGAGTTAGGTAGGATTGGGCTGTTGGAAATTGTTGGAAGCTGTTTCTTGTTAAAGTAGTCACCTGGAGATTGATGCTGATTCCTGGAGACTGGCCAATCCGAGAGAGTTGGAGAACCAACCCAGGGTTAAGATCTGCCTGAAATGCAGGTTTCTTAGTCACATGTTTAGGTGCTGGGCAGAAACCCTCACCAAATATTAACGTTAAAATATTGTAAGCCACTCCTGAGTTTATGCAGTGGCGTTGTTGGAAAGGGGGGGGGTGCGACACCGTAAGTGGTGCAAGGCGCTGCACCATGCCTTGCAAACCAGTATAAAGCGGCGTCTCCCACTCGCCCCCAGAGACATTCTGGCGGCGAAGGCAATGCGCAGCACACCACTTACGGTACCGCACCCCCTCCAGCAATGCCAGTGGTTTATGCAATATGGGGTGTGTGAAATAACTAATTTACAGGCTGAGGGATTTAGCTGGCCCCTCAAATGCTTTGCGGCCCTGTAGAACATACTAGCCTAATTTTCAGAGGCACAGAGCAACTTCAGCTGGTTTTGTGGGTGCTTAGCAACATGGCAGATGATGATGCCAGGAGCGTAAATCACTATATCAGGGCTGCATTTTAAAACGTTCTGTTTACTCTTTTTGGTTTGGGACAGAAAACAAGCAATCACGTTTTTCTCACTGATCAGCTGCACTCTCTGCTGCTCCGAGCATCTGCTACTGAAAGCAAAAAGGCAGACCTCAGTGGAATTCACGTTTAGAGGGATTGATATGCAGCAACATGATGCTAAAACACTGCTTGGAAAGCCTCTGTTACACTGTCCGGTCTGACCTCCTACCCTTTATTGATAATCCTGCCATTTTGAATCTCTCCCCCCATTTTCTTTTTGTTGCGTTCTCTTTCCCATTACATGGTGTATTAATCTCCTTCACCTCATTTACCATGACCCTCATTATACTAACACAATGGCATTCATTTGAACCAAACTGGACAGGACACAGAATGCCCAGAACAGAAGTTTCATCTTTAGCTACTTGATAAAAAGAGAAGCTCCTCAAGGCAAGGAATGGAATTGCAAGTTATGATGCAAGACATGAAAAAGAACAGAGTATAGAGAAAATAACCCTCTTCTGTGCAGAACAAATTTAACTAGCAACTGGCCCAATCCAACTGAATGCTGGGCCCAAGATTTTGCAAATGTAGTGTCATGGTGTTGCAAGACGTTCTGATTCCGTGCATATCTGAGAGACCACTGGGGCCGCCCACATCACACTATCACTGGAGAGGAGAGCATTTATTGGTGATCATATTGTCAGCTCTAGAGCTAAAGAATACAGTGTGCCAAGCAACTAGCCACCTTCAAAGGAACCAGCCCCAAGCATCTGATGCCACTCTCCTCTTCTTCTTGGAACGAAGTTAATCCATTTTCACATACACACACCCCAAAAAATCTGGGGAAGATGAAAAGGCCAAGCAGTGGTAACATCATCATCATCATCATCATCATCACCACCATCATCGTAATATTAACATGGTTCAAACAATGTTAAGCAATTTTAAATTCAAGGCATTTGGAGAGGCTTGAGTTTAGCACATGCCACTGAAGTGCTTGCTGGATCATGCCCCTTATCATCATCATCATCATCATCATCATCATCATGAAACAAACTAGCCACCATGATAGTCTGTATTAACAAAGACAAAACAAAAAAGAAGCAGCACCCACCAATCAACTGTTACTTTTTAAAGGGGCTTATTGTAGCTACTGTTGCTGGGCCTCATTGTGCTGGTAGCTCCCTATCTATCAACCTAGTGAAATGTGTATAGAAGAAGCCTGTTTGTCCCTAGCTGGATCGGGGCATTGGCTTTTCTCAGTTTGTACTGGTAAGCATCCAAACTGTTTGTGACACAAGGCTTAGGTCAATATTTATATCTATGCCATAATAAACATTGTCCTTTGCTAGTAACTGATGGTAACGATGATGACGACACTGGGTCCTGTCCTTTATGAAAGGCACTTTGTAGGCCTTAAGTTCTGCCTGTGAAGTACAGTACTCCCCCCCATATCCGCTGGGGATATGTTCCAGGCCCCTCTGTGGATACTTGAAACCGTGGATAGGAGTGAACACCCCCTCCATGGTTTCCTGAGGGGCCCCCGCCCTGCTTCCCCTGCGGGCAGGCGTGTGTGCCCCCCCCCAGCTCTTATTTTTCTTTCAACAAGCTTTGTTTCTTCCTTAAAACAAACAGAGAAGCAGCCTCCATTGCAGGCAAGTAGAGCAAGACTAAGTCCTAGAGAGGCTCTGCAAGGTTTCTGTTAACCTTCTCCTGTTTGTTTAAGGAAGAAACGAAGCTTACTGGGTCAAAAGTAAAAGTCGGGGGGGGGGTCCCCGTGATCTGTAGATAACTGAAACCGTGGATAGTGAATCCGTGGATATGGGGGCCCACCTGTACTGCTGCTCTTACAGCATTAGAAAAGGCAGATCATAGTCAAGCTCCACCACCTTCCTGTCAGAACCAATCCAGTACCAGAATTGAACAAGACCTCCTCAGAGGACGGACCCGACCCATCATTATCCCTAGCACACATTGGGATCAAGGGGAGTCAGCAGACACTGGCAACCCATCATCACCAACCCAAAATCATCACCTGGAAGATGCATCAGGGGAGTCTGCAGAATTGGGGGGACCTGGTGCCTCTTGACAAGTAAAATACCTCTGATTCAGAACCTCCACCATCACCCCTGAGGCCCAGGAGCAGAGTCAAACAAGTTGGAACAGAAATCCAGACTAGAAGGCATAATACCAGTCTGGCAACATGGGAATATCTGTCACTTAATTCTACTCAGGAAGGAAGCTTGAACCAAGATATGCTCCAGATCTAGGCTGACCATATCCAAAAAGGGACAAGGTGCCTATGCCTTTAACCATTGTACGAAGAGGGAATTTGGGCAGGTGTAGCTTGTTGCAGCCTTCCATGATGAGCTGCACCTGCCCAAAGTCCAATGGTTAAAGGTATAGACACCCTGTCCCTTTTTGGATATGGTCAGCCTATCCAGATTGTGACCCTGGTGATGTTCCAGGAAGGGTTGGAGCAGCAGGACTAGCTATAAAAAGTCTCCATTGCTGTTGTCACACCTCACCCTGCTCAATTTCGACCTCGTGTGACTCTTTGCCTGGACTCTTTGCCTCCTGCTGCTTTTTGCAATTTTGCTATGGCAACGTAGCCGGCCCTGCTGCTTCTTGACCTGTTGGACAACCTCCTAACCTTGTTGGTAAAGATAGGAATCACATAGAAGGGACCAATGATATGGCTGCTTTCCACGCTTCCCAGTGTCATCATGTTGTTTTGATGCACTCATGAAAGAGTGGCAACTATGTTGCGCCTATAAAGTAACAACCACATTTGACTGTCAGAATTTCCTCCTAACATTTTATCAATCAATCAATCAATCAATCAATCAATCAATCAATCGATCGATCGATCGATCAATCAATCAATCAATCAATCAATCAATCAATCAATCAATAGCAATTCATCCATTCTTCCATTCATCCACCCACCCACAAACTTAGATGTGATCATTATATTATATATTACTGGACAGAATCTACTTTACGAATAGTCCCATTTGTTTATTCATCAGGCACAAGAATTCAGAAAGAAGGTTAAAATAGATTGTATTTTGATGACCAGTATTTCTGGTTTTATTATCTAACTGTTCTGGCTATAAGTGGTGTCACTACCCTGGATTTGATAATAGGATTAAAATTAATTTGGTTTAATTTAGAGTGGGAGCATTCAGGATTCTGATTTCAAGAGTTTTAGCCAAAATGCACAAAGAAAATATACAGTATATGTTTGTTTTAATGTCAGAGGTTTATCTAACTCCAATTGAACTGGTTATTATAGAACTATGATAGGGCAAAACAAAAACTGGTGTTGTGTCAGGAAAGTTGAAGGTTACACAACACAGACTGGGTAGGCAATTCAGATAAACGTAAGCAAGTTTATTAACGATTGCATTTCATTTTTTAGGATTGTTTTGTTGAGCAAAAGGAGAAGGAGGTGCAAGTGCCGAAGTAAAATTCTATCCTTGTACCTAGCAGTGGTGTTCCTATGACCGCCCCCTCCCGCACCGGAAGTGACGTAATGGCAGCAGCTGTTATCTAGCACTCAGAGACGGAGGGTGGGCGGAAGGGTCGAACACGCCGACGGCGCTCATCGTTTGCCCCGGCGAATGGGACGATCTGCCCCACCGCTGGCCGCCGTTGCACCTCCTGCCTGCCTGCCGCCTGGGGCCTGATCCTGCCGCCCAGGGGGCCACCGCCCCAAGGCCCCCATCGCTGACGATGCCACTGGTACCTAGCTTTCTTCTTTCTGTTGTTAAACATCACACTGTATGGGCCAGTCCTTGCAGTAATGACTTGAATCAGTGTATAGCAGTGGTTCCCAGACTTACCGGCATCGGGGTACCCTTCCTCCTGCTGGCGCCAGTAGCAGAACCTGGAAGTAATTGTGATGATGCAAGATGTTATGACGTCACTGCCACTTACTTCCAGGTCCCCTGATTGCAACCTGGAAATCCGCAATAAGAGACTCAGGGCAGGCGGGTGGACTTTTCAGGCAACGAAAACGTCAAGCTCGGAGCTCTGCCCGTCAAGCCAACCCTCTGCTCCGTGGATTTCCAGATTGCAGCATGATCGTGCTGCCAAGCGGCTCGAGTGGCATGCATTCCGGGTCGCCCCTGGTGGTACGGCACGGCTCCCGAAGGAGTAATGACTCACACTTTGGGAACTGCTGGTGTACAGGGAAGTCATTGAGCATGCAGGCTCAATTTGCATACAGTAAGCTATAAGATGTCTCAAGGTTCTTCCTTGAGACTTCCTTCCTAAGAGCACAATCATGCACATCTCTAGGCCAGCGGAGCATGCGCTCCACCAGCCCAAGGAGTTGCAAAAGTGCCATAAGGCACTTTTGCGGCTCCTCTAGTGTAAGCTGGACTGGTGCAGAGGCCGGCACCACTCATACTGCCACCGGATGGACTCCACACTGCTGGACGCAGGTGGGCAGTGGCGTTTCTGAGGTTGGGGCCCGACTGTAAGTCGTGCCCCGTCCTAGTACCCGCGTTCAGGAAATGGAGTGAGGAGGCCCTGCCCGTTTGGCTTTGCTGCGCGAATGGCTCCGTCGGTGAGGGGGCGGGGCCTCCTCGCTCCAGTTCCTGAACGCGGTACTAGGACGGGGCACGACTTACGGTCGGGCCCCAACCTCAGAAACGCCACTGCAGGTGGGTGCTGCGCCAGGTGGCGAGAGGGCATGAGGAGGACAGGCAGAGGTGGCGAGGGAAGGGACCATTGGTCAGCTGGCCTGGGAGGGGGCGCTGATATCCAACGGCCCTTCCTGGGTCGGGCCAGCCTTACACAACCTCCCCATTGCGGCCTCCGGCGCTTACACCGGGGGAAGGGGATGAACGAGGTGAACCCCGGCCGCACCAGCACGGGCTGCATCCTGTGTAGAATGCAAGTAGGATGCAGCAACCGGCCCTTTAGGCCGGCCGAGCTGCATCTTGGGCAGAATTCGGCTGTAAGGCTTTTTTGTCCTTTCCCAGCTACTTTTCGCCCTGGAAACTGAATCTGTCCTGTAAGCTCTATTACTCATGGTACAACCACCCTGGCAAAGGGCTTTGCACCTATTGTTTTGCAGTAACATTTTACAGTGGTGTTAGGCAGTGGCGTTCCCAGCCCTCCAGGCACCTGGGGGGGCGGGGGTTGGAGCACCCCCGCAAGCAGCCGGGCTCGGGGCTGAGCGCCCACTCGGCGCGTCCCCGGCCTCCGGAGGCTCCGCTCCGAAGGCAGGGGACATGCCCTCCTCAAAACGACCGCCCAGTTCGGTGGTCGAGGGCTTTATGAGAAAGCCGAACGCGTCGCCGGCTTATATATGTTTTGCGCATGCGCAAAACATATAAAAGCCAGGGACGCGTTCGGCTTTCTCATAAAGCCCTCGACCACCGAACTGGGCGGTCGTTTTGAGGAGGGCTTGTCCCCGGCCTTCGGAGCGGAGCCTCCGGAGGCCGGGGACGCGCCGAGTGGGCGCGCTGCTCCGGCGGTCGCGCCAGCCGGGCTCCGGTGCCGCGCCGCTCTGCGCAGCCCCGAGCCCGGCTGCCGCGCCCCCGCGCCCACTTGGCGCCTGGGGTGGAGCACACCAGCTCCCCCCATTAAAGAACGCCTCTGGCATCACAGCTGATGTGTTTGCCATACTGATACACCTGAATCAGAGCTGCAGCTTTTAGGCACATCTACAGACTCGGAAAGCTAGCTTGCATCCTTTTGCAGATCAGGACATTTCCTCCAAATGTTGTGCTTGGCTTGGCTTCTGTTGTGCCCAGAGCAACTGAAAGTCACACCACAGATTTTGATATGGCAAAGCAGCTCAGCAATTTGAGAGAGGGAGAGCTGTCTAATGACAGCCTTGCGCAAACCACGAAGTTCTTCAGAGCACAAGCCAGGTTTGTGTTCTAACCAAGAAACACTGAACTGTTGTCAGAAAAGGGAAAATGTTGGAAACTGAGACCAGCATAGAGGAAAATATAAATAAAGAATATGGTTTCCAACAGACACCCTATAATTTGCTGCGAATATGATTGTTTAGCAACAGTTTTGTGTATTGGCCCCAAAATTGGTTAAATTTGTGAGGGGGTTGTGTAAATGACGGGACTGGGGGGAGCCGTTAAAGAGGTAAAATTCCCATCTCCAAGCTATCCTACATCAGCATCAAATAAATATTCTTACCCAACTGCATGTGAAACAAATTCAAGTTGTACTCTTTGGGGACATTTTAACACATTAGATATATAAGGGGTGTGTGTGTGTGTGTGTGTGTGTGTGTGTGTGTGTGTGTGTGTGTGTGTGTGTGTTAGATGCCCAGCCAGTTCACCTAGTGCTTTGAATCATATACAGTACAGTATGTGTGATGCAGTTGCAGGGATGGCAAGCAAGTACAGTTATTGGCTATTAAGTATTTTCAGTGAGAAAAGGCAGGGATTGATGCTCTGGTCCCAGGCATGGATTGAAGCAGTCTCTGAACTCCTGTTTCCAGGGCAGCAGGCATATACAGGGCCAGCCCATCCATGAGCCAATTGAAGCTGTCACCTCATTCAACAAATTGCAGGGGGGGGGGGAATCACCCATCTCTGTCCACCTACTTGACTCCAGTGCCCCACCTTCCCTTTCTACTCCCTGGATTGGAAATGGGAGAGGGAGGGCAGAGAGGAAGAGAAAATGTGGGGGGGGGGAGAATGCTGAGCTAGAACACTGGAGAGTGGGAGGAGCAGAGTCTGTTACATCATCAAGCATTTGGGATGCTGCCTCAGGCGTCAGGAGGTCTTGGGCTGGCCCTGAAAACACATTAAAATGAACCTATGCTGTATTTTAGTGAACTTTAGAATACCTATGAGAATGCCTAGTCAGCCAGTTCAATTCTCTTCCTGTCCCACAGCACAATCCTGTGTAACCTTGGACCGGTGTAACAGTAGATGCACCGGTGTAAGTGCACAATTTAAAAATTACAAATTTAATACATATAAAAGTATAAAACTCTTAAAACATTAATATAATCTAAAAACACAGTACAAAACAGTATAAAAACAGGAGTAAAAAAGTTCTTGTAAAAAGGGACTTTACCACTAAAATAATTAGGCTGGGTGGTTAACTCACAGGGCTTGTTTAAAGAGAAATGTCTTTAGGCCCCGCCGGAAGGTCTCCAAGGAGGGAGCAGTTCCTAAGTTTAGAGGGAGGGAATTCCATAAGGTCGGTGCCACTGCTGAGAAGGCCCTATTTCTTGCCACTTGCCTCTCACTTCCGAAAGTGACTGCATTTTTAGAAGGTCCTTCTCCGATTACCTGAGGGGGCGGGGCGGAATGTATGGAAGCGGTTTCTCAAATACCCTGGCCCTGAGCTGTATAGGGCTTTAAAGGTTAAAACCAGAACCTTGAATTGAGCCCGGAAACGAATTGGCAGCCAATGCAGCTGCCGGAGCAGCAGCTCGACTGAGTAGAACCGCTTACTTCTGGTGATCACACGGGTCACCGCATTCTATACCAGTTGCAGTTTCTGAACCGTCTTCAAGGGCAGCCCCACGTAGAGTGCGTTACAATAAACTTGAGGTCACCATGGCATGGATCACCATGGCCAGGTCTGTGCGAGATCCAGGTACAGTCGCAGCCGGCACACCAGCTGAAGCTGGGCAAAGGAAGCTGGGAATCCAGGAGAAGCTGTGAGTCCAGGCAAGTTACAGATACGTTATTAAAGGAAATGTATAAAGTCTGATCCCAAGATCACATATGTGCCCTGGGCACATAGCCAAGCATTTTATGGTGAAGGGACCTAAGGAGGTAACTTCGTGTAACATTGTAATTTCGTGTGAAAAAGAGAAAGAACGAAAAGGAAATACCCTCTGCTACTTACCAGGGGTAGCTTTATCAGGCCTCAGAAAATAGTAAAATGTTTTGTGACAGTGACTTACAAACGACTACCAGAAGTCTAAAAAGAATGTTCCAAAGTGTTCCTGGCGTTTGTTAGGTCAATTTGATAAACAGTAATGGATGGAGAACTCTTGATAAGCATTGACACTCCACATTTAAACAGCACTCAAGACATTTCACTTTCCTACCTCACTGCAGTATGTGAGCCCTGTATTCATCACGCTGCTAGTGGGAGCTCTAATACAGCGCTTAAGCTGAGAGTAGGCATCATTAATAAGTCCTTTGCAATCAAGATTGTTCAGAAACTATTTAGATTTATTTTTATGGGTTTCTTTTTAATTGATAAAAATTTCATGTTACATCCAGTAAAATACAAATAATATGCATCAACACACTGAAAGCAGAATCCTTATGTACAGCTGGGCATGACTTCTCAGTTCCTGACAAATTGCTGTCAGTTCAATAACAAAGAATATGCAGGACTGCTTTTCTTTGTAAATTTGAATATTGCGTGTTAATTTAATCATCACAACATGGGCATACATGACCAGGTGTCCGTAAAACCTTGTTTAGATTTTTGTTTAAGGATTAGATACATTCATTCAACTCTTCCATTTGTCTATATCTGGAACATTTCTTGTTCTCTAGTATTTTGTATTTCGTACCTGAACCACACAAAACATGAAGATTTTTTATTATTATTTATTAGCAGATTAGCAGAAACATGATATATTATACCACCTTTCTCAAGGTAGCAAAATCTGGCACTCAAGGTGGTTAGGTGTCCGCCAAACATCTCCCTATATGTTTCCTCTAAATTTCTTATATAGCTTAGCAAATCCATCGGGGGGGGGGGGTCAAGAACAATTGACATGCCTGTTGCCTTGTGAATAGCATACTTCCAGCCCAATGCTATGCCAGCTGGGAGCTGGCATACCACGCATTGTGCTGGCGGAGCCTGCTTTACGGCAGTCGCAAAACAGCCTCCACTGCCATGTGCTGCACGGCACTGTCAGGCAGCTAGCAGGGATGCTGGAGCAGCCTCTCACGCGTCAGCCGACAGCCAAAGACCTGCCGGAGCAGGTACGTCCATGCAGGGGGGGGTGGAACAGGGCAGGGGTGGAATGGGGAGGTGTGGGCAGACCGGGGCAGTGGCAGGGTGAGGAGGAGGGCAGATCAGGCCTGGGAGGGGGCGGGATCGGCGGCAGTACATGCTGAATCCCGACCCCCTTCCCGGACCTGATCTGCCTTCCTGGGAGAACGTGGACTTGCACCAGCGATCAAGCTGATGCTGGTCCAAGTTGACCCGTGGCGGCTGCTAATGCTAAATAAGGGAACTAATGCTCCCTTACCCCGAGGAGGCCTCCAGTGACCAAATATCCCCTGAAGAATACAGCGAAAGCTGCACCGGCACCTCTGAATCACCGCGTGGGGATTTAGTTACGATTGGGCTGTTAATATCCTATCAAATGTTTTGTGCCACTTTGGCCAAAGATGATATAAAGTACTAACTTTGTTGCTACATTTCCAGCGTGTCATACAATGATAATATGTATGATAATATGTGATAAAATGATGCTACGTTTCCCACGTGAGGGCCATACGTCCCATAATACTGTACAGTCTCTACATGCTAACATTTACTTTGCACATCTTCATCTTTATTAGAGCAGCATGAAGACGACTTTGTTCATTTATTGAAATATTTCCTATTATGGCGAGCAGACGCTCCATACAGCTATTGCTAACATGAACTGACATTTGTGTATTGCATAATTCTGTTTGGCATAGAACCAGTTCTACATTCTTAAAACAATCGCTTCTTCCACCTATTTCAGCTACAATTATCACATGTTTTACAAAAGCAAATTCTGAATACAACAGCTCCTGCAAGACATTTATTCCATTTTAATCACTACCTAGAAGTGACTGTTGTTGTGAGAACAAGATGTCAGGGACAAATTTTGACATAGAGGCCTTTCGACAGTGTATTCAGCTATGCTGAGAAGGGAGTCTAGCTGTTGTATTTTTACAGTTTTATACAGGAACAGGAACAAGGTTGGACAGGACATGAGGGTCTCTTGACCAGATGCCCATAAAACCTTGTTTAGATTTTTGTTTTAGATACATCCATTCAACAAAGGTCTATCAATGGCTACTAGGCATGATAACTAAATGCAACCTTAAGAGGCACTTTATCTCTGAATATCAGATTGTTGGAGACAAACAACAAGGGAGGATTTTTTATTTTATGTTCTGCTCGTGA
Organism: Plestiodon gilberti rubricaudatus; assembly: GCA_026170595.1. Lineage (NCBI taxonomy): Eukaryota > Metazoa > Chordata > Lepidosauria > Squamata > Scincidae > Plestiodon > Plestiodon gilberti. The sequence goes on along the minus strand of JANXHW010000003.1, from coordinate 106,660,135 downwards.
GCTTCCTCAAGGTAGGCTTACCATATTTTTTGCTGACCCAATCCGGGACCCTCCCTCCCAATTTTTGGGGGGCACCAATTTTTTTTTTGAATTTTTGTTTTTCGTTTTTTTTCTTTAAATGTTTTTTTTTAATTATTTACCCCCTTACTGTGTCCGCCGCAGCCACTTTTCTGCAGCCTTGCTGCTGCTGCTGTCGTCGTTGCTGCTGCTGCCATTTTCGTTCTGGATAGCCGCACACAAGTGGTTGAGGAGCCCTTCGTTCTGAAGGGCTTTCCCGGCTGCTTGTGCGCATACGTGCGACTTGCAAAGAACGAAGGGCTTTCAGGCCGAGCCACGCGCTTGTGCGGCCCGGGAGGAAAATGGAGGTGGCGGCGGCATTCCAGGATGGCGCCATACCTCCCGGGACGCTGGGACCAGAGCCCAAAATCCGGGAGGGTCCTGGCCATTCCGGGATGTATGGTAAGTCTACCTCAAGGCATCTGGGAAAGCATCTTCATATATTGAAAATAGACCACTGGATTAGACAGGCCTTTGGTGTGATCCAATGGGGCTCTTCTTACGCTCTTAATCTGTAGCCAGTCTTGGAGGACAAACAGACATGACTAAGGAAGGGACTAGATTAGTTTGAGTAGTGATTTCTCCTCTGCTCAGGGGTGGTCCAACCATGAGGCCACCTGAAGTGTTCGCGTGAAGCAGTACCCTTGGGCACCCTTAGAGGAGCAACAAACAGACAAGCCCCCAGCCTGTATGTCCACTGCCCTCTCTATCCCACCAATCCATTGTGCTCTCCAATCCTATTTGAACTTGCTGGGAGCAAGTTGGAAGAGGATCGCAGCAGCAGCAGCACCCACCTTCTTCCTCCAGCATCTCCCAGCATCCTATGAAGCACCAAGTAAGCAATTTGGACCCCACCTGGCCCTTCCTTGCACTTATGAAGATCACTGCATGCAGCTTCCCTGCTCATTTGCTTGTAATGAGCATGAGTCAGGGATGCTGGGTTCCCAGCATCCCTTGTGCCTGTTTATTTCAAACAGAAGAGGTGCAAACCAAGGAAGCTGCATGCAGTGATCTTTATAAATAAAGGGAAGGGGGGGTGGAAGCGCACCCGCGCATTTCGCACATCTGACCTCCATAGGATGGATGTGCACGGGCGCACGTGAGCAGAGGCAGCAGTGGGTAGCAAATTCAGGCGGTGCAGAGGCATCCACCACCTCTGCCTCTGCTGCACCCTACTACTCAGCTGTCATTTGTCCTATTCAGAGGCTTGTTCTGGTGTGCTCTCTCTCTCTCCCTCTCTCTCTCTGACCATCAACCTAGACTCCCAAGTGCTGCATGAGCTCCCATTGGAGCATGAGGATGAACTAAGGGACAAGAAGCCAAGTGGAAAACGCTGCCATACCAATTTGCTCTCTTCCACAGCCATCTCCCTCTTTCTCTCCCCCAGGTGCTTTGGCAGAAGTGAGGAGCATAAGCATAAGCCCAACCTGGGGGCAAATCAAGTGACAGCAGAGGACGACTGGCCAGGAAATGGAATACACTGCCCCAACCTATCTGTTCCCTTTCCCAGCCTTGCCCAAATGTTTAGCGCCTCATAACACTTTTTACATCCATCTTCCATTCCCATACAGACTAGGTAGAGAGGTAGCAACCTAACAGCAGTGGACCTAGGCAGCTTGTGGTGGACATGTGCAATTTCCATCTCATGGAAATTTGGGGCATTGTGCATCACGTTAGCTCACACAGCTGATGAGGCGCCACATGTATAGGGCTTGTGCTGAGTGCACATTCTGGCTCCTCCCCTCCCTTACTGGCTATTTTTTAAAATCATGTGGGGGCATTTAATCCAAACTGCCCCTCTAGGTGTGCTTCTGAACTATTTTGTCTTAGTAGCAGGCGTAGAGAGGTGGTTTGGTGAACTGCCCCCACTCAGTTAAAGCAACAAGCAGAGAGGGGAGGGGCCAAGTCATGGTGTTGGTACTTGTGTGGGACTGGTTCAGGCAGTAAAGTATGGTCAGTATTTCCACATTGGAACTTCTGTGGGTCTGCCCAGAATGTGATTAAGGCTGTCAGGATATAGCTCCTAATCTGCTTGGAGAAATTTTAAATAAGCCTAAAGAGTAGTTACTTCTCAAGAAAGCAAAGATGTAAAGGTGCTGACTCAGATGTATACGTTGGAAATAAATTCATGCTCTCACTCACTAATAGGCGGATTAGGGTTACCAGTAAACTGAGAAATTGAAGAAATATTTTGCCCTGCTTTCAGCTTTGTCACAGTGCCTAGTACATTTTCAAATGGTGAGGAAAGTTTGCATTGCCGACAGAGAAGTCTAGCTAAAAATAGGAGTGCTCATATGTTAAAACAGCCACACTTGAGAATCAGGTTTATTCAGCAAATGTACTTGGAACTTTGGAGAGCTCAGAAAAAAAACATATAAGTACAGGTTTCTCTTTCCCTTGTAGCTTCACGTGTCCCAAAAGGAGGCCTCAGCACCTTTCACACAATTAATGTAAAGAAGTGGGTATAAATCAGTTTTCTCAATGGCTATTTTTTCCAGAGAGAGAGAGAGAGAGAGAGAGAGAGAGAGAGAGAGAGAGAGAGAGAGAGAATGCATATAGCCATCTGATAGTATTGCTTATGAGTCACAGGTTTACGATAACATTGCAACTTGATACGGAGGAACACTGGCCAAATTCTGTGAGATTCCCAGTCACACCTATGTTCTTTCTCCAGAAATGCTGAAACTGAATAAAGGAGAAATGAATGTTTTGATGCTCAGGGTTCTCACCAAGATGTTACAATGGGCAGTAAGGTAAGACAGAAGAACTCCAGCTTCTGTTACCAGGTCACTTCCCTTAATATTTGTAATCTGTCTTGATTTCCTCATTAATTCCAGACAAACTGATTCTGAAACTCAGCCTGTTGTTCCAAAGAAGACAATTAGGGCAATTCACAGGTCATTTTCTCCTACGGTGAGCACCTGCAGCTCCTCCTCATCCACATTCAAAGATGGGGAAATATGGTGGGAAAATATTCGTGTGAACTGGATGGTACACAAATTCAGCCAGCAGGGCAGTTTCCTGCAACTGCGGCAACGCTTTGTTCAAATGCCGTGATTATGTGGCTGGATTCACAACCTGGTTCATGCTAACTACCCCATATACAATTGTGGGCAGATGTGTGCTTGAGGAGGGGCTGTGTCTGCCTGTATGGGACGTGGGGGGGGGGGCTGCCTGTATGGCACCCAGGGACATGCCTGGGTGAACAGAGTTTAATGGGTCTGGTTTAATCGGAGATGTTAGGTCTGATCAAACACTCCCAAGCATGCTTGCAGCTGAACCATTCATCTCCTGGATTATATTTGTACTTTGTCAAGCAAGGAGATTGCAGAGATAAACAACACCCTTTACTGGCTGCAAGCCAAGAGGAGAGAGACAGAGCCCTGGTGTTTTATTGAGAACCAGAAAATACATATAGTCAGTGTTTTTTTAAGGTCCAAGCAAATATACATAACAGTAGCCTGAAGGCCGGTTTAGATAAGAAACAGCTGCTTCTGCTGGGAGTGGAGAATCCTTTCCCTACCGTTTGTTCCCCACTCTGAATCCCCCCAGCAACTCTCCCCCATGTGATTTTAAATATATTTTCCTGCATCTACCATATAACACTATCCATCCCACCAACCCCCAAAGTCTTAGTAATGGAGTACTCCAGTTTACAAGTCAGCCTTGCCCAGCCTTTTTCCTTGCTGCATGTTTGATTATGCTCATGTGGCCTCGACAGAAGAGAAAAACAAGATTAAACAGATCTTCTTCCTTATCGGAGTGCTTTTATGTTATCAAGGACTCTTTCATGTATACTAGAATTCTTTACATACTTGAACCCTCAGCTTCACAGAAATTCTCTAGCCTGCTGCTTTGTTTGTTAGAGGTTTTCCTTTTCTGTGGTTTTAAATAAATATGAATCCTTCACAAAAGAAAAGGGGCTCAATGCTTCATATCCCCTTGTATAAAGATATAGGATAGAAAGTGTGTTTTGGGGGGGAGTAATGACAACTTTAATATGTAAGTTCTTCCTTCTTTCTAAGCACTTTGTTGTTGTTGGTGTTCAGTCGTTAAGTCGTGTCCGACCCTTCGTGATCCCATGAACCATATCCCGCCAGGCCTTCCTGTCCTCCATTATCTTCCTGAGTTTGCTCATTTTCATGTTCGTTGCATCGGTGATGCTGTCTAACCATCTCATCCTTTGCCTTCCCCTTCTCCTTTTGCCTTCAATCTTTCCCAGCATCAGAGTCTTCTCCTCTCTTCGCATTAGGTGGCCAAAATATTTGAGTTTCAGTCTGTCAAAAAAGGGGGAGTAAGAAGCACCGAATAAGCTATGCATAGGGGTGTTTGTTGTTGTTGATAACCACATAAAAAAACAAAACACCACCGTTTCAACTTTTTCAAACTGAATAAAAACACAAAATACCACATTTTCAAACAGAATTGGAACCAAATTATCAACTCTCTACTGGTTGTGGAATGCATCTGGTTGAAACAGATTACTTTTCCAGTTAGAAATAATTGAATAATTTGTTGTTTTTGCATTGAAAAACAGCGCTCACTTCGCCGCTGGTTCTTTGCGCCTTAAACATGATATTGCTGCTTAAGAATTCGCACCTGTGGATAAAAGCACAAAACACCACATTTTGCATTTTAATTCAAAAAAATAACACCATTTTCAAACACCTCTAGTCTCTAGCTATGTAAAAGGGACATGCAAACTGCAGTTAGAAACTTCTGATATTGAGTCCAAGCACATCTCTTCCTTTCTTCAGTTCCGATGCAGAAATGGATCCCCCAAGATCTGAGATCTTTCACAAGGACTTGAAAAGCGCTTTCGGCGTTTACAATATTTTTTAGAAAATATACGTGTACATTTAAATATTCACATGGCAGACACCTAATGAGAGGCTCCAATGCTCTTTTAGTGTCACATGTGAACATGCTTTCAGAGATTGCGTGGAAATGCCATGCTCACAGAGTTCTGGTGCAGCTTTTAAAAAATAAAATAAAGTTTTTAATTGAGGGATTTGGAAGGGATGGGCAGCAGATCAGTTTGAGTTGTCCCTGCTTGTCTCGAAGCCATCACTGTATCACTCATTGTAGGAAAAAGCTGAGATTCCAGCATGATGCCCACTTTGCCAATGTTCACCCACCCAAACTGCACAAACTACGTCAGCATTTTAAGTGTTGGGGTAGAGCTTAGTACTGCATTGGGGTTCTTATGCAACTTCTGAGACAATCTCAGGATCTTGGTGGGGAGATTAAATACTGTATATACATCTAGTCTTTCCTGAACTCCAGAGTCTCACGTAGCGAGAGGTCTTCCAGCTACTAGCTACTTAAGATTTACTAGCAACTTAAAATTGAAGCTGGGCCCTTCTGTATGCAAAGTATTACGTATTCTGCTCCGCCACAGAATTAAGGCCCCTCCCACTGCTACGACGCTTCAGGAGCTCTCATTACACCCACTAGCTTCTTGTTGAGGAAAACAATTTAGTGCCTTATCTCATCATTTAATAATGGATTTATACCATTTTCATCTTTGAAACATGGATGCCTGACCCAGAAGTACCACATTTGTGAGTGGGCTTAGTTACCTGAGTTCCATTTCAACTCCAGCTTTATTTACTCTTTCCAGACTAAGATTTAAGCACTCTCAGTTTGGAGCTGCCTTTTAAAGCAGTTTCAATGGACATGAAATATACTTTGCTTGGAACTCCCACCCATCCCTTCTCTTTCTTTGTACGAGAAAAAAATATTTGGGGAAGACAACTTCTTTCAAGGAGACATTGTAAGCAGTCTTCCTTATGAGCTGGTCGTTTATTTTCTTTCTCGCTTGACAGTGCCAGATTCTGAGTAGCTACTATTGACTCTGGCTAAACACAGCAACAATTATTTTTGTTGATGCCAGATCTTGTTCTCCAGCAGAGTGTGAAGTCAGCAGTTTATTATTATTTTTCCACACACCAGGTTTGCATTCATTTCAGGCTCAAAATGAAGCATGAGGAAAAGACAACCATTTGAAAACGTTTGCGCTGTTGTAACTTTGGCATTTCTTGAATGAATTTTCTAGTCCTTTTAGGAGAAGAAAGAAAAAAAAGACATTCTTGTGACTGATGAGGGGTGTGACATATGAAAAGCAATACTGGTGGTTTGATAGCAATTGGAAATGACTTTCCGGTAGTAAATATAAGGATTATATCTGTCTTATATTTCCTCCTCAAAACCAACAAATATAGTCTCCTCCAATTGATTAGGAGGATGGATCACATTTGTAGCCTCCACCCATTCCTCCGAGGAGCTCAGTGCAGCATACATGGAGCAACCTCATGCCATGTATTTATTTATTATCAATCAATCAATCAATCAATCAATCAATCAATCAATCAATCAATCAATCAATCAATACACCTTTATTGGCATAACATAAAACATAAAAAGAGAGTAATAGTAATAGTACATAACACAATAAACAAGCAGAAAGCGAAAGCATGAGGGAAAAAAAAGAGGCATAACAGAATAGACAGTTGACAATCCTTTTACCTAGGTTCCATAATGTTGGTCACTATAGCCACTCTACGTTCCATAGTTGAAATAAATTACTTAGCTAACTGGTTGGTGGTCCATTTGTTAGTAGATGAAAGTAAAATCAGGACGATATCAGAATCAGACTTCCGTTGCAAATTTACCAACAGAGAGTTAAGGATGTTAAGCCTGAGGTCATTGTACCAAGTGCAGCGTAAAAGCACATGCGCTAGGGATTCTATATCTACCTGATTACATAAACAACGGCCCTGAGCCTTGGAGGATCGATCGAATCTATATTCCATTAGGCTGGAGGGCAGGGTGTTACATCTGGCCAGGGAGACTGCATGCCCTGCCTGAGGATTATCAATCACAAAAAGGTACCTAGGGCTTTTGCTGAAAATACATGGAAGCTGCAGATATAAAGGCGAGCAGGTTTTAGCCGCTGCAGCAAAAACTTCCTGTCTCTTGATGTCAATGAGTCTGTTCAGCGAGATCTTAATAGCAGAGGTCCAAGTGACCGAACCTAAAAGGTCTGACGGGAGCCCAATAGATTGAATTTTCTTAATGAAAAGAATATATCCTGAACAATAAAGGAAAGTCAGTTAAGATGCCTTTAAAAAAAGGAACACTTTCTGCCAAAGAGCACACACGAAACCAGAATTTAAAAAACCTGATCCAAATCAAAAATTGTAAGCGATATTGGCCCGCCTTAAGACATAATGCTGCATAGGATACACAATGAGGAAGACCAAAAATTTTATATAGAAAGAAAGACTGGATTCGCTCCACGTCAATATTAGAGAGCCAAATCTGGGATCCTTATAATTCTTGGTTTACTACCTTGGCATTGAATACTCGCAGGCAGCACCCTGGGTATAAAAAAACCTGATAATAGCCTGGGTCGTCATTTTGGCGGTTCTTATTGCTGCTATACGGTGAATAGACCATTGATGTTTATAATGGTAAAGGGTACCCAGATACTTGAAGGTCTTAACTTGTTCTATGGTTCTTCCACCAAATTGCCATGAGCAAAGCCTCCAAGGCTTCCCAAAAACTATTATTTTAGATTTAAGATTTAGATTTTAGATTTAGATTTAACAAAGTTAAGCTGCAACTGGTTAGTATGTAAATAGCTAATACATCCTTGGATGAGACGTTTCAAGCCTATTCTGGTTCGGGATATTAGAACCATATCGTCTGCATATAAAAGAATTGGAACCAGCAAAAAACCAATCGTAGGGCAATGTGAATCCAAATTAGTCAAAAAAGGGGCTAAATCATTAATAAATAGGTTGAAAAGGGTCGGAGCAAGGACACAGCCTTGCTTACACCTCTGTTAGTAGGAACTTGTTCAGAAAGCATACCGTCCCTTTTCAACCTAGTATGACAGGATGTATTGGAAGAAGGGAGGCAGAGCCGGACTGGGTCTCCTAGGTTTGGTACCGCATTTGTTCAGTTTTTGGCGGTCCCTCTCCTTTTCTGTTCCTGTTATGTGTTTCTACTACCTCCTTGTGTTTCTCTGTAATGCATGCACAAGCACGCTGGACACCAGGTGTGAAGAATGGAGGGTACTTTTAATGCAAAAAGCCCACCTCTGGACTGCCTCCGCTCGGTGATCTTCGGGCTGCCTTGAAGATCAGAACTCTTTGGAACTCTTCATCACTTCTTGTTCTATCTGCCGAGTGGCAAAAACACGCTTGGTGGCAAGAGCGTGAAGTGACCGGTCCCAGAGCGGGCCGGGGGGGGGGGCTGCTGAACAGAGGTTCAGCTGCTTTGATGTCATCCCCCCCTGAGGGTGGTACCTGGTGCGGCCCACACTGATCGCACCTCCTTCATGACGCCACTGCTCCCTGGTTGCTCTTCTTGTAACTGATCTATGTGCTGGGAAAACCCAAATGATTAGGTTCACCCAAAACAGGAGGAAAGGCAGGGACAGGTGCCACCTTTTTGTTTTTCCTTTCCTAGTGGCAGCAACAGGAGCTGTCTGTGTCAGGGTGCCGTGTATATTCCAGCCATCCCTTGAAGTACCCAAGGATGCATGGGAAGGTCAGGTGCATGAGCTGTGTGAGTTGCTTCTCCTCATCACCACAACTGGGCTGCAGCAAACTCACTGGATCACAAAGGTGAGATATTTATGTATTTAAAATATTTATGCCCCTGGATGGGGGCAAACAAGCTGAAATTAAATCCTGATAAGACAGAGGTTCTTTTGGTCCAGAAGTCTACGACTCAGGTACTGGATCATCGTCCTGCTCTGAATGGGGTTGTACTCCCTCTGAAGGAGCAGGTCCGCAGCTTGGGGGTTCTCCTGGATGCACAGCTGCTCCTGGATTCCCAGGTGGCGGCTGTGGCCAGGGGGGCTTTCGCCCAGCTTCGGCTGGTGCGCCAGCTGCGACCGTACTTGGATCGTGCAGACCTGGCCACAGTAACCCATGCCCTAGTGACATCTAGACTAGGTTACTGCAATGCGCTCTACGTGGGGCTGCCTTTGAAGACTGTTCGGAAACTGCAACTAGTGCAGAATGCGGCGGCCTGGGTGGTTGCCGGGGCTTGTCGGTTCGACTCAGTCGGACCGCTGCTTCGGCGGCTACACTGGCTGCCGGTTCGTTTCCGGGCACAATTCAAAGTGCTAGTTTTGACTTTTAAAGCTCTTAACGGCTCGGGTCCAGGGTATTTGAGGGACCGCCTCCTTCCTTATAATCCGACTCGCACTCTGAGGTCATCAGGGGGGGCCCTGTTAACCGTGCCGCCATTGACGGAGGTGCGGGGGATGGCGGCGCGGAATAGGGCCTTCTCGGCTGTGGCGCCCCAATTATGGAATTCCCTCCCCCTGGAATTAAGAACGGCTCCCTCTTTAGAGACCTTTCGGCGGGGCCTTAAGACATTTTTATTTAGACTAGCATTCGATGTCTGACATGGTGGGCTGACTTTTAACTTTTAACTTTGAACAAATGGCTTTTAACAACTGTAAATAGAGGTGACCCCCTGGGGTTGTTTGTTTTAATTGTTTTAATTTTTTAATTGTTTTAAATTGTTAATTATTTTAATGTATATGTTATTTTAATGTTGTAAGCCGCCTTGAGTGCCCTTGCCGGGAGAAAGGCGGCATATAAATTCTTTAAATAAATAAAAATTAAATAAATATCCCAACTTTCCCCCTGTTATGGGGGTAGAGGGAAGGTGTAAAATATATAACATGTACAGGTGTCCCCCGCTTAACGATGGGGATATGTTCTGAAATCCCCATCGTAAAGTGAAGCCGTCATTAAGCGGGTCTTGCTGTGCTTTGAAGTTTAGCACTGTGCTTAAAGCCCCAGTGTTAAACATCCAAGCTCTTATTTTGCCCATTACCTGTTTGGCTTTAGATAAGGGCTTTAAGCATCCCAGTTTTCAGTACCATCACTGGGATGATGCAACAGTTGATAACCTGTTCATCCTTAAAATATTGCCATCCCAATGGATCTCTTAGGTTGGTTTGAATAGTTGGGGTTGCCCCAAACAGAAACATTTGTCACTCAATTTCCCTACCTATTAACCTGATATGACAAAGTAGAGAAGGTTTCATGATGACCAATTATTTGTGGCTCTTTTCTCTCAGGGACAAATGTGGCACACAGACAAGTTGACGATCGAGGCCGTCCCACCCCCAAAACATTGGTAGCTCCTAACGACAATACAAAGCTCAAATACCTGGAAAAAAAATGAAGACAGAATCTGACACATTGGGAATTGGAGAACGTCTAAGCTCCAAGGTGACAAAGCTCCATCTAAGCTCCAAGGTGACAAGCGATCTCCAATTAGCTAACAGTAAAAGGAAAACCACTTTAACCGGCGGAGAACCTTTACGGAAGATCTATGGAAAACTTCCAGGATTAGACATGCCCAGACCCAAAGGAAGCACATCAGGGTCCGAGATCATTCAGAGCACCCAGCAATGTAAGGAAACATCCAGAGATAAGAGTAAAAAACAGCTTCATCACCAAAGAGAGGAACATTTGAAAGGAATCTCCACAAGGCAGGTGGAGCTTCCAGCTCATACTACTGGACTCATACGAGTTCAGAGTGATGCATACTCTGAGCAACGCGTCACAAAAAGATCACGTGAGGAAAAAACAAAATCGTCTAACCAAGTCAAGGAGAAAATGAAAATGCCCTTAGACAAAAAACGTAAGAGGAATTTGGACAGGGAGCTGAGTGGATCTCATTCCGGAGACCTCCAAACTGGCCTGAATAATTTAGAGACCATGAAAAATACTTCTAAAGAGCAACTCAAAGACAAGGCCAAGGCAAATGCTAATCCAGCTGGGACTAAGCAGGAAAAGAAAGCCAAAATAGAAGCCGAACCTGTAAAACAAATCCCCAGGAGCAACCTGGCTTTGCACATGACAGAGTCTGTCTTCTACCCACCGGGGAAGAACGATCTTTATGCCGTGCCTTGCAAAAAGATTCCGTCAGTGACTTCTTCTCACACAATTTCAAAAAAGACACCAACCATGTTGCCAAGGCCTCTACCATGGCCTCTTCCGCAGCCCCTGCCTAAGCTTCTGCCAAGCACATTGTCTAGGCAACAGCCAACCAACGATACTGCCGAAACCGCCACCAAGCTCACTACCAAAGGCACAGTCAAGCTCACTGTCAAGCACGTTGCCAGTTACTTCACTGTCAAAGCCCTGGCAAGGGCCTAAGCCACCTGGTCCTTTTTGGATGCAGGCAACTCAGGGGTCCAAGCTCAGCTTATGGAGGGCACAAGCCAGGGATGCTGATGAAACACCTGTGCCCTTCAGACTGCCAGCTATTCAAAGGAGAGCAAGGGACACCCAAAACCTGGTGCCACCGAACACCCCAATCTCTGGCTTCCATCCAGCAACGCAGCAAATGGACAGACCCAATCAGGATCGCTGCCCTTGGCGGCACTAAGAGGAAAGAGTCTCATTTCCAAGGGAATGCATGAGGCGGCTTAGAAACTAGGGTTGAGGACGGCTGAAAGTGAAGCCTCATTGTTAACATGACGTTTTGCTCACGATATTAGGACGCTAACAGTTTTATATATTTCAATATTAGCTATTTGAAGCAGAACTCCTCTTAGAACTTATAAGCTTTGTATGAATTCATATTAATATGCATGATTTAATATTGAATAATTGTTGCTGACTTTGTTTATTCAGTAACTTATACTCAGGTAAGGGCTCCTTGGAAAGCATTAACCATACACAAGCCAAGCCAGACAATGTTATTGTGTGTTCTGTACAACAATAAATCAACATCTTCACAGCTAGTAGGGCTTTGTTTTCTTTGTACTGCCTGAGGATGATCAAAAATTTGAGTAAAACGTAGCAGTTCTGTGTTCTATTGTATGGTTTTAAACTTTCAGTTTTTAACCTTTATGGTTTTAATCTTTCAGTTGTTTAACCCTTTTTTCCAATATAAAGAACTTATCAACATGACCAGTTTTCCCTTCTTTGAAAATCATTATTGTGATTTGCAAATGGTACATTGGTATGCCAGCATTCTGGGTCTTGCCGCCAGGGCCGGCTTTAAGCCAATTGGACCAATTGCTTCCAATTGGGCCCCGTGCCAAAGGGCCCCCCACGCTAAGGTAATCTACTCTAGTCGTGTCAAATACAGTACACACGACAATTTGTTCCCAACAATGCTGTTCACTTACATCTGGAATTTATTTTCTAAACAAAAATAAAATTAATATTTTTACTAAATCATTCCACAGTAACTAAAACAAGTACTGTAGTTTTGTAACTACAGTATTTACTTTTCAAAAGTAATCTACTCATTTTGTTTGTTTACTTGTACAGTACATGTAAATGTATACAAGTTTATATTCAAATATGCTTAGATCCATTTGGTCCATTAACTCACATGCACTTTTTAAGCGCACAGTTTGATTGCGTTCCATTGTGCCATAGAGATATAAAGTATATAATACTTTTTATTTATATCTCTAACAGCCCAATCCTGTCTAGGATCCGTCACAGTGTGCTAAAGCATGCTGCGCTGGATCCTAAACAGAATTGGGCCGGTGCAACTGGACCACACCTCAGGGGACGTTCGTCCCTTTCCTCCGGGTAATGACGCAGCTGCACCTTTGGGTCTCCTTGGATGTGCACCGGCAAAATGGCCAACGCAAATCCAAAGAGCCAGTGTAATGCTCTGGGGGAGATAGGAGCGCGCCGCCGAGGATCCCTCCCCCCGTCCTTTGCCTGACGGGCCAATCATCCCCTCCCTTTCCACCTTGCTCCGCCTTCCCTACGCCCCCCACTGCCCGGCGCAGGACTCACCTCTGTCCGCCAGCGGTGGCTGCAGTCCCAGGCAGAGTGAGTGGCGCCGGCACTGCTTACTCACCGGGTGTACTCGCCTCATGGCATGTTTATGACACCTGGCACCGGCGGAGCAATCGCTCCTCCAGCAGCTATTTGCACAGGATTGCGCTGTAATTCTACGGACCATGGCTGTGAACCTTGGGCCTGCAAAAATGTTTTCAGTTGGACCCCACAGCTCCTACTGTAAGGCCGACTCTGCTTGCCACCACTGGTCAGGACCCCAGTAGAGCAGTAAAAACTTAACATGCTTTTCCCACACTGTAGTCCTGATCACTCACTCACAGCTGTTATTATACTAAAAATAAACACACAGGACCAAAACACGTAACAACAACACCTGTAGCTTGGCCTTAAGAGGTCTAGGTAGATTGTGATTTTCACAGATATTGCTGCTAAATGCAACATTTGATTTTTTTTCCCCATAGCAAGGGACAGCAGTCATTTATTTATCTATATCCTATCTTTCTTCCATCATGGAACTCAAGATGGTATACATGGAGCTCCTAGGTCTTTACCCATCCAGGCACTGACCAGACCCAGATCTTTTTCGCTTCAGTGAGGTCACTGTACCCTGAAACCATGCCCTTTCTCCCTTAGAGGGGAGACTGATTGTGTAACAGGGGTGTGAAAGAGTACAAAAGGGGACACATTTGGAGTGGAGCTAACCCTGCTCCTGTCCCTGGCGACCATAGCGTCTGGGGTGAGAAGATGCTTTTATCCCCTCAGGTGTGTGGTAAATTACAGCCCGTTTTGTTTGTCAGGTACACTCCATGTTCTCTGAAAGTTCTCAACTTCATTGAGAAACAAGCCACCAGCTCCTACTTCATAACTCGGCTCCTTTACTTTTCACATCACCACCTGACCTGCCATGAGTGTAACAGAAACTGGCTATATATACTGTATATTTCCCACATCAGAAACATCATTTGCCCAATTTACATTTAGTATGTTTGTTTAAAATACAAATGCATATAAGCAGATAAATCCTCCGGGGACCGTTTACTCCTAACACAATATTTTGGTCCTTTTCAGTCAGGTTGTTGGGTGTTTGGATGCACTATATCAATGCCTGCTTTCATCATTCTAGTTTCAGGACCAGATGAGTCAACAAATCCTGCTGCAGCTCTTTGATTGATACATATTTGAAATAGCCTCATCTCCTTGATATTTCCTCAGCTGATCTTTGAGAGTCAATCCAGGGTTATGCATGGGGACCTCGCTGGGTTTGGCTCTTCATTTGAACACTTCGTGCTGTTTTTTCCCAGTTTTATGCAACTTACAGTCCAATCCTATGAGCATATTTCCCAATACGCTGTCGTAAAAGGCCCAGGGAGTCTCCTGCCTGTTCGCTGCACGGAATGGCTCTGACAGCGAGGGGGCGGGGCCTCTTCGCTTCAGTTTGTAAACACGGTACTAGCACGGGGCGCAACTTACGGTAGGGCCCCTACCGTAGAAACGCCTGTGGTGGCACTAAACCCACTGTACAGGGAGGCCCCCATATCCGCTGATTCGCCATCCACGGATTCACTTATTCATGGATGCCGATTCCCCCCCCGCACCCTCCTGCCGTGCATACGACTCCACCCCTAGGCTCTTACTTTTAGTGCAGCAACATTTGTTTCTTTGTTACAAAAACGTGATAAGCAGCCTCCTGCTGCTTATTGCAGGCAAGTAGAGCGTGACTAAGTGCTAGAGAGGTTCAGCAAGGTTAACAGGAAGCACCAACATGTCTTCTTCTGACAGACTGCACTGCATGGAACTGCATGGAACTGAAGAGGGGAGAGAAAAGGAGACAATCTCCCCCCCCCCTTTGCTGCTGCTAGCACCACTGCTGCCCCAGCACCCTGGTGTGTAAAGGGAAGTGGGGAGGGAGGAAGAAATCCAATGAGCTTCTCAGGGCATAGAAGAATTTTGCAGGATGAAAGAGCTCCCTTCTCCTTTTGAAGTGGGCTCATGAACCGCTGACATTCTCTGAACCCAAGCTTCCCAAGGTTTGCTGGCACTTCTAGTGAGCACTGTTTGTTTTTTTGGGGTGGTGGTGGTTCCGTTCTGGTTCAGGTTCATGGCAACCCAAAGATTTTAGATTCAGGTCTGATTCCAGTTCATTGAACCAAAAAACCTCTCTGAATTGGTTTTGGAGTTCAGCTTCAGATGTGACGACTCTCTGTTTCTGGACCATAGAACCACAGAAGACCACCTGTTTGAAAGTCTTCCCCTATGGCTGCATATCAAAGAACCAGTGTATTTTTTATCCTCATATTTTATTTCTTTTCTGTGCTACAAGACAGTGCTTCACCTGGAAAAAGAAATATAGATGAACTCAAGCCTAGTACTTGTATAGCTCCTACGTGAATCTGGAAGACTATATAAACATAAGGAAATTAAGGGCCCAATCCTATGGACTCTCTGTGCTGCTGGACACCTTACGCTGGCACAAACGCTGGGCCGCTATAGCACACTGCAGGCTGCAGCCGCAAATGACAAGAAGCATAGTGCTTCTGCAGCTCTGAGAGGCTCCACTGGCACCGATGAGTTATCGTGGGGGTGGGCTGTGGGTAGGAAGGGGTGAATAACAGGGCATTTGGGGGGAGGAACAGGGGGTGTTTTCCCCATATTTCAGCCCTCCCGCCCAGAGGCGTCGCTGTTGCGTGGCAAGGCGGGCGGGGGCCCCCCAGGTGACGCGTGGTGACGCGCGCAGAATGATGATGCGACACACGCGCGTCGCCTCCCCTGCGCACGTCGCCTTCCCCGCACGCCTCGCCAGGCCGGCAAAGCCGGGAGCCGACTCTGGGGACGTCTTCCCCGGTCGGCTGCCCGGGGCCTTCTGGCGAGGCCTACTGCGCCAAACGTTATTTATAACATTTTTTGTGCATGCGCAGACCGTTCCTGAGGGAAAAGGGCTGCCCTTTTCCCTCAAGAACGGTCTGCGCGTGCACAAAAAACGTTATAAATAATGTTCGGCGCAGTAGGCCTCGCCAGAAGGCCCCGGACAGCTGGCCGGGGAAGACGTCCCGGAGCCGGCTGCAATGATTAAAGGTGCGGGGGGCAGGTGCGGGGAGCGCCCGGGGCAGCGGCCCATCGGGTGCCCGGAGCAGCGGCCCATCGGGCGCCCGGAGCAGCGGCCCGTCAGGTCGCCCCCCCAAATCGCGCCACCTGACGGCCGCACCGAAGGTTTAAATAAGGGGGTGTGTCGGGGGGGTCACTTGGGTGACGCGCACGCCCCACCCTGGGGCCGCGCGCCCTAGTGACGCTCCTGCTCCCGCCCCCCTGGCTCTCCTCATACCAGCTACTGTATATAGGAGGTGTGGTCTAGTGACTGAGCTGCCACCTTGCCTGAAGAACAACTAGGACGGAATCAGTTCAAGACAACTACAAATTGCCAACAAGCTGCCCACAAGCTGAGATATCTCAGCTGACAAGCTAAGATAGCCTGTGCTGACTCTCAGTGAGAGAGAGGAGTCAATGTTGGAAAGCTTGGAAGCCATGTGCAGCCAGTGTGATACCGCACCATTGAAAGGAAACAGCTGGAGAAGATGGGTTCGATGCAAATAGAAAATTTACTGCAAAAATCCCTACAGGGGTTTAGAAAAGCCTGCTTGTGTAAACCGCCTTGAATAAAGTCAGTGGAGAAATCTGACGACAGAAGGGCAGTATATAAATATAAATACAGATATTATTATTTTGTGTAAGGGGGCTTACACAGAGGTGAGAGAAAAATATTTCTGACTTTTGTGATACTGGAAGTAAGCAAAGCTGGGAGAAGTGCGCCTGGGGAGAGCACAGGGGAGTGCGGTGGAAGGGAGGGTCCAGCTTCCCTCACCTGTGTACCTGTTTGATGTACAAATTAGAACCCCTCACTCCATTTTACACGGGAGAATTCTGTAATTCAGACTTGTGAACATATGTAGTTTAGCCCTCATTTCCCAGGGTTCCAATACATTCAGAAAAGAACTGTTGCCTCTATCACAGGTTCTTAGTTTTGCATTGGGTTAGCCTCAAACCCTGGCATAATATTCAAAGCTACCAGAATGAATTGATTGCCAGCCTAAGCGTCTCGGGCAAAGACCCAAGCAAAGCAATACCCACATGATAGTACTGCAGTGGAGCTCTTCCTGTTCTGGGTGGCTTTCTTTGATATAATATACACATCACATTTCTTGCACCAATTTTCAACATCCTGCCTGAAGTTAGCACAACAGAATCCAGCACATATGTTTCCAGACATGCAGTGGGTAGAATTCAGTGTTGACATTCACTCTTTCTCTTTCAAAGCTATCTTGTGCAAATGAAATCTACAAATGAATGTAATGTGCTCATATTTTACACTGTTGAGCAACATGATTGCAATCCTATACATCTTTACCTAAGAATATGTCCTGAGTTGGACTTACTTTAGGATTTGGCTATAAGTTTCTAAGGCAGCCAAAAGCAATACTTTATATTCTAGTTGCTAGAATAGATACACATTAGCTCTGGGAACATGGTAGTAAAGGTACATACATTGGAATATACAGTATAAAACAAGAAAACAGCCTGAAAGATTTACTATATAATTGAAGAGTGTCAATCCCCCTCCCCCCCAAAAAAATATCAAGAATATATAATTATATAAATCAAGATTAACTATATAACTGAAGTGTCAAATAAAATCTAATGCTAGAATAAAAATCGCCATGTCTTTCAAAAAGTAGTTTGGAGAGCCAACAGTTTGGAATAAAAAAAGAGTTATCTGTTCATTTTGTGTCAGAACTGGAAAATGGATTGTAGCCGTGGTATGCAGAGGTGTCACTAGGGTTTGCGTCACCCGGTGCAAGAGCTCATCATATCACTGGTATGCTGTTGTGAACAAAAGTCTTGTCTTGGAATATGGAGATGAGTTCAAATTCCTGCTTAGCCATGAAGTTAAATTGGGTAGCTTTGGGCCAGTCACTATCTGTCAGCTTATTTTACAGTGGTGTGTAGATAAAATGGGACTACTCCATACATGTCTTCCTCAATTTGAAGGAGGAACTGTGACAAGATTAGGAACTGATTGCACTTAGGAACTGATGGAAGTAACTGAGCAATGAACCAATTGTAAGTGCATTAATACTGGCCTGGATCCCAAGAACTATGTGATTCATTCGAAATGCCCCAAAGGAGCTTTGGACTCGTGCTTCTTCAACAGCCCTCCCTCCTCAAATTTGCTTGGCAAATCTCCTTTGAAGATGAGGAAATTTTGAGAACCAGTTTTGATAGGAAATGCCAGGCACCTGTCACTTAAAGAGAAAATGTCAAAAATCCCACTGGGCAATGCATGCCCAAGCCTTTAGGAACATCTGAAATAGCCTCTTGGATCACATCCTTTGAAAACACTGAGCTGAGATTGAATTGAACCCGGGGGGGGGGGAGTATGCCCAGCAACATAAACAACAACATAAACAAAAATATGTCAAATATCAACAGTCAATATTGTCGCATATAAAATACTGAAATCAAAAGTCAAATACTCGCAGGTGTCAAAAACTTACGTTGAACATTAGATATTATCAAATATTTGAATATTTCACATCAAAATTCACAGTGCAAAATTTTACCGTATTTTCAGCTCCATAAGACGCACTTCCCCCCCCCCAAAAAGGGGGAAATGTCTGTGCGTCTTATGGACCGAATGCTGTAAAAAGGTCTTTTTTTAACTAGATTTAATGGTACTTGGCCACTTACCGCGTTGGCGTTTAGCCCCTCCAATCTTTGTCCCGCGTTGCCGGCTGCATTGTGGCCCTGCCAGGACTGCTCCCAGTCAGCAGCTCCAGCTCCAAGACACAAGCCTCCTAGGCACTGGACGCAACCAGGAAGCCCTGCGCTTCCTGGTAAGCGGTAAGTGGAATTTGTGGGATAAATAGTTTCAGCCGTAGAAATGTATACAACTGCAAATTTTACAAAGATATGCAAGTATCTGTGCAACTTTGCAGCTATAGAACCATCTATAACTCCGACGCAGCATGAAGGAAAAAATAGAAGAACCTTAATGAGCCTCTGCGGAATTGTGATGAAGCTCCCTCCCCCACCCCAAGAAATTAGCAGAATAAATTAGTGAGGTGCTTCTGGTGATTTGACTCACACAAACTCCGCTTAAAGAGAAAAGGTTCCGAAAATGAAAAGAGGGATGAAGGGGACAATGGAATGTGTGGTGTCAGTAGAGAGATTCATCCAAACCTATGTCACAGGAAGGCTAGCGCCTCTTCAGTGCAGTAATAACCTAAGGAAAGCCATCAGGAAGGCAAGGACTAAGCAGCATCATTCTGCGCCAGAATATGGACTGAGGCACTTTTTGTGATTTTCAGTCCAGGTAGCACAAAGCAAGCTGGCAACACACACATAATGAATTACATTTGTGAAACTCTTGAAGGTACAGCAAGGGTTCCTAACCTGTGGTACTAGTACCACCAGTGGGCCAGACTGCTGGTGGTACTGGACTTCTGGACCACTGGATTCCCGCTCCGATGCAGAGCTTTCAGTGGTGCATTTTCGATCCCAAGAGGCTCCTGGCTTTGGCCAAGTCTCTCGGGAACACTGAGAAGGGCCCTCCCACCTGTCCAGAGCCTCCTCCCTGTGTTTTCTGGCCTCTGAAAACCTGAAAACTCGGCAGTAAGTGGCGATGATGTCATCATCAGTCACTTCTGGTGGTACTCAGAAGGAGAGTAGCACCCGAGGTGGTACTCGGCCAGGGAGGGGTTGGGAACCCCTGAGCAGTAGCGTAGCTGGCATTTTTCCAAGGGGGCCGTGGGTGGGACGACGCGTCTTCGCCCTGCCACCGGAATGGAGCAGGACCGGAGTCAAAAGGCTCCATTCCATTCTGGTGTCGGGGCGAAGACGTGTCGTCCTGCCCACGGCCCCCTTGGAAAAATGCCAGCCACGCCACTGCCCCTGAGGTACAGTATTTCTTGTTTAAAAATGTATACCCTGCTTTTTTCATATTCATAAAGGACCAGTGGCTTTCCTACACCCCCCGGGGCGCTGACGCGACACCCCCCCATGTGATGCCGCAAGCCATGCCCCCTGGGGGACGTGATGTCATTTTCGCACGCCGCCACTGAATTTCAGAAGCGGCACGACTTGAATCACACACACACACACACACACACACACACACACACACACACACGCCGTTTTGCAAGGCTTTTCCAAGCCAAACGGCTCCAGGGCGGGCAGGAGGGCGCAAACGACAATGGAAGACCAAAAACAGCGCGAGACGACGACGGGAACGGTGGCGGAGGGGGCGACGCATCCAGGCGGCAAGTACACCACCACCACGTGCGCCCGCCGCCTTGGGGCCCACCGCCCCCACCCTAACGACGCCACCGTAAAGGACCAAAAGTGGCTTACAACTAACAATGCATGCTTGCAGAGCTTTCGAAAACAGCAGAGTGCTCTGGCAAATAGGAATTTGGACCAAGGATCATCCTGTTAACTTACTACAAAATGCTTCTGCTTCACATCCTTATTTCAAAGCAGATCCTGGGGATACAAAAGGAAGATTGTACCAATTGATGTGAACATCTTACATTTATTGTCCTATTTCTGATCATGCAACTCGCACTTCATCTTTTCTTAATTAAATTGATAATGATGAGCCAGAAGACTGCTGCCATACCAAAAACATAGCCTGTAGGGGTTACAGTTTACAAATGGAGCCTTCTCAAACAAATCACTGTGCCAAAGGCTTTGTCTGGATCCAAGAAACATTTCCACTAAAGCAGACTCTGATGGCTGTCATGTGCAGGATTAAGAGCTGGCTCCATTCAAATAACAGACAGCTGTTTGGAGTAAAAACTCGTCTCTGTCCGTTTGCCTTAAGAAAGGCAGAAGCAAAGGCAAAGGGAAAATCCTTAGGCCTGTGAATCATTGTATCTTAATCCCTTCTTTGGCAGGAGGTAAAGCTAAGGCCTTTCCAGTGCTCTACAATTTCTTGCAGTGACCTGGAAAGCAATTTCTCTATTCACTGGTCTGTGTGTGTGTGTGTGTGTGTGTGTGTGTGTGTGTGTGTGTGTGTGTGTGTGTGTGAGTGAGAGAGAGAGAGAGAGAGAGAGAGAGTGTATGCGCACGTGCACACTCACACAATATATATAAGGGCCCAATCCTATCCAATGTTCCAGCACCAATGCAGCCATGCCAACGGGCGTGTGCTGCATCTTGCAGTGGGGGGAGGGCAGTCACAGAGGCCTCCTCAAGGTTCCCTTACCTCGGGGCTGCATTGGTGCTGGAAATTTGGATAGGATAGAGGCCCACATTTACTATATGATGTATAGGACCTGTCTCCAACAGAGAAAACATGGTAGGTTCTGCCAGCAACCTGAAAAGAGACTTACATAAGTTCTTAATAAGAACATAAGAAGAGCCTTTCTGGATCAGGTCAAAGGCCCATCTAGTCCAGTTTCCTGTATCTCACAGTGGCCCCGCCAGGTGCCTCAGGGAGCACACAAGACAACAAGATACCTGTATCCTGTTGCTACTCCCCTGCACCTGGCAACTGCACCACTCCAACTGCACGTCAACTCAGTTTAAATAATTAAACATCCAAACCTATTCAGAAGCCATGTTGACAGTACATGGCCATCATATCCTATGCCTGCCCTGACAATGCCACACCAACAGAGCACTGATACCAGCGCAATAAGGGCCATATGCCAAGCCTGTCCTGGCAAAGCAACACTAGTGCAGCCCCTGCCAGTAAAACCCCCAGCATCCATGGAAACACCAACACAGCCCATTATCAATGGAGAGGCGTCCTGATATTACCATTGTCGTGACATTGGCGTGATGTCCGTGTGTCATCAGGGTGATTTTAAGAGGCCCGGGCAGCCCTACACTCGGGGAAGGGAACGAACGTCCCCATCTCCCGAGGTATACCCGGGCCGCGCTGGTGCAGCCTGGGAACAGGCTCAGGATGCCGCAGCTGACCTAAAGTTGCGCAGAATTGCGCTGTTAGTGCAGCCATTGATTCACCCACAACATTTTATCAGATGTCCATTGGGGGTTTTTATTTGCTCCACAGTTCAAGTTACAAAGTTCCTCAGGAGAACAAAATAAAAAAGCACACTATCTGTTAGGATATTATTTTGTTCCTCTTATCTTTTAAAAATAGAATTCAATTACAAAGCATTTCAAGACCAACCATAAGGAACAATATTTTTTAAAAAAACATATACTGTCGAAAATGTATGCCAACATGGAGCAACATTTGAATCCACTATTCCATTTAAAATAAATAACTCTCTTTTACTTATTTCTCTTTAACTTATGACTTTAATGGTATTTTAGTTTTTTTTTTTTTACATCTCTCCATGAACACCATAGTAAGACTGCAATCCTATGCACATTTACCTGGGAGTAAGCCCCATTGTGTTTCCAGGGCCACGGTGGCTTAGTGGTTAAGACAGTGAACTGCAGACTGGAAGGTCGGTAGGACAGCAGTTTGAGTGCCACGTGACGGAGTGAGCTCCCATCTCCTGTCCCAGCTCCTGACAACCTAGCAGTTCGAAAGCAAGAAATTGCAAGTAGATAGTTACCGCTGCAGTGGGAAGGTAACAGCATTCCGCTAGTCATGCCAGCCACATGACCACGGAAGCATCTTCGGACAGCGCTGGTTCTTCAGCCTTAGAAACGGAGATGAGCGCCGCACCCTAGAGTTGGACATGACTGGCTTTTGAGCAGGGGATACCTTTACCTTTGCTCAAGCCCCATTGAATACAGTGAGACTTACTTCTGAGTAAATATGCATAGCATTGCACTGAGGCCAGATGTGGTCCTCAAGGAACAGACCAGTCATATGGGGTTGATAAGACAATAGCAACTTGTCAGGGCCCAATCCTATCCAGCTTTCCAACACTAATGCAGCTGCAATGTACAGCTCCAAGGTAAGGGAACAAATGTTCCCTTACCTTTAGGAGGCCTCTGTGACTGCCCCGTTGGCATGGCTGCATCAGTGCTGGAAAGTTGGATAGGATTGGGCCTTCAGATAGTGTCATGTTGAGCAGGTAAGGTTGGGCAAGGGGCACAGAACCTTGGACAGCACCAAGGCTTATAACTTTCTCTAACAATGCTCAGAGAAAGACTGAGTCCTTTTATGCTTGTAGAGGCCTCCCAGGATCTTTTATGCTTGTAGAGGCTTCATACTCCCAGGATCAAGAGCACCTCTTTAAAGCGCCAGTTCACTGTGTGGGCCATAACATTTTGATACCATTCCTTTTAAAATAAATTATTTCATATAATTTATTTTCCTTAGTTTAAGACTCTTTCACCATTTATTATGGAACAAGGAAACAAAACTCAGGAAGTTTTACCAAAGTATGGTAAACATTGGTTAGAATGTTTTACACCAGAAGTTCCCAACCTTTCGCCGCCACGTACCACCTTCGCGGGCCTCCGGCCCACCGCGTACCACCAGGAGTAAATGCCAATGACCAGAGTGCAGAAATGACAAGGTAAGACGCAAGGGCGGGCGGGCCATTCTCTGTGGTAGAAGCCTGTGCACTCGAGCTCTGCCAGCTCGAGGGCTCGAACTGCTATTTTTCAGGCTCCAGTGCGGTACAGCTAAGATAGTAGCCGCCGTCTTGGTCGCTGGCAGCCCACATACCACCAGCCTGTGGTCTGTGTACCACTAGTGGTACACGTACCACAGATTGGGAACCTCTGTTTTACACCATTTCAGAAGTATTGCATTCCGATTTCTGCATGTTAAATAACCTTTGTGTTTCAAGTTTGAATTAGAGACTAGACTGACAGTGCAATCCTATCTCTACGCTGCTAGCTGGGCAAAGAGGCACCTTTTTAGCAGGGGGAGAGCAACTGTTCCTCTTCGCCCCAGCATGGTGTCTTTTCCAATGGCCATTGCTCATGTTTCTTCTGCATTTTTTTTTAAAGATTGTGAGCACTTTGGGGACAGGGAACCATTGATTGATGGATTTTATTATGTGAACTATTACTATTGTGAACTACTCTGGTTGAAAAACGGTATATAAGTAGTGTACTGTATTCTTAATTATCATCATCTCTCTAGGTAGGCTCCCATTTCTTGGGTTTTGACCCCAAGACTTGGGTTTTGGAAGGCCACTTCTACTGCCTCCCCACTCTCTTCCATACAAAATGTAATGTGCACTGCTGGTGTGCCTCTCCACCTCTTCCCATTGGCCTGGAAGGAGAGGAGAAGGATGTGTAGTGGTGTGGCAGCAGGATTTTTGCAGCAGTGTAATTAGCACTAACAGTATTATTTTAAACACTACTTAAAAAAACATTTCACTCATCATTCTGAAAAAGAAAATTATGCCATTTTTCCACTAGAAAATCTGAAGAAAATCCTCTCAAAAAATTTGGATTTCCTGTCCCTTTCCTCCAGGGCTCTACCCTGGCACTACATTTTTGTGGTCATTCAATAGTATGTGACTGTGTGACATCATCAAGCCCCACCTTGGAGGCCCTGCCTCTTGCATCTCAGATGGGTGGTGCCTCTGACCTGGCAACCCTACTGCATGTACACGGTTCAGTGCTCTGCAAACCAGGCACCCAAAGCCAGAGGCTTTGTAGGCAGATGCATAGATGTTCTTTAACGTTAATCCCTTACTCTTAATAACACTCTCATTATTTGCTGTGAATGATGAGACCAGTCAACCAAGCAGCATCTCGTTTGCTGAGTCGCTTCTCTCTTTGTGCCAAATCTCTTGATCGCTTCTTTCAAATGTTGGATGGGGTTGTTCCCCACACAGAAGGAAAACCTTTTCTTCCTCCTGGATGTGTTCATTCGGGACTTGGGGCATGTGAATTGCCATGTGGCTCTGTGCCATGGCTAGCATTGTGGGGTGGCCACAAGGCAGGTGAAACCAAACTACAGTTCCCAGGAAGCAATACCATCGTGTACAGCAGCATGCATGCACCAACATTTGGAGACGGAAAAAGAACTCTTGGTAGGAATACAGATGAGCTTTTTCAGTATGCTTGTCAGGAAAGCTTACAAATACTGAGCCAGTTTCAAACTGGGGGGAGTTTACCCACCCCTATTTACCAGCCAATTCTTTGGCTGTGGGCTGTAAGCTTTTGGCAAAAAGGAAGGAATCAGATAAGGGATCTTTCAAAACCTGAGAATTGTGTAGAGCTTTCAGGTACAGACCTCAGGAAGGCACTTTTGTCTTTACGAGTTGCATGATACTCCTAGCTGGCATAATGTCTCATTGTGGTAAGAAACGCCATGCCTAGTAAAATTCTCAATTCCCTGTAACTCATAAAGATACAAGAACCATCTCAGAACCTGGACAAGGAAACCCTCTAAGAAAGGCAGGTTTGATTCACAAAAAGTCCTGTTAAAGGTCTAGACCAGGGCTTCTCAAACTGAGGGTCGCAACCCACTTGGTGGGTCGCGGCCCAATGCCGAGGTGGGTCTCCAGTTGGGCCCATCCATCCACCCTTGCCTCCATTTGACTCCAAACTGGAGCCAAACGGAAGCAACCGGAGACCATTTCCAGGTTGCAACTCACCTCCTTCAGCTGCTCCCTCATCTCACCTGGCCTGGGACAGCCTCCGGAGGCCTCCTCGGGTCTCGGAAGGCCTTGGAAGTGACTTCTGGGTCACTTCCAGTTTTGCTGCCGCAAACTCCAGTCATGTCCAGAGGCCTTTCTGAGAATCTGAACCCTGGTGGGTTGCAATGGGGGAGCAGCTGCAGAAGGTGAGTTGTGGCGGTAGAGACTTTTAGATCCATTGGCCTTAGACCTTGAGAAGAGATTTAAATGGAGGAAAAAGAGGCAGACTCGGAAGATCAGAGAAGGCAGTCATAGGCATTATTATAATATTCAGTATCAACATGCTGCTTTTTCCAGTTAACCCTGGCTTATGGACCTTTATGATGAACGGGGGAGAACATGCTGAATCAGCAGCGTGTCTCTTTGCTTTATTATGGTTTCCTGGCTTGACTTTGCAAATCTGGCTGGCAGAGTTGTGGGCCTTGTTTCTGAGATACAACATAGAAAGGAGGAGGGATAATCACTTGTAGGGGAGCTATTTTAAACCATGAGCAGCTTGGCTCAGATAAGATGGAGATTGGGAAATTAAAAGGGGGGCAGTGTGCAATAATTATGCCTATCTAAGTTAGCACACACTGTCAAATGTACTGTAGGTTTTAATTGCTGCCATGCTTTTGTACCTTCTGTCTTCTCTCTTATCTTGGGTTGGTTGCCCCATCTATACAGCATGTCCTCGCTTAAAGTTGTCGATAGATTCTTTTTGGAAACTGCAACTTTAAGTGAAAATGACTTATAATGAAACCAATTTTACCATCAGCTAATTGATAAACATAAATGTTCCTATAGCATTTTCCCATCAACTTTAAAACGAAACAACTTGCTGTATATGTGAACTGAGTATGTTTCTGCTCCTTAGAACTGTGGGATAGATTGCGAGAAACAGATATCTTCCTAACTGGTAACCTGCAAGGAGTCCAGTATCATTAGGGTTGCCAATTCTGATTGAGCTATTCCTGGATGTACATATTTTTTCCAACATGTCATTAAGCCAAGGAGATCCTGTTGAAATCTCAAGGACTGTCTTCAGTAGTCTCCTGGAGACTGATGCTGATTCCTGAATACTCCAGGCCAGACCTGGAGGGTTGGCAACTCTAACAGTGCAATCCTGTGTAACTTTAAGTGGATGGGCTAAAGGGCCGGCCATGGTATCCTAAGCCCTTTCCGGGCCGTGCCAGCATTGCTGGAGAGCACCTCGGGAGAAGGGGACATTTGTCTCCTTCCCTGAGTGTAAGTGAGCCCGGGGCCTATGGGCCTCCTCGGATGCACGCCAGCTCCAGAGCTGGCATACATCTGAAGATGCCATGTAAGGCCGGAGCGGGCTACGAAGGGGCATAGGATATCGACGCTGATATTCCCGCTCCCTCCCAGCCCAGCCCTCCCTCGCGGTCCCGTCCCGCCCGCCCATGCCCCTGCACCGTCCAGTGCAGCACTTACCTGCGGCGGCCAGTGCAGGCCTGGGATGCCAGGGGAGTGAGCGGTGCTGGCCGCCGCACCAGTACCGCATACTCTTGAGTCGCCGCAAAAGTGCTTTACGGCCCTTTTGAAATGCTTTAGACTGGCGGAGCTCTCGCTCCACCGGCCTAAAGTTACACAGGATTGCATCATCTGAATTGATACTAAGAGGGAGGGCTGATTCAATTGTGAGTTTTCAATATTGCAAGTGCATCTACTTTGCGGTAGTCCCTAACTGTGCCCTGACAGAAAAAGAGACGATGTGGAAATCGTTCACTTACATTATCTCAGTATAAGCACTGTAAGGTAGGGCAAGGGGAACTGATGCTTTCAGGTGCTTACCAAAGACCAGCCTTAGGTGAGGGGATATTTGATTAAAGAACTTCTCATTCCCTTAACCATGACCCTATATGGTTCTCTACCAGTTATAATACAAGTACTAATAGAATGGCACCATAGTGAAAAACCTTTCCACTGAAGCAGGATTGGCATTTCATGCAGTCCCTGCTCAGCTGCATTCTGTGTTATGCTAAAGAGGACAGGGCACAATAGTTAGCGGTAGCGTAGCCAGTGGGGGGCGGCGCGGTAAGTGCTGCACGGCGTTACATGGAAGTGCAAAGTGGCCCCTCCCACTCTCCGTCAGAACCAGTCCGGCAGCGAAGGCAGTGTGCATTTGCTGCCAGACTGGCTCTGGCGGCGAGTGGGAGGGGCCACTTTGCACCTCCGTGTAACGCCGTGCAGCACTTACCGCGCCGCCGCCGCCACCCCCCTGGCTACACTACTGATTGTTAACAACCATGAAAAGAGAAGGATGGAAGTCTATATCCCAAAACTGTGCCGCTCATTTCTTACATTATTTTTGCTATCTTGTTTTGATTGGAGGCATTTTCTTCCCAGCCTGCTGAAAGGCCCTCTGATGGCTTGAAAATCACGCTGAGAGCATTCCTGAGGCTGCTTGAAGTTTTGCCTCAACGGACTCCGTTGATGCCAGCCTGCTCGGCAGCTGCTTACAGGAAAGGAAGGTCTTGTTCTAAAGGGGGAAGATGGGGAGGAAGAGTGCCTGGGAGCCAAAGGGATTTCATTCGAGGGTTTACCACAGTTTCTGGGTGGCCTTGGACTAATCACCCTATTAATAATATTTCCACTTCCTCATCTGCAAAACTGGGAAAATAAGACTTTTATGCTTTTAAACAGCAGATGTAAACCAGTTTAACTGATAAATGGATCTGTCCCACAAACTGCGTAGTTAGGGTATTCAGAATGCTATCTAGTAACCAGCCTTACAAGTTTTAATCTTGTATCAAAGTGTGAATGGCAATGTTAGTAGCATGTTAGAATTCAAACTCTTGCAAGCAGTGGTGGGTTTCATTCCATCACATCACATATTTGTCAAAAATAGAGCACACTTTTATAGTGGTCACTACACATACAACTTGGGAGGATGCTAAATAAATGTTCTTCATTACAGAACACCAGCAAAATGACCATCAGGGGACGATGAGGTGGAAGGAGAAGTCACATGTTGCAAGGTCTCCTGGATAGTGCAATTCATTTTGGGTGCTTTGACCTCTCTCTCTCTCTCTCTCTCTCTCTCTCTCTCTCTCTCTCACACACACACACACACACACACACACACCTGAGATTACTTTGCCCCACAGAATCCAGCTGGGCCCCACAGAGAACTGAGCCCACCTCTTTCACAGAGCTCTGCCCTAAGTTCCATTTCTGCACAGCAGTTGATCTCTAAAATGCAAACACTGCTTTGAAAAGCATTCTGGGGCGACCTTAGGAGAGGGGAGAGGCTTCCAGAGCGCGATTTCAGCATGTTTACAGCAAGAACACACAGCGGTTTCACTCTAAAAGGTTAAAAAAAAATGCTCCCCTCATTTTATTTTATTTTTAGTGTTTTACAGTGGACCCTCATGGGTCCGGGATCCGCGGTGAGACAAATTCGTGGATCCCGTACCCGCAGTTAGAAAGGGTCCACTGTATATCAACCCAGAAATGACTGAAGACCTGGAAACCTCCTTGAGAATTTCAGTCATACATGTCCTGCTGCTACATAACATCCCAGCAGTGTGGCCACTTGAATGGCCACTGATAGCTCTGTGCACTCCTGGTAGTCAATCAATAGTCCTACACCCTGGAAAGACAGCTTTTTTCTCTTACATACATCAGACTGGAAGACCTGATCAGCATTATCCATGTTCAAGTTCCATGGAGTACAGCTAACAGTACTTAATGGACAGTTTACACAGATGTCTTAAGTGCAGTGCAGGTGGTAATCAGTGGTCTATTGCAGCTTCTTAATTGAAGTATGAATGCTTTCCCTAATACCAGATTATCAAACTCTGGCTCCCTTCCTCTCCCCCACCCATGTGTTATATAACTGTTTGTTATTGTTATAGTATAAAAGTATGAAAAATACCATCACATACATTTTTTTAAAAAAAATCTCTTCTCTTCAGCTTCTTCTCCCACTCATAATAGCTTGTTTTCCCCTCCCCACTGGAATTGGTAGTCCGGCAACTACCAGGTCTGGGAGAGGTCTGGTCTGGATCTGCATAGCAGGGCTGATGCTGTTCCTTCCTCCACCTTCTACAATGGCAACAGTTTCCATGATACATAATGAGCAATCCTTTGGGAGGAGGAGGATGAGAAAGGCAAAGTTTCTCAGACTAGGGGCAGACAGTCAGTTCCCCAAACTAAAGAGGAGTAGAATCTGAGTTGAGGGTTGGGAGAACAATGCCCTGAGCAGATGCAAAATAGAAAACCTTCCCCAAACCAACAGAGTAGTGATCGTCTGCTATTCTTTTAAATTAGCAGCTGCCTACAAAGTTTGTGTTGACATAGCAGTGGGTGGCATAGCTTTACGGCACAATCCTGTCTGGCTAGGGCTGCCAGCGCTGGGCCTCAGCACTGGCACTGAGTGTCGCAAACATGCTGTAAGGCACGTTTGAGAGAACCCGGGAGGAGGAGGCGCTGGCATCAAGGCCTACACTGCCTCCCCGCCAGCCACCGCTGGACCCTGTGCCGTGGCGTGGGTAAGTGCCGCTCCCAGCAGCACAGGGCCTGGGAGGGGGCTGGGGAGGGGATGTAACAGGGCAGGGAGGTGGGCAGAAAGGGTCTGGGAGGGGGAGGGATTGGCGAAGGCCTTTGCCATATCCTATCCCCCCTCCCAGGCCAGGAAGTCCTACATGGGGTTTTTTGGGCCTGCACCAGCAATCTCACTGGCGCAGATCTGAGTAGCCCCATTGACCAGGCTGGGGCTGGACACGGGCCAGCGGTGGGGAAACTCTGGCCCCAGGGCCGGATCAGGCCCCAGAGGCCATCCGGTCCGGCCCCCGGAGAGATTGCCGGGAGGCCGCCCAACCGGCCCCTGGAGGCTCCGCTGGGTCCGTGCATCACCTCCGGAGACCAGGAGAGGGCCTTTGCATGTCCTCCCCGGCCGCCGCCTCGACCCCTTCTCACCAGACTGTTGGTCATTTCGCACATGCGTACCACGCCGATGAGGGCAAGCTCTTTGCCCTCATCGGCATGGTACGCCGGAGGTGACGCGCGGACCCGGCGGCGGCTTCGGATGGTGAGTGCGGAGCCTCTGGAGGCCAATGGGGGGGCGGGGGCAAAAATTAATTAAATAAATAAAAATGGCGCCTGGCCTTACGGCCGGCCCTCAAGCAAATTTCTAATATTTAAAACGGCCCTCGCCAGGGAAAAGGTTCCCCGCCCCTGGGCTAAGAGGACAAGTCCTTTTACCCCAAGGAGACCTCCAGCCTGCTTAATTCCAGCGCTCGATATAGCATGGGCTATGTGGCCCCACTGTGCACTAACTCCCAGCGCAGTGATGCAGTGGCAACAATGTGGCATCTGCCGTATCCCGCAGAGGAGTTTTGGCCTCCTTAGGCCTCCTCGGGGTAAGGGAACATTTTGCTGGAATTTGGATGCAACACCACCTGCAGGACTCTGCAGGGCAGTGTACTGTCCAGGTACCTGAGACCCTTTACCTGCCCTGTATGATCCTTGCAGGAGGTGTGGTCCTTAATCCTATTTCCTTCCTGCCCTTTCTCCCTTTTCTCTCTTCCACACCATTGAAGCAGGAGGACGTATGCTGCCTGGACTCCGTCCCCACAATGGCAGAATACCTCCTCCACACACTCTCATCATACAAGGAGAACAGCTTTAAGGGTTCTCTGTTCTGCAACTACCGGCAGTAGGAACCTCTGACCACTCAGAAGATATGTAATCTTGGAAACTGTGAGTAAAGTATTTCTTTTGAAACCTTAACCAGCCTCTGCTCTTGTGTATGTTAATTGCTAGCAGCAGCCTAGTCGGGTGGTGGATTTTACCATAGGAAAAGGGTCCTTCTGCTGATTGCTCAGCTTCCCCCCCACTTCCAACACATTTGCCTTTTGTGACAGCTGGAAAGTGCCTTATGCCGCTTGAACGCTCATTCTGGCAGCGTATGGCGCCAATAGGATTGGGTCGTAAAGCTATGCCACTACTATGTCAACACAAAGTTTGTAGGATATACTGTATATGGATGGGGTTCCTGTACAAATGTTACCAGCATGGAATCTTACAGTAAGAGACAATGTAATAAAAATATATTGAAAGCATGCATGTATAGTGATGGGACAACATGGCTCCATGCTTCGCTGATATCTGTTTCTTATTATACAATTTCAAATCCCTTAGACTTGATCAGATGGGGCCAATGAATGAGACGGCTTTTGCAGTTCAGGAGAAGGTGAGCAGGAATATTCCTTTTCAAGAGTTCACCCCAGGCACACAAATAAACAGCAATTACAACCAACTCTCTTTGCATTATTCGAGGAAAAAGGGCTTCCAGGTGATGCCCATTTTGCAACCTACTGAGCCCCCGCAAGTAAGCATCCAATGAAGTTGGGATTGTTTGTATTACTATTTTTGGTTACTGTTTGGATTTCTCCGGCTGAGTGATGCAAAAGAATTGGGAGCCTGTTTTCAATTTAGATCGTGTTTCCTTAATTTTCTTCTCATTAAAGCACAGACCACAATGGCTACAAGGTTGGAACAAATATGCAAGCAACAAAATGTTATAAATAGACTTGCTAACTTTCAGATGAAGTAGGTCCAGCACTCTGGGTGCTGTTTGGCTAGTGGGCACAACTGGAGACAAACTAGACATGACACATAGAAATATGTAACAACCCCCAACATCCCTGTTGGGGAGGAGGGTGGGCATGATTTTATTTTAAACAACAGTCAAAAGTAACTCTGGAGGAGGTTGGTGATCGGAAGCAAATCAACACACATTTGGAACTTTGTGAGGGAAAAAAAACCTTGGCACTGGAGTGATTTGGAGTGAAGCATCTCTCTCCAGTCTTGGGATAATTAACACATTGAAAAAGGGAGCAGAATTGCTCCCACTGGTCCTGCCCCTAACCTCCATGTATTTATTGGCTCTTCCACACAGGGCCTATTTATTTGTTTGTTTTGGAAATGTACATCCGGTAACATACAAGGGCTATAACAGTGGTAACATACAATAGCAATAACAGTGGTTTACTCTGTTCATTGATTGTGTTCATTGATTTCCTCCTGTCTTGTGCAGGCCTCAGCCTGATCTCCATCTTAGAACAATTGTTCCAAACACACACAAGAAGACTAAGCATGCTCAGACTTCACTAACTTGAACAACTGGCCACTAGATGGCAAGGAATACAGGTGTCCCCCGCTTAATGACAGATTGCTTAACGACGATCCGGATATATGACGGAGGTCCCCAGCACTGGCGTCGCTCAAGGTGGGGCAGAACGGTAAGTTCCACACTGTGCTAACCTCCGTTTACTCCCCGGCACGAGGCGGCCCCGCCCCCTTGCCATCGAAGCCATTCAGTGCGCCGAAGGCAATGTGCAGTAGACTCAGGCAATGCGTAGTAAACTGGGGCGCTTAAAGCCCCAGTGCTTCCTTTGGATCAGATGTAAGAAAAAAGGCTTAGAGCTGTGTGTCATCAGCATACTAATGATATCTCCTCCCCCTCCCCGCTGAAATATCAGCTCTGTGCCTTTTTTCTTACATCTGATTCAAGGGAAGCACTAAATCCCCAAGCAGTGTTTGGAGGCAGTTGAGGGCTAGTTGAGGGTGAACAAGCTAAAGTTTAATTCAGTCAAGATGGAGGTTATGATGGTTGGAATTCTACTGATCTGATTGGTGGCATTGCATACCTCCTGCAAGATCACGTATGCAGCTTGGGGATACTTCCAGATCCAGAGCTGTCCCTGGATGCTCAGGTATTAGCTATGGCAAGGAGTACTTTTGCCCAATTTCAGCTGGTTAATCAAGTGCAGCATGACCTGCAAAGAATGGACTCAGCTTCACTGACCGATGCTCTAGTTCAGGGGCTCTCAACACCTTCCCAGCCAAGTACCACATCATCGCCAGTTACTTCTGAGTTTTCAGGTTTTGGGAGGCCAGAAAACAGAGGTAGGAGGCTCTGGACGGGTGAGAGGGCCCTTCTCTCAGCATTCCCGAGAGGCTCGGCCAAAGGAGCAAAAATGCGCCGCCAAAAGAGCTGTGTCGGAGCAGGGCTCCGGTGGTCCGGCAGTCCAAGTACCACCAGCAGTTGGTCGAAGTACCACTGGTGGTACTAGTACCACTGGTTGAGAAACCCTGCTCTAGTTACATCCAGTCCGGGCAATTACAATGCTCTTTATATGGAGATGTCTTTAAGCTTTAATTTGTGTAGAATGCAACAACCAAAGCACTGTTGGGATTGAGGTGCATGGTTTATGATACATCTATTTTGCATGAACTGCATTGGTGGCCAGTTTACTTCCAGGTTAATTTAGTGTGTTGGTCTTGGCCTTGAAGCCCTTAACCATCTGGGATCAGGGCTACCTTAAGAACTGTCTACTCCCATGTAAACCTGCCAGAGCCTTGAGAGCAGCTTTAGAGGATCTGCTCTTGCAACATCTGTTTGATGGGTATAGTATTCAATTGCATTTTATTTGTTTTATTTTTGTATTGTTACTTATTGTTAGGGCTGTATTGACAAGAAAGACGGGATAGAAATCCTTGGAGTGAATGAATGAATGAACGAATGAATGAATGAAGGCACATGCTCTGGAAACAGTAATGACTGCTGAGGCTCCAAAGCAACAGCAATCCATCACGAAGGCTGCAGTCCAATGCACACTTGCATAGAAGTAAGTCCCACTGAACTCAATGGGGTTTACTTTTGAGTAGACATGCATAGGATTGCAAGGTAAGAGTATTTTCCAGAAAGCAGTAGACTGGCTACTCTGCAATGACTCCTATTATAAACTTGTGATTTAATTGAAGACACTGGACATTAGGTGATAGCTAGCTGAAAACATTAACAGTCCAGTGTGGATTAGTGATGTATTAATCCAGTGTGGATCAGTGATGTAATGTGACATGGCAGTTCCAGAGTGTCTGTGTACACCAGACAACAGAGGACAGAACAAAGTCTGGCATCTCAGAGCAGATAGATAGTGTACCAACAAAAGCCTGTCCATTGAGCTTGTAGCTATAATCTAAAGAAGGCAGTGCTCTTTGCTTGTTTCACAGACAGTAAGTAATGTGTTCCCACAGTGTTCAGTGCTACTATGAGATGTGAGCAAAATTATTTCTCCCAGGCTTACAACTGAGGATCTGATTGCCACAGTTCTGATAAGGGACAGTGGAATTTGCAGCATATCCGCCTCTGGAATCTTGCAAATGACAGTGTAGCTAAATCCACATGCTCTACAGAGAAGACTCAGATGTGTTCAGTGGGTGAATATGTTGCTCTCCTTGGGCCACGTATCCTTAGGGTGGTGAGGACATGCATTTCTAAAGTATAGAAGGTGACCTCAGCAGTTGTGTCGCTAGCAGGCCACGTGGGGGTGTCATCGCCCCCGCCCGCTCTTGGAAGACTTCATTTGAAACCCTCTAAGACACGGGGGTGGGTGGGTGGGAGGGCCCAGAAAACGTACCGGTTTTGGCGCATTTCAGCTCCACAGCTACAAAAAGCTGCAAGCACAATCCCACCCTTCATGCCCATCCATGCTTTGATTCTTCACAGACACGTCATCTTATCTGTAGAGGGCAATTTTCTTTTGCAATAGACTAGCAGATAGTCAATGCATCTTAATTCATAACAGGACCACTGCTATATAAAATCTGAATGAATCATCTAGTTTCCAGTGCCACTGGAAGGTTTAAACAAAACATTCTGGGTTCAAATATAGTTTCTGTTTGAATCCAGTTTCTGTCGATGAAACACCCACACTATGAAAAGGCGTTTGGGTTTCCTGACTGCAGTATCACACTGTTGCTTTGGCATAAAGGAATGGAAGTACAGAGAGAGTGATTCGTGGTTTGCTGTGGCATCAGACCTCTCTCACTTATGGCAGTCATGTCTGTCCTCTCCATTAGAACTGAAATAGGAGACAAGAATGGTGGGTTAAATTTTCAGAATGAACTGAGTTTGGAAATGTGATCTCGTGTGTCATACAGGAGGAGGATGTGCAGTCTGGTAATTGTACACAGATTACCAATGTCATGTTTGCAGTGTGCCAGACACTGGGAAAGTGACAGAGAGGAGAAAGATGTTATCAGGGTTAAACCAATCAGGGTTAAACCAATATGAATGAGAAGAGGATGAGAGGGGGAGTTGGAAGTGGAGTGTGTGTGCATGGATGGGTGGGTGGGAGGGTGGGAGTGGGCAAGAGAAGGCTTAATTCCTCCACAGCTAGGGTTAAAAACTGAGCAGCTGCAGAAGTTTTGAGTTGAAATGTGAATATTGTATTGGAAGTGAGCATTATGAATGTGCCCAATTCTACCTCCACACTATGCTTGACAAAGTTGGTGGCATCATAGTGAAAACTTAATGATAAAAAAAATCTTATAAAAACTCTGTGTTGACTGTTGGACCTTGACTATTACACAGGTGTTGGTAACATAACTAAGAACACAATCCTACCCTTTCCCCAGCCATAGCATGCAGCTGCGCCAAAATGGACTGTGCTGTATGCTATGGTGGGGTGGGGGCTCAAGAGGCTTGGGAGGGGGAAGGGAAATATTTTCTCTTACCCCTCTGTAAGTCTCCTGATCACTAATGGGTCTCCTTGGACCTGCGCCAGCTCTTTAGCTGGCGCAAGTCCGAGGAGTCAAAGGGGACAAGTCAACTACTACCGGAAGGGACAGCATTTGGCACAAGTTGCCCACGCTGGGTACCACCCACCACCTCTGACACGCCTCCCACTCTCCCCCCGTTGTGCCCCATTCTGCCCTCCCCACTGACTGAACTTGGTTGCCAGGTGCTCCTTTCCCTACCATCATGCGTGGGGCTGCTTCAGCCTTTCTGGTGGCAGTCTGGAAGCACGCAGCTCTGTGCACTTCCGGAGTGCTATTTATGATGGCCATAAAGCGTCTACTGCTTTGACGGCTTCCCAAAGTCTCTTGTTTCAAGCAATTCCAAAATGGTGCCAGCCACACGTTTCCTGGGCTGCTTGTAGGTAGGCATTCATAAAAGATGCGACAGCTTTCTGACCAAGCACATGTCAGAACAAAACAGCCAGGAAAATCAGGGAGTTTCCTGTCAGGGGCCAGCAAGATCTCAGTTTCATAGCACAGATAGACAAGGAGGTCCGGTTCCAACATGGAGAGATGAGGATCAAGGGGCCAGAGAGAGGATGTGGCTAAAGGCAGCTTGGCGGTCAGGTTCCTGAGCCGGCAGCCAAAATGGCAATGCAGACTAAGGTGAAGTGATTGCCCTCCACCAGCCATTTTCCAGCATGCATATTCTTTCACTCTGCTATTGGAATCAGTGGAGATGTGATGTCTCCATTGGTTCCTACAGCAGGTTTAAATTGCATACATGCTAGAAAACTTTGTTTTCTTGGGGGCTTTTTGCATACCAGATCATACCATAACCTTTATTGGCATAAACATATAAACACACATACAGAAAACAAGAAGGGCTTTTTCCAATCTGATTGACAGCGCAATCCTATCCAACTTACACCACCGGTGCACCCAGCGGTGCAGTGAGAACGGGAGGCCCCAGAACGGAGAGGGAATTCAAATCCCTCTCCAAAGGGGGATTCAAAGGGAATTTGAATCCCCTTTCCGTTCTGGGGCCTCCCGTTCTCGCTGCATCGCTGGTTACATCGGTGGTGTAAGTTGGATAGAATTGAATTGTAAAATTTGGTAGCTCTGATCATTTGGGTACTAAAAAGACTAAAAATGATTTCGTGTTAAATGGGTTACAAATGCAGAAGTTACAGGCAATAGAAAAGCAGCTGGCTGTCCATTGAAAGCAGTGGGAAATGAAAACGAATGGGAATAACAAAAACGACAGAAATAATACCTGAAATGAATCTGATTTGAATAACTAAATGAAATGTATTTAATAACAAGAATGAATGGAAGAATGAATGAAAAAAAATTCTTGCACATTCTCTGCCAGATTTTGGCAGTAGATTTTTGAGGCCAGTGAACTTTTTCAGAACATCAAGGAGGGATTTTCCTACTCTTCCAAAAGCTCAGAATTGGTCTAGAAAGCCAATCTAAGGTGCAATGCCCAGATATAATTGACAATGCCCCCAACCCACATTGCTGCTCCAAGCTTGGGTATCAAGGCTTCACGTGCTGCAAAGGAGGTCTCACCTTTTCTGCATGTGGTAGCATTTGGATCAAGCAATGGTAGCATGGCTGGCATTGACCTGAGCCTAGTGATTATGCCTGCCCCAGTCTGAAAATAATCCTCCTCCTACCATGCTTAATTGTATCTGAATATTGAGCAGATACCTATTAAAATAATCCCAAAGGGTCAATATACCATGGGTTATATACAGTATAATCAAACAAAGTTAGTCATGACTCTTGCTGAAAGTAATGGAACTTAAATTAGTCACAACTAGCTTGTCTCGTTGATTTCCAAGGTGCTTAGTCTGTCATGACTACCTTTCTTTGGATACAATCCAATGTAAGAATTTCCAATTTTCTTGTTAATTCCTGTCCATTTTACCATTTTTATTGTGGCACTTTACTTCTGTAATTCTTTCCTAATACCAAATAACTACATTCAGGGCTGGCCCATCCATGAGGCCAACTGAAGCAGTCACCTCAGGCAACAGATTGGTGGGGAAGCACTCTTCTGTGTCTGCCTACTTGTCTCCACTGCTCCTCCTTCTCTTTCCAGTCTCTGGATTGGAAAAGGAAGAGGGGGACACAGTGGAAGAGGAAATGTGGAGGGGAGCATTTGAGCACTGGAGAGTCACGAGGCTGGCACATCATCAGGTAAGGGGGGCAGAATTTTGCAGGCTGTCTCAGGCATCAAGTGGTTTGGGGCTAGCCCTATCCATAATGTTTCATCCATATCCACTTTCAAAATATTATTTTACTCTCATGCTTTTTCAAATTGAACGTTCATTGCCCTCACCTTTCTCTCCCTCTCCTCCCCTTTGATTCATCTCCTCAGAGTTTATGCTCACCTTCCCACCTTTGCT
The DNA here is from genome assembly GCA_026170595.1 of Plestiodon gilberti rubricaudatus. NCBI lineage: Eukaryota > Metazoa > Chordata > Lepidosauria > Squamata > Scincidae > Plestiodon > Plestiodon gilberti. The sequence continues at coordinate 106,621,732 of JANXHW010000003.1, read as the reverse complement.
TTCCTCATGTGTATACTGTACTCATTTATTCCAATCTACCTGTTGCAATTGGTTGATAACTATTTCTCATTGCTGTTTTGTTTTGTTTTGGAGCAACTTTCCTTTTGTCCACCTAAGTGACGTCCTATAATGTATTTTGGAAGAGGCAATGGACTTAGATGAACTCTTGCAACACCAGCCCATCTGTAGGGCTTGATGAAGATGCAACCCTGCATGTAAGTAGGCAAGATGGTTTTAATCACAACTGTATGCTCTGTATTTTTTAGCATTTGAAAAAATATTTCATCAAAGTGAACACATCTGTGCAACATATTTTACTGCATAGCCCAGCAACAGCTTAAGTCCGTGAAAATTAATGGACTGTAATAATATGGTTAGAGCTGAAGTGCCAAGTTGGCAGCCAAAACAGGAAATGGACAACATTTGTCAATTATGAAGATGCTCAGACCACTTCTTTTTTTCATTCATGTAACTTTAAAAGAAATGAAATCCTCAGAGGCTTCTGTTCCTTGATGCTACAGCAACGCATTGTCACATTGAAACATTCTGCCTTTTGCTCTAAACAGCCGCCAGATTGTGGGGGGGGGGGGGGGAGGAGGCTGACTTTGTGGCTACACTGAAGGTGGAAGGCAGGCACTTTGGCTCCACATGTCTGGGCTTGTGTTGCCACCATGGAGTTTTGCGTGGCAGAGAGAATCTCTTCCTGTTTAGCTGGTGTTGTTGCGCCTGCCTAGGTTTCTCTGTGGCACAGTCCCAACTCTCAGTGCAAGGTAAGTCCTGAAGTTGATTAGCCCATCAGTGGCAGGCAGTTGACAGCCTCAGGGAGGCAGGTTTTGAAAGTTTGCTCAACATAACATGACTGTCAGCGCAATCCTAACCAATTTTCCAGTGCTAGTGTAGCCGTGCCAACAGGGCGCACACAGCATTTTGCAGCGCGAGGACAGTCATGGAGGCCTCTTCAAGGTGAGGAAACAATGTTTCCTTACCTCGGGGCTGCATTGCGGCTGCACCGGCACTGGAAAATGGGTTAGGATTGCGCTGTGTGACTCCATCCCTCTGAAGCGCCAAACCTTGCTTCTGCCCAATTCTTCATTTTCCCTGTGGTTCAGTGACTGCCATTCAAGAGCAGGTGCCTCAACTCCACGTATCCCATCATGCACTGTTTGCTACCTGCCATACCTGCCCATCATGCACTGTTTGCATACCTGCACTGGCTGTCTTTCCGAGCCCAATTCAAGGTGCTGGTAATGACCTTTAAAGCCCTTCACGGTTTGGCAGTGGTGTAACTAGAGTGGAGCGGGGGCAAGTAGTTCTGCAAGACTCCGTTACACTGGAGTCAGCAGCCCCTCCCCCTTGCTGTTGGAGCCATTCCGGCAGCGACAGGGGAGTGTCCTGCATGTTGCTGTTGCTGCCAGAAGGGCTCCAACAGCAAGGGGGAGGGGACGCTGACTCCAGTGTAATGGAGTCTTGCAGAACTACTTGTCTCCGCACCACTCTAGTTACACCACTGCGGTTTGGGTCCAGGATATCTGAGGGGCCGCCTTCTCCCATACATTCCGGCCTGCTCTCTTAGGTCATCTGAGGGGGCTCTCCTGCGAGTGCCACCTCTATCTCAAGTTAGGGGAATGGCAGCACGTGGGCGAGCCTTCTCTGTTGTGGCACCAAAATTGTGGAACTCCTTGCCAGGGGACTTGAGAACTACCCCCTCCCTCATGACTTTTCGGCAAGGGCTCAAACATTTCTGTTTCATCTAGCATTTGGGTGATGGGTTGTTGTCTGACCCCAGTGTCTCAAAATGTTCTGCTTCTCTGCTCCATATTGTGTCCCCCCCCCCGGTGAATTTTATTGTTTTAAATTTATTTTATGTATTCTTTTAAATTATTATTTTAATCCTTGTTGTAAGCCGCCTTGGGCATTTGCCTTGACATAGAATAAGGCGGGGTATATATATTTAAAATAAATAAATAAAAATAAATTCAGCAGTCCAGAATGTTATCTGGTTCAAAGAGGGTAAATGGAGTTCAGACAAGTAAAAATAAAATGCTGGTGGTTCAACACGAGAAGAGCTATGGAAATTGGTTTGTCTTGGTGACCTGATTTTTTCTTGCTTTGACAAGTTTGATGTCTTCCCAATCTTTTTTAAAAGTTCATCTTAAGTGAAACTGCACCGATTTAAGGAGTTCAGAAAGGGCAAAAAGGAAAATTACAAGAAACCATTTCCAAATATGCATGCATTTTAGCACTAATTTACAGACAGAAGTGCTTCTTGCAGAACAATACGTACTGTTCCATAAAAATTCTTCATGCCTCGGAAGCAGTACTACTGAACAAAACATTGTAGAAACACAGCATGTAAACTCGACCCTATAATCAGGATTCACAATGGGACAGGGACCCTAGAAGAGCAACCCCTTTCCCCCCAATCCACAAGATCCACAAGAAAATGAAATTAATACATTTGGTGCCTGGAGATAATCAAGGACCAGGGTAATTGGTGCAAGCTGACTAAACTACACACCGGCTTATGACTGACATATAAGGACTTCTCAGAAATCTCCATTTTTGTTTCCTCGTGTCTCAGAAATTGTGATATGACCAATCCAGGCATGAAAGTATACTTAGGGCCCAATAGTATCCTCCTGCTGCATTGCTGGAACCACTGGCATCACTACAGAATCATTTGATTTTGTCTGTAAATCACTTTGTGAACTTTTTGTTGAAAAGCAGTATATAAATAGTTTATTAATATAAATACTGTTTATTAACAACAACAACAACAGCAGCAGCAACAACATGTTTATTTTGCCTTGTCTCCAAGGAGCTTAGATTGCTGTTATGTCTCTCTTCTTAGCCTCATGACAACCCAGTGAGGTAGATGAGGCTGAGAGAGAGGAAATGGTCTAAAGATACCCAGAAACTCAAACTGCAATCCTGTGCACGCTTACCTGGGAGTAAGTCCCATTGACTGTAATGGAACTTATTTTTGAATAGACATGCATAGAATTGGGCTGTTAGTGACTTTCATGGCTGAATGGAGATTTGATCAAGACTGGAGGAACATTTTTTTCCACTGTTCTCTGAAAATGTCAAGGTGGCTGCTGCATTCTCACCAGTAACTGCATTTGGAGAGGGAAGCTTAAAAAAAAAAAAGAATCCCTACAAGAGATCCCATAAGAGCTGTGCTTATGACTGTTAGTCCGTTGTGAGCAAAACCCATAAGAACATAGGAAGAGCACTGCTGGATCAGGCCAAAGGCCCATTTACTTCAGCTTCCTGTACCACACAGTGGCCCCACGAGATACCTCAGAGAGAGCACAAGACAACGATACCTGTATCCTGTCGCCACTCCTTTGCATCTGGCATTAAGAGATAGGTAAAGGTGACCCCTGACAATTAAGTCCAGTTGTGTCCGGCTCTAGGGTGTGGTGCTCATCCCCATTTCAAAACCTAAGAGCCAGCGTTGTCTGAAGACGCCTCTGCGGTCATGTGGCCGACGTGACTCTCCTTGCCGCAGCGCGTAGCATGCGGCTGGAACACGGAGCACTGTTTACCTTCCCGCAAGCGGTACCTATTTATCTACTCGCATTAACATGCTTTGAAACTGCTAGGTTGGCAGGAGCTGGCCAAGCAACGAGAGCTCACCCCGTCGCAGATTCGAACTGCCAACCTTTCGATTAAAACCAGGAGGTTGCTTACCCATCATGGCTAGGCTTGTTCAGGGATCCGGTCCCAGATCCCTCCTGGGCTTTCCAGGCCCAGTGAATCCCCAGTTGCAGCCGCCGCCGCTTTTGAGGTTTGTATTTTTAAAACTTACCTTTTTTCCTGTCGGTGGCCATCTTGGATCTCATGAAATCTTTCAAGATCCAAAATGGAGGCACCCAAGTCTCGTGAGACAGTACAGTACTGCCTCATGCCCTCATGAGATTTGGGCACCTCCATCTTGGATCTCGTGAGATTTTGTGAGATCCAAGATGGCCACCAACAGGAAAAAAGGTAAGTTTTAAAAATACAAACCTCAAAAGTGTTAAAGTGGCTGAAGGAAGGATTCAGAGTAGGCAACAGCCTCAGAATCAAGTGGGTGAGAAGAGCTCATGAGAAAAAGGGCTGAAAAGACAGATTCTAATTAGAAAAGGCGAAATGTGGAATATATTCTGCAAACTGATTTGACCTAACTGGCCAATTCTTTTAATAAGATACAGTTGGTTTGAAACCATACTGCTCTGTGAATGTTTAATTGTATGATACTGGAACAATACATTGCTGCAGTGGCATCTTTGGGGGCAAATAACTTTGGAGACATTTTTGGAATGAAAATTGGGTGAGTCAGCCCCCCCCCGTCCCAATCTGAATCAGCTGCAAGAGTTCAAGGCAGCTCACAACAAGGATTATAGACTATAGTCACATAACTAGATACCAGAAAAATTGCAACAAAACAACAATTAAATCACAGCAAAAGATACTAGGCTAAACAGAAAGACCAGCAGATACAAACAAAAAGCAAAACTCATTAACGTCCTGATGGAAAAGCCAAGTCTTCAGAGACCATTGAAAGGGTGACAGGCTGGGTGCCAAATGTGTTTTGGGGCAAGGAGTTTTGCATTGTAGGAGGCCACTGTGAGGAGGGCACTCTCACATGTCACCACCAACTGATCTTCAGGATGCTGAGGAACTTGGAAAAGTTTCTCCTCAGTTAATCTTAAAATTACAAACCTCAAAAGTGGCAGCGGTGGCGGAGGCAGTGCAGGGGCATGATGAGAGGCGAGGGTAATGGCGACGGGCGGCGAGGGCAATGGTGGCAGAATGGCGGCGGCAGGACAGGCAAGTCAATTAATTAATTAATTAAGCTACCTAAAATAAATTTTTGGCCGCCCTTCGGGTGGCAAAAGGGCGCTTTGCGCCCCCCCAAAGGTTTTTAAAATTTATTTTAATCAATTAATCAATTAATTACTTGTTGTCCCAGTTTAGAACTGGGAAAATCTGGTAAGTCTAATTATGGCTTGTAACCTGTGATGGACTTTTCCTCCCATAAATCTGTCCAATAATCCCCTTTTAAGGGCATCCAGGCAGAGGCGTCGCTACAATGGGGTGGTACTGTAAGTTTCGCCCCATCCGAGTCCCCGTTTAAACCTGGTATGAGGTGGCCCTGCCCCCTCGCCGTTTGAGCCATTCAGTGCGGCGAAGGCAACGGTCTCCTGCCCGTTGCCTTCGCCGCACTGAATGGCTCCAACGGCAAGGGGGTGGGGCCACCTCATACCAGGTTTAAACGGGGACTCGGATGGGGCGAAACTTACAGTACCGTCCTCACCTTAGCGTCGCCTCTGCATCCAGGTCATTGTACATTGACCTTCATTCTGTGGATCTACAAAACTATTCAAGATTATTCACAATTCCTGTTGGCTGTTCAGGACAATTTCCTGCATATGTGAATATGCACTTTTCACTGCAGGAATGGAAAATGACAGGTGTCTGTTTAACCCCTGTTAGAACAAGTATCGTAGCTGAATTACAGAATGGGCAAAAATGGACAGTGCTTCATTATTATCTATTACAACCTGACCCATTATGAAAGAGACATTTATTGATGAGTGTGCAAGTTCTGGCTTCAGCCAGCATCCAAGTACTTTGCCGTGGATTCAGCGCACGTCTCCTTTGAAACCCCATCATGAGGATGCCTTTCTGTTTGGATATGTTTTCTCTTTAAATAATTACAGATGGAGAAAGAAAGCCTAACAGAAACAGTCTGTGCTGCTTCAGTGGGGGCTCTCCTTTTGCTTTCTTACCAAGAACAACCTATAATTACTTGCTACAAAATGCTTTCCATTGGAAACCATGTAGGCACCAGGCAATTTTCCTTGAGCTGCTGCATTTTCAACCAAGGTATAAGGAAAGGTTAAACCCCAGTCTCTGGCGACCAACAAATAAATAAATAACACTGTGGTTTTCTTTGTGGGGCCAGTGGAGTCAGGATGGCCAGAGTTCTTTCCAAATTAGAGTTCTCAGGGGGGTCCTGAAGGCTTGAGCATATCAGAATGGTAACATTATCTCTCCAGATGGTCAACGTCACCAAATAATGTATTCTCCCACATCAGGCAGAAGCCTCGTCTCTCTCCCCAAACCCCACCATTAAACCAATCTCCTCTTGAAAACAGGGAGCTCAAGTTGAGATCTCAACTAGAATGCTCCAGTGCAGTGTATTTTCTTTGCTTTTCCAAAATAACTGGTAAATAATTTCAGAGTTTTCCATGGAAATATTTCTGAGTAAAGCTGACCTACATAAAAATGAAAATGCAAAATCTGTTCATGGTGTGTTTTAGGTGTAGCGGAATTTTTAAGCAGATGATAATAATGGAGGACCAGGAAGACTGGTGAACAAGGAAAAAGTATGGGTTTATTGTTACGCAGCACAGTGGACAGCACCCCAGGAGGGGGCACTGACCCTTTGCTACAAGTAAGAACAGTTTTTATACATTTCCAAGCAGAACATCACATGGTTGCTGAGAATGTGCATAGTCAAGGAGGCATACAGGTTTCTACAAGAACTTTGGATTTACATTTTACAGAAGACAATAGGAACAATAGTGGGTTGAGCTAGTCAGAGGACTCCTTGATGGTCCGATCGTTAAGTTCTGGGAGACTAACAGCGCAATCCGACTTAACTTTTGTGCAGTTTAACCAGCGGCGCAGCGAGAATGGGAGGCCCCAGAACAGAAAAGGGATTCAAATCCCCTTTGAATTCCTCTTTTGGAGGGGATTTGAATCTCTTTTCCGTTCTGGGGCCTCCCGTTCTCGCTGCGCCGCTGGTTAAACCGGCACAAAAGTTAAGTCGGATTGCGCTGTTAATTGAGTTAGCTCTGGGAGTCTCCTAGCTGCCAGGGCAGGGAGCCTTAATTGAGTTAGGCAAATGGAGCCCCCACCCCACCCTCTGGAGGCAGCTGAATGTGTGTGGGTGAATTTCCAGAGAGGGGGGAAATGTGAAGTTGCAAAACCAGAGATTCCTTCTGTGACTTGGGGAGGCAGATATGAATAAAAACCAGGAAAATATTTGTCTGCATCAGTGGGAATGGCTAGAAAGGGAAATATGTAGAGAGACATGCTGTAAGTTAGTGAAAATAGTCCTCCTTGTCAGTGTAAATCCTTCTAAATCAGCCCTACAAGATACTCAGTAAGTGGCTCCAATAAACAACCCATTGATGTCAGGGTTTCTGTCACTTATTGGATGGATTGCTTTTTAATGAAGTTTCATCAACCATAGTATCAATAACGCCACTTGCCATTTAAAACCTCTAACAGCCCATTCCAACCCAACTCCTCTCCAAGTCAGGCATAAGTGTGGCCTAAGTGCAGCCTAAGTTAGGCAGAAGTTATGCCTGAGGTAGGTCAGAGTTATGCCTGAGTTAGGCAGGCTGCAGTTTCTGTGGCCCAGCACCACCCCAGGATCCAGGCAACACTTACCTCCCAGGCAGGCAGGCTCTTCTCCAGGCTCCGTGTCTGGCTCAGGCATGTGCAGGCCTCTGTCTGCATGTGTCAGCGTCCATCCATGGCAGCTGCCACAGGGTCTGTCGCAGCCCGGTCGCAAAGGGGCTGACCGCAGGCAGGGGGGTTGCGCCAGTCATGTGGTGGGCGCAGGGCAGGTGACAGGTGAGCGAGGTGCCTGAGCCCAGCCGCCACAGGGCACCCTGTGCATCAGCCACCTGCTGCAGGGGAGAGTGGTCGTCCCCTCCCTCCTGCAGAAGGCGATGCCACCCCCAAGCCACGTTGAGGCTGCACTGGGGGGTGAGCGGGGGAGGGAAGGGAAGGGGAGGGAGTGGGAATGTCACACACAAGGGGGGTCTCATGAGGACTGGAACTGCCTCTGACATGACTTGCCCGTGCGTTGCCTGAAGCCCTGGGCCTCCAAGGCCGGGGCAATGCCCACAAAGAAGGCATCCCGGCGTGCCTGCTGCTCTGTGCCACGGCCAAGACCAAGAGATGCCTTGGGCCTGTCTGCTGCGAGCGTGAAGGGCTCACACAGCTCATCACACCCCCAGATGGGGCGACGACAGCGCCTCACTGCAGGCGCTCTAGCAGGGTGGGGGGTGGCCAGCAGCCATCATCAGGGAGTAGGAGGAGAGGCAGACACACAGGCAGGCAGACAGGGGGTGCTGGGGAGGGGCATGGGTGCGTCAGAGACAGACAGACAGACAACAAGGCTGGTGGGAGACAGATTCCGAGAGAGGGGTCTGCAGAGACCGATAGGGACACAGGGGGCGCTCCGCAGATGAAGGCAACGCAGAAACAGGCGCCTCTTATGCAGACAGACATTGGGCGGAAGTGGCTGCATTACGGGCGGACCTTCGACGGAGGCGCCTGCATTACGGGCGGACCTTCGACGGAAGCGCCTTCATTACGGGCAGACCTTCGACGGAGGCGCCTGCATTACGGGCGGACCTTCAACGGAGGTGCCTGCATTACGGGCGGACGCCCTGGCTGTCACTGTTTGCCTGCCTGAGAGGCCCCCCTGACTCCCCCCTCCCCTCTGTGCCATGGGGGTCTCGCAGCGCCCCTGCTGGGTTCTCCCAGGGAAGGCCGTGGCAGTCCCTGGATGGGACTCATGTAGGGGCTTCAGTGCTGGGGGCTGTCTGTGTGTGTGTAGGGCAATGCTTGTGTAAACACTGGGCACATATGTTTCATTGGGGCTCTGCCCGAGGGGCATCTTTATTGTTCTGGAACGTTAGCAGAGATGGCCAGGCGAGGCTGCCAGGGGTAGTCACAGCAGCCAATCAGAAAGCAGCAGCAGCACACCTGCCCCATGGACCTGGACATGCAGGCTCTTCCCCTGTGGAACCACAGCCTGCTCCATAGAAAGGGGAGAGGCAGCAAGAACGACAGCCAGGGAGGTGGAGCAGCAGCAGCGCCGGCAGCTGAGGAGGGTTGCAGGGCAGGCTCCCAGACCTCTGGCAGCATGCAGGCAGATGACCATGGGGCAACCAGACTGCAGGCCCAGGGGTGCTCCCAGGAAGGTAGGTGATAGTGGACGTTCCTGGGGAGACAAAAAACAAGGGGGAGTTGCATGTCAGCTGGTATGTGGAAGCAGTCACCATTGAGGACAAGCCAGTGTGTCGGTTGCAAAAGCCTGCAGGGAGAGAAATAAAACACAGCTGATAGGTGTGACACACATAGCATGGTCTGAGCTGCTTACCTGGGTGTAAGGAGAGCATGATCCTGTAAGGGGAAAGGGTCACAGAGAGAGACAACAACACAACTTGGGGGTCACAACCATGGCAAACCTAGCAATACTGACCTGTCAGTAGACCCTGTGGAGAAAAGGGGGGGAAACAGCTGGTGTCTACATAAAGCTAACAGTTCCACACTTGTGGCATTGTCTGCTCACATGACTACAGGCAGCAATCAGACACAACAGTGGTAAAGAGGCATGTATCCTATATATCATAGCAGGCAAAGCAGGCAGCTATGAGACAACACATTGGTAGAGAGGCATGTCATGGCAGGCTATGCAGGCAGCTATGAGACAAGACATTGGTAGAGAGGCATATCATGGCAAGCTATGCAGACAGCTATGAAACAACACATTGGTAGAGAGGCATGTCATGGCAGGCTATGCAGACAGCTATGAGACAACACATTGGTAAAGAGGCATGTATCCTTCCTATATTTCTAAATGCAAAGAGGCAGCAGTCAGACCACATGTCAGCACAAACCCTGCTCTTACTTGCTCTTACCTGCTGGTGTTGTTGCCTGTGGGGGGGGGGGAAGAGGGGCTGGGAGAAAGACATGGGTTAGCAAACACTTGCATGGAGGCAGCTGCCCAGGCACAGCTGTAAACAGGTTGGCCACAGCCAGAACAGCCCTCTCTGCCCTAGAGGGAGGCAGAGAGGAGAAGAGAGAAGTGGGGTGTTTGTGAATTTTGCCCTCCACCGACAAAGTCCCACTTTGTGGCTGTGAGGGACAGAACCCCACGCCACGTGCTCAGAGAGAGAGAGAGAGACTGGAGGTCTGGGGCTGGGCTTTTGTGGGAATGAGGCTGGGTGGGGCTGGGTGCTGATAGGCTCCCTATCTTAGGCATAACTCTGTCGGTTTCCAGACCTAGCAGGCCCAACTCCGTCCTAACTCTGACCTAACTCAGGAGTAGGGTGTTAGACATTTTCAGGAGAGGGCTGGCTTAGGTAAGGTAAAATGGCTCCTATGGGTCTCCTTGAATTTGGGTCCACCTTTTTGGTCGACCTAAATTTTGTGTCAGCATTTGTGTTGGAGGGGGCGTGTCTGTGCTTGCCAGGGTCTGGAATCCAACGTTAATTGGTTGCCGCCCCCGTTACACCCACGGTCCGCCCATGTTCCGCCCACTTTTAGGTCAACTTTAGGTCTGACTTGTGCTGCTTAGCCCTTGGGTTGGAATGGGCTGTTCTTAGTCCGTCGGTTGTAACTTCGACCTAACTTTGACCTAACTTCGCCCTAAATGGTTGCATTCCAGACCTAACTTCGACCTAAATGACTTAGGCTGACTTTAGGTCTGACTTGGGCTGCTTAGCACTTGGGTTGGAATGGGCTGTGAGAGTCCTTTAAACTGACCCCAGACCAAAGTGTGAAATTATACTTAACACCTGCCAGAAATACGGAAGCCCTTTCATGGCACAGAGGCTGAGCTGAAGGTTTAGGGACAGTGTACTATGGGCAGGCTCAGTGAGGTTAGTGTGCCTCTCTCTCTCTCTCTCTCTCTCTCTCTCTCTCTCAAATTGGTGTGTGTGTCCACTCTCTGAGTCAGTTTGACTCCACAATTCAGGTGTGGGGGCCGGACTTCATAATCATCTTAAAATTGGGGACCTCATAATCAAGGAGGAAAAGATGACAGAGAGTTCCTGCCCTAATATAGGCTTTTAAGGACTAGAAAAGCTTCTGAGAATGACCAGAAACTGAATGGGAATGCTCACTATTCCTGTCATAGGTTGATGTGCTCTGTATTGGATCACTATGGAAACTGGGTATGTGGCAGTCAAAGGAATGGTAAGTTTGTTGTCCAGTGTTTGATTGTCCAGTGTTATGACACAGAAGGAAAGCCTGTAGCTATAGGGTAACTACGGTATACAGAGCTAATATTAGCTGCTTTGTGTTTGCAATGTAAAAAAATGTCTTCCCCATGAAGTTTGAAACACTTATTGCTACTTTTTTTGCTGTTTGACCAAGTTGCACTTCAGAACATTTTTGTTTTCGGAAAGGTAATTCAGTTCAATTTTTCTCTTTGGAATGAGATTCAGTTTTTTCATTTATTTCTTTGTTAAATTTTAGTGGCTTCTCTGATCAGTGGTTGACTGTGGCTTGACTAAAGGTAAAAGTTCCCCTCACTCGAAAGCCAGTCATTACCGACTCTAGGGGCAATGCTCATCTCCTTTACAAAGCTGAAGAGACAGAGCCGTTCGAAGATGCTTTCATGGTCATGTGGCTGGCATGATTCAGTGCCGAGGCGCATGGAACGCTGTTACCTTCACACCAAGGCGGTACCTATTAATCTACTTGCAATTTCTTGCTTTTGAACTGCTAGGTTGGCAGGAGCTGAGGTCGAAGACGGTAGCTTACACTGTCACGCGGCACTTGGGTCTCAAACTGCTGTCCTGCCTGCCTTTTGGCCTGCAGTTCAGTATCTTAACCACTAAGTCACCGTGACCCTTGACTACTTGACGTGGCTTGTAGTTATTGTAGTTCAGATCAGCTGTGGAGACAGTGGGTGCTGGTGTTCTTCCTTTCAGGTGAGGTCACAGATGGTTTCTTGTCCATAAGGCCATAAAAATCTAGCTGAGATAGATGTGAAAATAGCTTTCATTTATGAAAGATAATGACTGTTAGGCATGATAGCTAAATGGAACCTCCAGAAGCGATATATCTATTGATACCAAATGCTAGGGTCAAAAAAGGAAGAATCATTTCCTTCATACCCTGCTTGTAAGCTTCTCTGAAACATTGGTTTAACCACAGAATGCTGCACTAGATCAGAGGTTTCCAAACGATGGGCCATGGGCCGAATCTGGCATGTGGGCCAATTTTATCCAGCCCGCGGCAGCCTCTAGCTCCCCCCCCCCCCGCCAGATCCCCACAACGTCCTGTGAAGGCTGCGGGAGGCTGCGGTGAGCAAACATACATTGGCTGGAATACATAGCTTATTTAAGATATCTCTGCTGCTTTCCATCTTTCACTAACAAATAGTCATGATAAATGCCCTAGGCTATGACTAATAGGCTTTCTTCATGTCACTTATGACAATGCCCTTAAATAGTTGTCATGAGAGGCTGTGGGCCAATTTTGTTCAGGTGCACAGAAATATTTTAAGCAGCTGTTTTTTTCTAAGAAGGTGGGATATAGCTCCTAATTATTCCCTCGTCCAGGGACCACTAGTGCTGACTAACTTATTTTACCTCAGCCAACTTTGGTAGGCCAGAGGCTGCCTTCTTTCCCCTCCGTACTCCCCAGAATGAGCACTGATTAGCACTTCATTTGACAAACAGGAAGTTGGGAAGAAAAGCATCACTTTGCGAATTGGAGCCTCAGAATGGCCTGAAGAAAGAGAAAACCTACACACTTCCCTAATTGCTCATTAGGACAAGTAATCTTTGTGGTTTCTTTCGCCTGTGTCTTCTTTTGCATGAGATGTTGCCATTGTGTGCCAGACAGCTCCAGGGGAGGACAAATGAACTAATTGATTTGAAGTTAGGTTGCTTGAAACAGGCAGATTCTTTGGGAGACGTGATTAATAATTTATACTCCTTGGCCCAGGGAGCCTGAATAGTCCCTTTTTTCATTTAAAACTGGGCCATTTCATTCTCTCCGCTGCATTGTGAGGAGAGGAGAGGAGAGGAGGGCCAAGTGCAGGGCTAGGTTCTTAGAGCAGCAGCACCTGAAAAGATGTCCCTTGGAAAAAACGAGGGAGTTTTGTTTGGGGACTTTCTGCAGAAGATTTGGGGACAAGTTGTGAACATGCGACAATCTTCTTGCTAGCTCACCACAGAGCTCCCAAGTTCAAAACACTTAAGAGAGAGCGCAGTTCTTCTATCACACTGTGAATGTGAAAAGGGAATTTAAATGGGTTTTAAATGGCATCCAATTACCTGGACACATTTATTACCTGTGCTGAGACTTCAGATATAAGACCTCACAGCACTTGTATAACCCAGGGACAACAGCCCACCCATTAGGCAAGGTGAGGCGGACTGCCTCGGGCGGGGACCACCTCAGCCATCAGCCATCTCCTCAGCTGCCTCACCTTGTCCCCGACTTGTTGTTTTCAAATAGAGGAGCAGAGCAAGCCAGAAGAAGGACATCTGGTGAAGCACTGCTCCACTTCCCCAAAAAAGAAGCACTGCTCCACTTCCACTTCCCTTCTTCCAGCCCACTCTGTTGGTCTATTTGAAAACAGTGGCAGAGCAAAGAGGGAGGAGAAAACAGGTAAGAGGTGATAGTGGGAGGGCAGTTGAGCTGGGGGACTTGCCTCCAGCACCAATGCCAAGGATTGTGGCAGCGGAGCTGGAGGAGGTTCCTGACACTACCCTGCCGCCACCTCTTCTCTTCCTCGTTGAGCCAGGGGGATCCTGTAGGGTGGATCCTGCCAGCTGAGAGGAAAGAGTGGTGGCGGTGGTGGCAGCAACAACAGTGGAGAACATTTGCATGTCAATAAACAAACAAAAAAGGGGCAAATTTTGTATGTGAAAAATTCGCGAGCTGCACGCATGTGTACAAGCGGCCTGGAAGCCCTTATGAATGAAGGGCTTCCAGGCCGCGTTGTGCGCGTACGCGAGGCTCGCAAGCCTCTGAAGGAAAAATGGCGGCTCACGCACAAGGGCTTCTAGGCTGCTTGTGCGCGAGGCTCGGGAGCCTCCGAAGGAAAAATGGCAGCGGTGGCAAACGGCAATCTGGGATGACCACCATACCTCCCAGGATGCCGGGACTTGACTCCAGAATCCGGGAGGGTCCTGGCCATTCCGGGACATATGGTAAGCCTAGACAAGGGACACATTGCTCTTTCAGATGTATGGACAGTGAGAATTGTTATCTGAGTTACATACATAGCTCCTTTCCAACCTATGTGAGAAGAATGTGGGCAAAACAAAAATATCATTTTCCTACTAATGAATGCCTTGAATTGCAGTCCCTTTTTGTGGTATCTCTTCTAACAGTTGTTCCTTAGCATGCACCACAGTGGAAACATCTGTCCAAATGGCTGTTGCTAGAGGGCAGAGGCATCCTGATAAATTTAGTGCCTCTTTAATGAGGCACTTAATTCAGGTACTTAAAAAGCCCCAGAGGTGATGTGCAAACCGACATAGAATATAGAAGTGGGTGTGGACTGCATGAGCCACTTGCAGAATTTCATAGCACTATTCATGCAAAAACAATCCCCACCTGGTGTAGAGTAAAGCATGAGCTCTAAGCTGGGAGTCCTTGGTTCAACTCTCAGCTCAGGAGGGGAGCACACTGGGTGGGCTTAGGGAAGCCGCTGTCTCTCAGCCTGGCTGCTCTCCCATTTGCAAAATAGGGCATTATCAATACTGGCCTACCTTGCAGGGCTATAAGGATTGTTGAGGTAAGATAAGTGAAAGGCTTTTTTCCTGTAGGAAAAAAAAACTTACCACATAAAGAATATAAAATGGTATGAAACATTGGTGGATATGAATACACCCTTAGCATCCCCCCCCCTCACAGATCTTTGAGCATGTCCCAGCTCTCAGGGAGCCTCTTTTAATACAATGGAATTTGCACCTGAATGAGAGGCAATGTGAGAATAAAGGGGAGGGGTGGCCCCCTCTCTCCCAAACGATTCCGCATCACTATTGCACACTTGAGATGAACACTTTAGCAGAAGCAGCTGAATATTACACACTGTTTCCTCCAAGGCGCCCTCCTCTTCATTTGTTTGAGATACATTCCATTCTTTTTCTGTTTGCTTTATATATCTCCTCACCTTCATTCATCATTCTCCTCCCCCCCCCCATCACATTCAGACCTGTGGGTTTTAGAATTGCACCAGCCAATTCTAATTACCTCAGGGGAAAAATGTTTGATTCGCTTCATTCTTCTGCCGCCTCTTCCACAATAGTTCAGTGCCATTATGGAGAGAATCTAATTAAGATAATTACCCTGATTGGCTTGTTTAATCAACGGATTGGTTTAATTGGGCCTTGCTAATGTGGAACTCAGTCCTTCATAGTGTGTTATGTGAGAACCAGGAGACCTCGTTGCTCCATCAGTGACATCGTTACGGAAGCAGGCTGCATTCTCAGACTAACGAGTGCATTTTAATAAACGGCTGCCTCAGCCCTCCGGCAGGAGCCCAATAGAAGACTGATGATTGGGGGCAGGGAGGGACAGCGGGTTAATGATAATTAAAATAGCCAAAAAGGGGAAATCTTTTCCTTCAGATTTCTGATGGGATGTGGGAAAAGCAGACAATCTCGCATCCCATCCAAAACCGAAGCAGCATCAGAAGTTCTGTTCTGTCACCTTCAGATGACACTCCAGCGAGAGCAGAGCTAGGAATATGAATTTTTTTTTGCCCTCATAACATTGCTTAATCTGAACAAAATCCTGAATTTACTAAGGCTGCAATCCTAAACACACAGGCAGCCCAATCCTGCGTAAGATCCACCACAGCACGCTAAGCGCACTGCACCAGATCCTGCATGGGATTGGACTCAGGCCAGCAGAGCTGGGGCATAGGTAAAGGTAAAGGTATCCCTTGACAATTAAGTCCAGTCGTGTCCGACTCTAGGGAGCGGTGCTCATCTCCGTTTCAAAGCCGAAGAGCCAGCGCTGTCTGAAGACGTTTCCATGGTCATGTGGCCGGCATGACTCAACACCGAGGCGCATGGAACGCTGTTACCGTCCCGCTGACGCGGTACCTATTAATCTACTTGCAGTTTCTTGCTTTCGAACTGCTAGGTTGGCAGGAGCCGTCGCACGGATTCGAACTGCCGACCTTTCGATCGACAGCTCATGGTTCAGTGGTTTAACCCACTGCGCCACCCGCTGGCTCATGAGCTGGGGCATACCTCAGGGGAAAAGGACGTTTGGACCTCCTCGAATGTAAACCTATTATCAAATTTTAGCTGCATGTTCTTTGATAATAAATCCTTGCGTCACATAATTTGATCTTGTTTCACATGTGTAATGTCCTTGGCAAGAGGACTAGTTTTAGGATCAAAGAGAATGAATGTTGACAGGTTCCTCTGTGTGGACTGTGGAGTGGTTGTACTCTTCACAAGTGGCTCAGGGATGGTGCAGCAGCAGAGGTGGTGCACTGCAGGGACATGCGGTATGGGGCTGCAGGTGAGGCAGAACCGCCCTGCCAGAGTGCTCGGAAGATTGCCACAGCCTAAGTGGGCTCCGTGTTCCAGCTGCATGCTATGCGCTGTGGCAAGAAGAGTCATGCCGGCCACATGACCACGGAGGGGTCTTCGGACAACGCTGGCTCTTCGGCTTTGAAATGGAGATGAGCACCACACCCTAGAGTCGGACACGACTGGACTTAATTGTCAGGGGATACCTTTACCTTTAAGTAAGTGGGCACCCTTAAAGCTGTAACAGACCTCACGCATCTCATTGCATCACATCCTGGAGTTGATTCTGGATTGGCCCAATGTGTTGCTCCGCGTCCTGCCCTCGCAACGCTGAACGCAGCCTCTCATTGGCCAAAGGTTGTTCTGGTGCGTTCCAAGTTGAATAAATCGAGATTCGGCCAATGAGAGGCCGCGTTCGATGTCGTGGGGGTGGGACATGGAGCAACGTGTTGGGCCAATCAGAATCGACACGTCGGCTACGATGGGACGCGATGTGTGCGGTGTAAGGGTGACTTTACTTACTTGCACCCAAGTAAGCAGGCAGAATGCGTGCATGCGTGATCGCCGGGTTAGGTTGCGGCAATCTCCTGAGGACTCTGGCTTGGCGGTTCTGCCTCACCTGCCACCCCCACACTGCAAATCCCTGGTGTACTGCCATGCTTCCCCACACAGGGGAAGAAGGGGACTTGAGCCTGGTTCCTGTCGACTCAAGGAGTCTTCCTCCCCATAGACAGAACCTTCTGCACCAGATGAGTTGTCCCAAGACATGGGTGATGCAAACAGCCTGCTGGTTTTTTAACTGTCACAGCGTATGTCTTTTGAACCAGGTAATTCCTTCATGTCTCCGGTAGGGAATAGCTTGGAATGTTGGGGGGCAACCAGTCAGCAGAAGTGCGGAGAGTTGGAGGGAGGAGGATGTCTTTCTTGTCTTTGGCATTTACCACAATAAAGATAGTCAAGTTCTGAACTATTGAAAACCAATGCTTTGGAAATATGGAGGGGTGGCCAGTCAGCAGGTATATGGAAAGCAAGAAGAGGGAGTGTTGTCTTCTGCACCTTTGGCACTGACCAGAGCCCTGCTGCCATTCAGCAAAAATTAATTGAGAAGTGGTCACGCCCTCAGTGATTTGCATGTAGGGTCACCAGCAGGCTCCCTTCCCTGGTTCCAACCAAGGTAGTTCGCCTTGGGTGACCAGCAATCAACTGGCAGACATGGCAAATCAATTTACGGGGAAGGAGCAGAACCAAATTTTGGGGTGGGGAACCTTGCTGTATTCATTAAAAGAATAGAACTGAACGATTGGGGGGGGGACTTCCCTGTGAAAATTGGAGTGACAAATCACATAGTGTGCCTGAACCAGGAAGTTTTCTGTGCTCTGAAGGGCAAGCCCTCAGGGGGGGAACTCCTACCCCTTTTGGTGGGCAAGTGCCGCTGGGATGCATGCAGACACAGGAAGCTTGCCAGAGGATGATTAACAGCACTGGAGGAAGGACTAGCACAGCTTTTGCTAAGAATCAACTCCTGGATTGCAGTGAACATGTGGTTGCAATGCCCATGTGCATTGACAGTCACAGATGTGGCTCACATATATATTCTGCCATGAACAACTGCACATCTAGGGTGGGCCTTAGTCCATGGAGTTCTCTACAGCAGAGCACCTCCATCTAAAACTTCCGTAGTGGTCCCCTCGGGGATATGATGTTGGTTGTCATCAGCGTTGCACTTCAAGGCAAACTCTGGTTTGTTTGGAACTTTGAACGTCACAGATTTATCAAGTCATGCTGTTGGTTAGGCACAAAGCTTGTACAGTAAACATTCAGAATCCCACTCTTCCAGCAACAGAACAAACAGATTCAGCTGTATGTATTCTCCACCTGGTATTTGCTTAATTGTTATTTGCACAGCTTGGTGTTTCCTCTGAAGTGAAAACTCTCTTGTAAGTTTCCCCATCATAGCTTCTCTTTCCAACTTCCTTTGTGTCATCTCCATATATATTAACTGCTACAGACCATTGACAGTGTCCCTTAACTGAGATTTGCCTTTAAAAGGAGATAATTTTGTAGTAATTCACAGCAGTGTTGTGCTCTTCAAGCTGTGCTGTTTCCTTACATCAGTAGCTCCCGTATGTTGTTCATTGGTTCCATAGCATGTTTTTGTTATAGTCTCCATTGAAATTTGTTTCAAAACCAGTTTTATACGACCACACCTATAATGAATGCTGCGTTTCTGTGATGCAATTAGAGTAGACCTTGTCAATTTCTCATCAGTTATACTTCTCCAGCTTGATTGGATGAGAGCCCAGCCTAATACCTATTTCATTGTTGGTCTGACATGAAATCTATTGTCAGATGATTTGTAGGCAAGAGGGTGTGTTTCTGAAAGTTTGCTTCTACAAAACAGGGTATAGAGAATAGCTAGGAACTATGACATGATCAATATTGTATTCTAGAGGCGGACTGAACTATTGAAAGAGGAGCTGCTGACATCAGTGGACAAATCCCCCCCCCTGGAGAGTTGGGGGGGAAATACATTGGATTCACACATATTCAGAATATATAGTACTATCCTAATATTAAGATAGGCATTCTTGACCATGACGATTTAAGTCAATAGGGCAATGGTTTGATCAGTACAGGAGCACACATTCATACCTCCTATGTGGGGGGTCTACAATCACCTGAAACCAATCATTTACGACAGGGGTTCTCAACCAGTGGTACTAGTACCACCTGTGATACTTTGGCTGACTGCTGGTGGTACTCAGACTGCCAGACCACTGGAACCCCGCTCCGACACAGCACTTTTTGTGACGCGTTTTTGCTCCTTTGGCCGAGCCTCTCGGGAATTCTGAGAAGGGCCTCCCACCCACCCAGAGCCTCCTACCTGCGTTTTCTGGCCTCAAAAACCTGAAAACCTGGAAGTAACTGGCGATGATGTCATTGGTACCAGATGATGTCATTGGTACCAGATGATGTCATTGGTACCATATACCATGTCAGTGGTACGCAGCAGGAGAGTGGCGCTGGAGGTGGTACTCAGCCGGGAAGGGGGTTGAGAACCTCTGTTTTAAACATCTGCCCATACGGTGAGGATAATTTGGCTATATACTCTGCACCTCTGGATTTTTTATTCATTCTATATGGTAACATTCTCCTCATGTAGTAGCAAACACTACAGATAACCAGCTATTCACTGGTAAATTACCATTTAGTGAATGGTTGCTTGTAATCACCCACTATATCTGTCTGATTGGATCTGAGCATAAGATACTTTCCACTTCATCTCCAGATTATAGAAGGAAATTGCTCTTAACTCAACAAAAGTATTTTACCTTAGGGCAAGCAGGATATGCTTAAAATTATCTGGCAGGTACCTGAACTTAAAAGCCTCTCAGTGTATAGTAAACGCCTTGGACGACAAGTTCATACTCAGAGTTGCTCCATCTCAGTGCTGAATTCTTGACTGTGGAATCAAACTTGCCCTTGGCACTCTCACAGCCCACGCGGTGAGTGTGATCACATCTGTTGATATGTAAGTTGAAGATGATTAGTGGGAAGATGAGAATCAGGCCATCCATGTGATCTTTGCATGTCAATGTTTCCCCTTCAGGCATGGGTGGCAATAACACTGCTTTTAAGACCAGAAATACATGTCTCTCTTCCAAACAAATCTGTTTGGTTACTTCCCTTCTGAAGGGGGTGCAGTATAAAATATTCTTATATTATAGAACAAGAACTAGCCTTAGGCAAATCTCTTGGGAATCTCTTCTAATTAAAAATGATTTTCAAAAGGTTTTGTGGAAAGTAGATCATTTAGTACCAAAGGAAGAAGTGCAGAGGCCAAGAATCAGACTTTAGTGGCTGCATTTATTCTCCACTAAGCTGGGCAGAACTGACTGCAGTCGAAGTTTCTTCCTGACATCAAAAGAAGCCACAAAACGACTGTTAGGCTATCTTTAGTACTGTAGCAGCACAGGTCTGATGTTAGCTGATATCACAACTGGAAAGTCTTCCCATGGCATAAATACATGGGTAGGTTGCTTTGCTTGCTAAAGGAAAATTGGGTTGAAGGGGGCTTGTTCCTTTTTTACATATTAAGAACAGTACAGGGGGGAAGCAGGATCACACCAACTTGTACCCACTGGTATTGCCCCTCACACATGTTCAGTATAGTATGGTAGTGTGGTTCTGTGTGTCAAAGAGGGTACAGAATTCAACAAATTAGACAATTTAGGGGGAACCAGACTCCTCCACAGAATCTTTGTGGGTGGAAACACTTGGCCAAAATAGTAATAGTAATTTAGTATATTTAGGATGCAATCCAAACCTACTTAGGCCACCGTTGTAACCAGCGGCCCAGCGAAAACGGGAGGCCCCAGAACGGAAAGTGGATTCAAATCCCCTCCAAAAGGGGAATTCAAAGGAGATTTGAATCCCCTTTCCGTTCTAGGGCCTCCCGTTTTCGCTAGGCTGCTGGTTACAACGGCGGCCTAAGTAGGTTTGGATTGCGCCCATAGTAATTTACATAGTAATTTAGTCTTGGGGACATCATCACCCTCCTGTTCGAAATGCTGAGAGTGATTTTGACTTGGAGAAAGAAATCAGGGAGGCATCAAAAGAAGAAAGTATTGTACTAATGTGTGACTTCAGTTACCCTCACAAAGACTAATAGTGCAGGTATTATTAAAGAGAATATGGAATTGCAGAGAAGCTGAATGAATTCTTTGCATCTGTCTTCATTCCAGAAGATGTAACGCAGATAGCAGTGCCTGAACTGACCTTCCCAACAAGGGAGTCTGAAGAACTCAGTGAAAGTGAAAAATGATGCATTTTTTAAGTGCAGGAGAGAGAAACCACAATAGCAAGGAGACTAAAAAATGAAAAAAAAAATTAAAAACAATTAAAAAATGCCAAACATGGGGTGGGAGTAGTAGAAACAATCCCCCTTCCCTCTTAACACACATTTGCTACACCCAGAGCTGGCTGTAAGGGCAATGTGTTCAAACCATTTCTTCATCACAGATAGTCTGCCTTGACCCATAGTCTAGAGAGCCAGGGTGTTGTAGTGGCTAGACTACTGGATTTAGAGAAAGGAGATTTGGTTTTTCAAATCCCTGCTTAGCCCTAAATCTTACTGGATGCCCTTGGAAAAGTCACTATCAGCTTAACCTATCTCTAAAGATTGCTTTGAAAATAAATGGGGAGGGACATATAGACTGCTCTGAGCTATTTGGAGGAGGAGGAGGAAAAGATTATTCAAGTGTGGGATCCTTCACATCCCAGCCTTTGTTTTAACAGCTCTATTCTATACAGTCTCTTAATTGCCCTCAGAGTACAGCATCTCTAAAGAGCCTTGGCTTCCTTAAGGAAAAAATAAACCATCTCTGCTCTCCACCCTGCCTGCCCCATCCTTCTCTTTACCAGCTCTGCTCTCTTTTTCAAGATGAGAACAGAACCAAGTCTGACAACCAGACTTCAGTTCCACAAGATGGCAGAACTGGGCTAGAGGAACTAATTATAACATTTCAAAATAATTTCAAAATCCTGTTAGGAATGGACCAGATGACACACTTGGGGGAGTGGGGGGGGGTGGACACCACTAGTGGCCAAAATTGTGAAAACGTTGTCTTTATGAATAATTCCATCATGTTATATATATATCAATGCATAATTCTATGCAGAATGCAATGAAACAAACCATTTTATCTGTATTCTATCAAAGGTTATGGCCAAATAACCGGAAACAGAAAACACAACTACCTTATGTAACGAAGTGGATTTCCTTAACTCAAAACAGACCAATGAGACTGATTTGTTCTGAGAGCTGAGTTGGTTACTGATTTGTTGGGTGACCTGTACTATTATATATTAAAATAAATAAAGTTAATGGAGGGGACATCATGACAGAGGCGTCGCGGCAGCTAAGGCTGCCTGGAGCACCTCTGTGGCGCCGTCCCAAAGGGGCGGCTCTGCCGCTGGGGAGGGGGCGACTGCGTGCACGCCCGCCTTCTCCCCCGAAAGCCCTGGAGCGTCCACCACGACCGGCGGCCAGGGCTTTCTGAAGGCAGCCGCTGCGTCGTGGCCTTATTTATACTTTTTTTTCTGTACATACGCAGAACGTAACGTTCTGCGCATGTGCAGGAAAAAAAGTATAAATACGGCCACGACACAGCGGCTGCCTTCAGAAAGCCCTGGCCGCCGGTCGTGGTGGACGCTCCAGGGCTTTCTCAGGTTCCGAGGCCGGGCAGGCGCTCCAGGGGAATGCCGCCCGAGCCGCGGAGCCGCTGCGTCACCAGGTGGGCGCACGCGCGCGCGCGCACCCAGAGTGCCGCCCAAGCCGCGGAGCCGCCCGGAGCCACCGCTCCGTTCACTCCGCCCTTTGTATGCCTCTGCATCATGAGTTACCAGACCGGGTGACACCAACCCGGGTGACACCACTGACCAGGAGTAATCTTTAGAAATACATAGTCCTGCCTGCTGGGCATCTTTTGTAGAACTCAGCTCAGCCCAACCTTGTTTCTCCTTATTCACCTCTGGGGTCCCATCATGGGGGTGATGCGCTGAGCTCTCATATTGGTTGATGCAAACCCTAGTGATGCCTCTGTTTAGGCTGCAAACATACATTTAGACTGTCCGTACAATATTGTAATTTAAATGTGTAATTTTGATTATGCAGGAGGTGGAGCAATGACGTAGGAGATGTGGTGATGATGCGTTGCTCCGCCCACTGCATGGGAGGAGGCCCATCATGGGGGTGATGCACTAACCTCCCGCACTGGGTGACGCAAACCCTGCCCCGCAGTGTTTCAAGATCTTGCAGTGAGTTCCACCAAAAACCAATGGTTAACAGGACGTTAGAGCTGGCAAAAATCAATATAATGTAATGGGTGTTACTGAGACACTGAGATACTCAGTAACAAAGAAGGGAATGATGCAGAATTTTTAGATTATTCTTAATCATCTCAGCTCTCCCATTAGCCCCCGGGTTTATCTGTTGTATGAATGCCTCCACCACTCCCTCTGCTCAGAAACATCACACATTCCAGGCTGATTCCTGAGGATAGGGAACTCCCTTGGACTAATCCAATTAAGTCCTTACCCTTCCATAAGAGTACTGAGACCATCAGGGGTCGTCAGATTCTATTGTGAAAATTCCTCCTTTCTTTGTCCTTAAGAAATATAAATCGCGGAAGCCCATACTCACTCCAATTCTACACTGTCTTATTGGCATGATGTTCTGCTTTTACAATGTATAAAAAGTGTGCTCACTTGTAGCAAAGGGTCAGCACTCCACTCTTCGGGTGCTGTCCACTGCGCTGCGTAACAATAAACCCAAAACGTTTTCCTTGCTCTACGTGGTTCATCCTTATGAATCCTTAAGTAATACATTCGGCTACAGAGGCCTCCTCCGTTGTATCCTATCCTCCTTCCCGGGCCTGCCCATCGTTTCATCGGCCTCCCGGATTTGTCTCAGCAAAATAGCTGGCTCACATCCGAGGAGACCTTTCGGGCCGCTGGAGCTTACACCAAGGGAGCAAACCTTCCCTTCCCCCAAGGTGACCTCTCAGCCAGCCTCTCTGTGCTCTGGATGCGGCAGAGGCTGCAAACCTCCTGGGCTGGTGGCAGCAGTTTCAAACTTCCCTAGTAAGTTCCATGTCCAAACAAGAGGAAGAGATGGGAACGGGAAAGGAGTGAGCTTGCTACACTAGGCACTACTGCCCTGGATCAGTGTGTGGTCGCTGGTGGCACCTCTCTGGACCCTGACATAGCAAATTATCAGAATCAAAGATCCCTGGATTTAAGGCCTTAAGATCCTTAAGGTTTAAGGATTTAAGGATTTAAGGCTACACATATGCTGGGTTTAGAGGAGTTACTACCTGTTCCAGTCCTGGCTTAGCCAAGTGCACAAAGGGCTGGAGAGGAAGCAGGTCAAGGATGAGAACTCCAGTGAGGGCAAGAGAAGTCAATAAAAAGGCAGGGACTAGATCCAGACCAAAACAAAGAACCAGGGTGGTCAGGGCTCGGGTTTCAGCAAGCAGACAACGTCCAACTGTGGCCTTGCGTATCTCCTGAGAAGTGGAGAACATCAAAGAGGCAGTCTTTGGGTCTGGACTCTAGCACTCTTATCTACGATCTCCCACTGGATGCATTGTCTGTATTGCAGAGGGAGCTCTGGGGGTATACAAGGCCCTTGGTGGCAGTATGGAGAACATCAGCCAGCCTCTGCAAAGTTGTACAAATTCACCACCTGCCCAAGAAAGGAGAGGAACTATCTCTGACTGCACTCCACCCGGAACTGGGTACATCTCCTGTCTGCTTATTAGCTACTCTCACCCTGTCCTCAAGAGACTGTGCTGGATTTGATACCTCCCCACCTTTGCTTGGTCTCAAGTAATCCAGGAATTAACAACCGGAATCTAGACTGGAATCTTCATCCAATGCAAAGGCAGTAGATGTATTAATAAATTGAATAGATAAATAAAACAAAACCTTTCCATATACAAGATAAAGTGATATGACCTGGCTGCTCAGACCTGGCCACGGTGATCTATGCCCTAGTGACATCTAGATTAGATTACTTTAATGTGCTCTACGTAAGGCTGTC
This sequence comes from Plestiodon gilberti rubricaudatus, assembly GCA_026170595.1. Taxonomy (NCBI): domain Eukaryota; kingdom Metazoa; phylum Chordata; class Lepidosauria; order Squamata; family Scincidae; genus Plestiodon; species Plestiodon gilberti. The sequence goes on along the minus strand of JANXHW010000003.1, from coordinate 106,596,811 downwards.
TTTGAAGACTGTCTGGAAACTGCAACTAGTGCAGAATGCAGCTGCCCAGGTGGTCACTGGGGCTTGTCGATTCGACTTGGTCGGGCCGCTGCTTCTGCGGCTACACTGGCTGCCGGTTCGTTTCTGGGCACAATTCAGAGTGCTAATTTTTACTTTTAAAGTCCTTTACGTCTCGAGACCAGGGTATTTGATGGATTGCCACCTTTCACAAAATGTTTTAATGCCACTCATATAATAAACATTAATAAACATTATAATAAACATATAATAAATATTAAAAACGGAATAAAGGAATATCATTTTCATGACACATTCCACATAAATAAAATAAACATGCTTCACTTTCAGCCGTCCTCAACCCCAGTTTCTAAGCCGCCTCATGCGTTCCCTTTGAAAGAAGGTGAGACGCTTGCCTCTTATTTATTTATTTATTTATTTATTTATTTATTTATTTATTTAAGGAATTTGTAGCCCGCCTTTCTCCCGAGGGCACTCAAGGCGGCTTACAACATATTAAAATACATAAAATACATATAAACACATTAAAATAATTAATTAAAACAATTTCAGTTAAAAATTTCAGTGCCACCAAGGGCAGCGAAATGGATTGGAACTGTCAATTCTTTCTGTCTCTCGCTCAGCAAAATACCTCTGCCTCCCCAGAGAAGTCCAATGTGCTGCCTCCTCCCTTTCCCGCTGAGCTTGTTGCTTCATCATTTCCCGTATGGGGCGTTGTTGCTCTGAAATTGGGGATGATACTTCTAAGTCATTGGGAGGGGTCATCCAAGGAATGAATGTTGCTCCATCAAATTCCTGCACTGGTGAAGATGAACGTCCAGGACAGGAAGGAAGAACATTAAATTCATTATGCAGGGTTGATGGGTGGAAGCCAGAGATTGGGGTGCTTGATGGAACTTGGTTTCGGGTGTTCCAAGGGCCTCTCCTTTCAATAGCCGGCAGTCTGGAGGGCACAGGTGTTTCGTTGGCATCCCTGGGTTGTGCCCTCCATAAGCTAAACTGAGAACTCTGAGTAGCCTGCATCCAAAAAGGACCCGAGACAGATGTGGGCTTTGATAGTGAAGTAACTGGCTTTGGCAATGAGCTTGACTGGGCCGTTCGAAGTGAGCCTGATGGCGGTTTTGGCAGTAGCGTTGGCTGTTGCCTAGACCCTATGTTTGGCAGAGGCTTAGGCAGGGGCTGCGGAAGAGGCCGTGGCAGAGGCCTTGGCAACATGGTTGGTGTTTCCAAAATTGTCCGAGAAAAAGTCACTGACGGAATCTTTTGGCAAGGCACGGCATAAAGATCGTTCTTCCCCGGTGGGTAGAAGACAGACTCTGTCATGTGCAAAGCCAGGTTGCTCCTGGGGATTTGTTTTACAGGTTCGGCTTCTATTTTGGCTTTCTTTTCCTCCTTAATCCCAGCTGGATTAGCATTTGCCTTGGCCTTGTCTTTGATTTGCTCTTTAGATGTCTTTTTCATGGTCTCTGAATTATTCAGGCCAGTTTGGAGGTCTCCAGAATGAGATCCACTCAGCTCCCTGTCCAAATTCCTCTTGCGTTTTTTGTCTACAGGTTTAGTTTCTGGAATAAAGATTTTCATTTTCTCCTTGACTGGTGTGCTTCCTTTGGGTCTGGGCAAGTCTAATCCTGGAAGTTTTCCAGAGATCTTCCGTAAAGGTTCTCCGCCGGTCAAAGTGGTTTTCCTTTTACCCGTAGGTAATTGGAGATCGCTTGTCACCTTGGAGCATAGATGATGACGTTCTCCAGTTCCCAATGTGTCAGAGTTTGTCTTCATTGTTTTTTTCAGGTATTTGAGCTTTGTGTTGTCGTTAGGAGCTACCAATGATTTCGGGGTGGGACGGCCTCCATCGTTGACTTGTCTGTGTGCCACATTTGTCCCTGAGAGAAAAGAGCCACAAATAGTAGGTCATCATGAAACCTTCTCTACTTTGTCATATCAGGTTTATAGGTAGGGAAATTGAGTGACAAATGTTTCTGTTTGGGGCGGCCCCAACTATTCAAACCATTGGGATGGCAATATTTTAAGGATGAACAGGTTATCAACTGGTTATCAGGGGGTTATCAACTGTTGCATCATCCCAGTGATGGTACTGAAAAGCATTTCAAGAACCAGAACTGATGCTGTGTATTGTAACTGGTTGGGGCTCACAAAAACATTTCTGGTGAAAGACCATCAGCCTTCTTGAGGTGGGTGCTGAATAATCCCACTCAGACATGGGGCCAGGACATGTAGATGATGCCTAAAGTCAAGTTTCCATTGCTCAGTCCCCTTAGTAAAATCTTCTGTTCATTCATTAAATGCCTATAGACCATAAAATCTGGGCACCATCACACAAACAACTCCGCCCCACAAAAGGAATTAGTCAAAATCCACCCGAATGGCCAAAACATAAAACAAAAACTACTATTTAGCCAGTCCAAGAGCCAAGGCAGCTCCCTCCTAAAGGCCTTCCCTGCAGTGCTTTCCAGGCACCCATTAGGGAGCAGAAGCCTTCACGATAAGATGGAGCCTTTTCACACTGACTTGTTTGCAGGGCAATCCCTGGGGATTAAGGGGGCAAATTTTACAGGCATGATCCATTCACCTGGCATGCTGGCCAGGATTCTTGGGGTCTCTCACCCCACATGAGCTATGGGTTCACTGTGTGAATACACCTAACCATCAGCTACAGCAAGGGAGAAGAGTGGCAGTGGTGGGCAAGCTGGCTTTAAGGGTTATTTATCTGCCATTCTGATCTTCTCATTGAGGAGCCCCTGATAAGCACTTGAGGAAGTCTAAGCATTTCCCAGGATGTAGCCTGAAAACCATGGCCCTGAGAGGAGATGAAATAATGATGGAGTTCACCTAAACCGCTGATCAATGGGTAGATTATAATGTCCCCTTTGCAAAGATCAGCAGCACACATCTTTTCATGCTTCTGCACTTAACGGATTTCATATTCCTGGATTTTGGTTGGGCTGAATAATACTTACTGGTTTTCACAATTCTTTGGTGTTCTGCCGTTTTGACCACTTTGTTGGTTGGAACCGATGGCACTGGAACAACCCTGCCTGGCTGCACAAATGGACTCATCTGTCTCTCGGGTATGGGAGTCAAGACTGGGTGATTGTAAAAGAAGAGGCCCCTCCCATCTTGTACTGAGGCTGGCTGGATGTGTCTTTGCCCAGGAGGCTGCATGTGTACCAGTTGAAAATTGGGCACTGGCTGGAGGTGGGGGTGCCTGTACATCTGCTCCATGGGGCTGGATACGTTTCTGGATGGATATGTCCCTCGCCCATAGTAGGGCACAGGAGGATGGCTTACACGGATGGGAGGATAAGAACCCACAGAGCAGGGTATTTGCTGCTGCTCAGTATTCCCAGCTACTCCCTGTAGGTGAGCACTTTGTGGAGGCAGATAGTTGTTGGCACTGACCACTCTGCCTCTGTCCAGTTGGACTGGCAGAGGAGAGATTAGGGACTGAAGCCCAGCTGAGCTCAGAGATGCTGTGAATGTTCCAGATGTGCTTCCACAACACCCTCCACTTCTTTGGGCAGACCTGCTGTTCACCACGTTGATGGTCCGAGGTGGAACGTTTGAGCCTTTACATGGCTGTTTGTCTGGGGCTTTACCTGGAACAGAGGAACAGGCAAGGAAGCAAGTTGTAAGTGTTCACATAGATGACCTTAGTAATCCTTACAACAGCTCCGCAAAGTAGGTCAGTGTTACCACTTTGCAGATGAGGTGGGGGGCTGAAACTCAGAGAAGAAGTGGCTTGCAATGAGCTCATAGCTGAAGTCAGGTTTAAATCTATGTGGACCACCTTTCTGCTGGGGTGTTTTGAGTACCGTGTAATATGACAGCACTTCTAAAGTGAGAAAGTCGCATCCCCCTGAGGTTGAGAAACAGCAGCATCCAAAGCCATCCAGAGATGATCCTTAGATGAGGCAGGAATTAAAAGGAGATTGTCCTAGTTTAAACCCAGAAGATCTCTCTCTCTCTCTCTCTCTCACACACACACACACACACACACACACACACACACACACACACACAGAGAGAGAGAGAGAGAGAGAGAGAGAGAGAGAGAGAGAGAGAGAGAGAGGCATCTCAATCCTGAAGGCATTCTGGAGTGGTTGTTGCATCTCTTTGGCATCTTTTTGTAGGACCAAAAATCCTTTCAGGATTGTTAGGTAAACTCTGGGAAAAGGCATTAAAGTTATGCCAATAAAGGGATTTAAAAAAAAATATTGTGATGGCATTAAGACATCATGAATTAGTAGTCGTTTAGAGCAAAGCAAGGAAGCAAGTTTCAAGTGTTCACAAGTGTCTGCTCAGAATTAAGTCCCAGTAATTTGAGTGAGACTTACTCCCAGATAAGTGTGCATAAGATTGCAGCCTTATGGCCCAAGCCTATCTCCTTTCCCCTCTGCCATAACTAGTGTTGCAGCGACAGAGGCTGCTTTACAGCAGTCGCAAAACAGCCTCCACTGAAACATGCAGTGGGCCTGCAGTGGGGTAGTCGGAGCAGTGGGGTAGTCTGCACACTGTCAGACCCACAGAGTCCTGCCGGAGCAGCTAAGCCCATGCAGGGGGTTGGAGGGAGGTGGGAAGGGGGTTGAATGGGGCGGGGTGGGCAGAATGGGGGAGGAAGTGGATGGTGATGGGGCGGGGAAGAGGGTAGATCAGGCCTGGGAGGGGGCGGGATTGGCGGTGGCGCACGCCGAATCCCAAACCCCTTTCCAGATCTGATCCACCTTCCCAGGTCAATGCAGACTTGCACCAGCAATGGCGTTAAGTTATCACTGGTCCTCCGAGAAACCAGCTCTGAGGGGTTCAACCCATGTTAGCATCCAGAACTGTGATCATATCAAATGGTTTACTCCTGTCTCCACGGTAACCCCCAAGGTTCTAGGAGGCCTGAGAATGTTAATATGCAAAAGGGAATCCAAAGGGCAGTTGGCCCTGAGCTGAAGGTTAAGGAAAGGCAGGAGTCCGTTAGGTTTGCTGGGGAGTAAATCAAATCATAACAAGTTCAGAAACAAGCAGATGCATACATTCCCCCTACTGGAGGCATCTCCCAAATGCAAACAGATTAATTTAGATTCTCAGTTCAGCCATGGGCACCTGTTAAATTATTAAATTATAATAATACAAGAAATGCAATCCATTATAAGAGTGCATACTTTTCACAAATTATTTGCTTCTTCTTTGTTGTTTTTTTGCCAAGGCTTGCCTTTTGCTTTGGATTCATTAATACAGAATTACCAATCTCCTTTGCCCCCACCTCTACTCAAAAACCTCCAGCGCCAATTTGTAGCTACAGTCATTGGGTCAGTCATTTACAAACCCACTTGAGTTTGCAGAAGGGAAAATGCAATCATGGAGGGCTCCTTTGCACACATTTCCCCCCCCCCCAGCTCGACCACTGTCCTTCTTAGGCTGCTCCAATCATGGACCTTTGCTGCCCCCTTCCTATGTGAAATACCCTTTCAGAACCTCTGTGTGGGACCTTTTCCTCTCTCCCCCTCTTTTTTCCAACACCAACTCAACACCATCTTGTCTATTGAAGCTATTAAGCTTAACCCCTGCAATGTCCTTTACAGTTTAGATGAGCACCATGGAAAGTACTTTTCCACAGATTCATTCAAGGGTACTGGTTGAAAGGCCGGCAGCCATATGGGCAAGGAATGACCGTGTGGGTCTGGTTAGTTACATGAGGCATAAGATGACATTTCTGCATATTCCTTCTCATGCTTCTTCCTTCCCTCCCCTTTCGGTACTGTCACAACCACTGGCAATATTTAGATTGTAATTGTAATCTGCTTCTTTTGCTTCTGCTAGCTCCACAGAAATAACTATCTACTACTCTAGCGAAAAAGATAAAGTCTTTGGATAGAAGGTTATGGTAGGAAGTCAGAGGAGGGGAGCAGAAAGCATGTCAGTCAGAAGACAGAGGACACAAACTACTAACACTGCAATTCTATACACACTTACATGGGAGTAAGTCCCATTGAACTCAGTGGCTCTTACATTTCAGTAGACATGGCTAGGATTGTCAAGCTGCTGTAAATCACATGGAAAGCCTTGAAATAATCCCAATTCACCTAAATCCTTTTGAAGTTATTGGGGACTTAGTCATGACTACTTTTGCTGGACTATGCCCTGTGTCTTTTAAGTGGTGTTTTTCTTGCTCCCCTACTGCACAGCTTCCACTTCAATTTGCTTTTCCTTTTCTGACCTCTCCAAAGACTTTATCCCTTTTCCAACTATGATCCCATAACCTCATGTGTGGCTTCACTGTTAGCCATCTGGGAAAATAAGGGATACTTCTGAACATATAGATGGCACAGTTTCCTACCTGCCATTGTTAAGAAGATGTCCAAAAAAGCCACAAAACGAAATAGTTCACCACTCTCTGGAGAGAGAGTTCACCAGTGCTCCTAACTGATCAAGTGACCAGTAAAGAGTGGGCAACAGACTGGTGATGAGGCACTTTTGTTTATTGCTGTCCCTATGGTAACCCTGAAGATTGTGATGCGGGGGCAAGAAGAATACTGGCATATGATGTCATTGTGGCAACAAGGTGGGCAGAGAGGAGGGAAGAGAGTGATCAGTTCACCCAACCTTAGAGACAACTCATCTTCACAGGCTCCCTACCCACCTGTGATCATGTTCACCATGACCTGTGGGTAGAAACCAGTTCTGAGGTCCCAAGATTCAAATTTTCAAAGAAAGTTAAAATCATTTGAGGTCCCTTTGGGAAAACTCTTTCTGCCTTCAGGTTTCATAAGTGCCACTTCCATATCATGTTACAGAGATGGGCAGTCCAATCCTGTCCTTTAGACCACTCTGCTGATGTAGGGTGTCACAAATGTGTTGTAAAGCATGTTTGTGGCACCCGGCGAGTAGGCAGAACTGGTGCTGCTCTCTGCACCCCAGATCTGGAGCTGCGGCCGCTGGGGAAGGTGAGTTCCCGCCGGGCAACGGAGGGGCATGGGGAGGGTGGAACAGGCATTCTGAGGGGGGGGGGTAGGATTAGCTGACCAGGCCTGGGAACGGAGTAGGATTGTCGGAGGCCTCCTCCGCCAAATCCTATCCCCCTTCCCAGGCCTGGCCATTGTTACATGGACCTCCCGGATTTGCCCCAGCAAAATAGCTGGTGCACATCCGAGGAGACCCGTTTTGGCGACTGGTGCTTACATCGGGAGAAGGGAACAAACGTTCCCTTCCCTCAAAGTGACCTCGCAGCTGACCTCTCTGTGCTCTGGATGAGGATGAGGCTGTGCTGCATCTCAAGGCGCAGAATTAGACAGAATTACACTATTAACCAGTGTTGAATGGTGGGCTCAAGGAATCGCAGGATCAAGGAACCTGTAGTCCAGTTTGCATTGCTCCTGGTACCTTCTGCCTATGATTCACTGAGGGGGCACCCTTATTGTCTAAGAGGCCATATTGTAAGCCAGGACATCCTGGGTTCAGCCCTTCCCTCTGCTAAGAGCTCAGTAGATGGCCTTAAGTAAGCCACTTTCGCAGCCTGAACCTCATCTACAATATGAGGGGAATAATTCCAGCCTTTCTTACATGGTTCTTCTGAGGATTACATGTGTAAAGCAGGAACACTCTGAACTCAGAACATGATTATTTACACCTTCATAAAGGAGAAGCAAAGGATGAGATGGTTAGACAGCATCACCGATGCAACGAACATGAAAATGAGCAAACTCAGGAAGATAGTGGAGGACAGGAAGGCCTGGCGGGATATGGTTCATGGGATCACGAAGGGTCGGACACGACTTAACAACTGAACAACAACAACAACAATCATATCTCACCTTTTTTTCATGATGGAGCTCAGGGCAACATGCAAAGGACTCCCAGCTGGACTTGCATCCAGGCGCTCTTAGTGTCAGTAAGGTGACTGCATCGTGCACCAATAATAGCTCCCTTTCCTGACATTCCCATTTTATAATTTCCCTCTTGCCCATTTCTCAGGCCACAGGTGGGGTCTCACATACCGGATTAGTCCTCCCTATAGGGAACGTGTCCTTCACATAGATAACAAGTTAATCCAGGAGAAGGATTCTAGCCTCACCATCTCCCTGACATGCTAGTTTTCTATGTGCAGGGAATTTGTTTTGTATGAGCCCCCATCTGCAGTCTGAGGTGATACAACTCAGACTGAAGTTTATTTATTTAAAAGATTTATATACCACTTTTCTGGTACTCAAAATGGTATATAAATCTTTTAAATTTTCCGGTACTCAAAGGTTGACCAATGCGTTGAGAACTAGGATACTGGGACCAAAACAACTTGGGGTTTGGTACTTCTTGTTCATTTGCACTAACTGCCTGTGGCAACTGCAGTCTCAATTATGGAGGTCAATCTATGGGGGAACTCATGTGGAGCCTATAAAATGAAGACTCAACAGGCACTGTAGCACCAGGTATTTGCCTCAGTCCAGCAAGAGAAGCTTGCAGTGTGCATCTGAGTCCTTGAATGATCTAGATGAGTCATTTGATGCAAATGGTGGTGCCCATCCGTAGCCATCAGTTGTTACATGTGATTACAGCTGGATTGGGGCCACACTCTGTAGAAGAGCCATCATCTGCACAAGAATGAAGTCAGAGATGGACTGCCAGTGAAGCAGACTCAAGCAGTTGCTTCAGTCACATATTAGGGGCAGCGACTGCCCCAACCCCCGCTGCCAAGGCAGCAACCACTTTAGTCAGTGCTCTGGGGCCAGCCACCTGCCACCAGTCTGGAGAGTGGCTTTCAGAGAAGAGGTGAGTTGGGAAGAGCTGCCCCTCACTTCCTCCCCCTTGATCCCTCATTTCCTCCCCTTTTACACCTTTTGCAAGGGAGCTGCCTGCAGCCTCTTCTTCTCTCCCTGCATACCCTTCAAAGGCAAATCAGGGAGTCCCTGATCTGTCCATTGCAGGCTGTGTAAGGTGAGCAGGGACCTGAGAGGTTCACTGTGCAACTGTGTTTTCAAACCTGCGTGGGACGGGGGGGGGGTGTAGGATGAGGCAGCATTTGGTGCCTCGACTTACGGCACACTCCTGCTCTATTATCGGGTGGCGGACCTAGCGTTCCGCCGCCCATAATAGTCACAAACGTGCCCTAAAGCACGTTTGCAGACTACTTTAGAGCCGAGAAGGCTGGCGCAGGGCCGGCCATCCCAGCTCCGCCGCCCGAAGACTCAGCCCGCCGCCAAACCCAAGCCCAGTAGGATCCAGCATACGGGGGAGGGACGGCAGGGGGGGAAGGATGGCGGAGTCAGGAGGGCACCCATAGGCCCAGCCGCCCCGGGCAGGGGTGGGGACATGGCGTCCACCATATCCCGGTCCCCGACGTCCGCTAGCAAAATAGCTAACGGAAATCCGAGGAGGTTTACCGGCCCCAGCCGCCGTTACACTCAGGGAAGTGGACGAGCGTCCCCTTTCCTGAGTAGACTTTCCTCCATGGGCTGCCCGCAGCGGAGCACAGGATCAGGCGGACGGCCTCGGCCACCCACCAGATCATTACGCTAGATTGGGCTGCCCGGAACCCAAAGAGCTCAGTCCTCCCCTGAATGAAGAGTAACATCTTGATTAATTCAATCCTTGAACAAGTTCTTGTCCTGATAGGAGTTAGAACATAACCCTGCTGGATCAGGCCAAAGGCCTGTCTAGTCCAGCTTTCTGTATCTCACAGTGTGGCCCCACCAGATGCCTCTAATGAACACACAGACAACTATTGCTTCTTCACTGCGGTAGGATCAAAGGAGAGGAAATTTCACCAGTCAAGTGTAAGGAACAAACTTTATTTCTTCAATTTGAAAATAAATGGCTGGAAATCCCATAAATATTGTGTCTTTGCAATAGCATAAAGGTTTATTATTTATCTTAATCTTGAAATGTATCATATTGCAAAGCAATGCACCAAGCATCACATCTTGATTTCAGATAATGGATAAACAAAATAATGGATAAACAAAAAATTATTCTGTATTAAAATTCAGATGTATTAAAGACTTAGAATTGGCCAAATACAACAATTTTAAATGGCAGTGAAAAGTACAAGAATTCTATATGAAACCATTGATGATGTTTTGTAGGAAACTGATGCCATGATCTTCATGAGAGAAATTCTATCCAATCAAGTGTTTCTCGAAGTATCTTCTCTCTATTGAATGGACTGGTAGATTTGAGTATTATTAATTTCTGTAAATTCTATTCTAGAATCTAGCTGCTAGTAGACATGGGTTCAGCTTGCTAAGCCATTAGTTTAACTCAGTCAAGGATATTTTTCCATACATATTAGGGATCAGCAATTGAGAGTATGTGGGGCAAATCCAGCCTCTAAGGGAGTTTGACTTAACCTAGGAGGTCAAGGGCCCAATCCTATACTCACCGTGTGTCCTCAGTCCTCTCCTTGCGCTGACGGCTGTAAAGCAGCATCGGCCACAAAAGGCAGGGTGACAGTGTGCCAATTGGGCTGCTGCCTGCAGCGTGGACGGTAAGGCCTGTGCCCTCCCACCCACATCATCACCAGCTCACCTGCTTGTCCAAGGTTAGTCAGTGGGAGAGGAAGGAGGGGGTGTATCAGGAGCTGGGAGGCTGCAGGAGGGGGTGGCTCCAGCGCCAAAAGTGCACGCCGAATCCTATCCCCTCGAGCAGCAGCCTCCCCACTCCCTTTCTCTCCTCCGACTTGTGCTAGCAAAATTGCGAGCCTAGGTCTGAGGAGACCCATTGCAAGTTAAGAGGCTTACACAGGGGTAAAGGGATTTAAAATCCCCTTTCCCTGCTGAAGCATCCCAGCCTGCTCTCCCCCCCCCCCACCATAGGATGTGGCAGTCGCCATTACGGCGCTGCCACGTTGACTGGGGGAATGGATAGGATTTGGCTGTTAGGCGAGGAAATGGTAAAGGGTAGGGCTGCCATCTTGTAGTACTCATGCCCCTGCATCTTTAACAGCAGCCTGACATACAGATATCTGTCGTGCCAAGATAAGCTTCACTGGCTGAATTTCTGTAAGCCAGGCTACTGTTAAAGGCACAGGAGCAGGGCTAGGAAAAAAAGTGGCAACCCGAGGGCAGAAGCGGTTGCTTTGGCAACTAGCTAGCAGGTTACCTTGAAGGATGGTAAAGGAATTGTTGGCTCATCTTTTTCTTCCAGAAGAACAAAGTTAGAACAGAGAATTAAAAAAACAGATAGCAGATGACCTGTAGGGAAGGCTCAGGATTGTAAAGATGTTGGCATCTATGTGTTGTGAGGGGCAACCCTGGCGGAATTGTTTTCAAATACGGAGCAGTTGAGTGTGTCAGTTGGTTCAGAGTGAGAAAATGGGAAGGATTGGCATCAATGTGATCATATATGATCATCAAACAGTGCAGAAGCAGGAAACCTGCAGGTTTTGTAGTGTCCGTGACTCCTACCTGAGATGGATGAAACTCCAACATTTTGGACATTTTCAGTCCCCACAGTTTCCTTGAAGACGAACGGCTTCCTGGTTTTGCTCTCTGGAAAAATGGAGGTTGTCGAAGTCCTGGCAGGGCATAATTCCTGTACTCTGGCTATTCCTGTACTAGGGAAAGTCCCTATGTTTGTATACTTGCCCCCTCCTGGTTAAAGCATTAATTAACCTTGTTTAAAAGGTTGTTGTTACAAGTTGCTAACATACTATCATTCTCCTCCCCATAGAAGTTAAATGTCTAAGTGGATGCAAGGGCATGTGAATGAACACAAAGGCACCAAGAGGTGCACATCTGTCTGTTTCACAAAATGATGGTGCAGATGTGCATTTTCAAGGAACAGTTGTGTTTTCTTATAAAAATAGCCTTCTTAAGAGAAAAGTTAAGGTGATACCAGTAGCATTGCTGGCCGGCCCGGAGAGGGGGGCAATGATGTGATTCGCGTCATCACCCTGCCCCCTGCACTCCCGGAAGGTTTCATTTCAAGCCTTCTAAGGGGAAGGGCCAGAAAAATGTGCCGTTTTGGGCACGATAATGCTCTGCGGCTGCAAAAAAGCAGCCACAGAGAACAAAACTCCTGTCGCGGCTCCTCCTTGCGAGAAGACCGCAGCTGTCACCCAGAGGCATTGCATTCCCCCCCCCAGGCCCCTTCCCTGCTACGCCTCTGGGTGACACAAAGTCACTCACATACTCCAAAGCATGGAAACTGTAAGTTAAGGTGCCCACCTGAACCTCCTCACCATTTAAGCAGTAAACAAAGTAGTGGCACCAGGTGGCTGGGAGCCCTGGGGTAAATGATATATTAATATTTACTAGTATTGCCACCGGGCACTGAGGGTTCAGACGTCAGCCTCTTGGGGAAGGTTTTTTCTCTTATTCCCAGATATGACACAATATGTTTTCTTCTGCTTATATTGGTGGTTGCTCTGAATGTTCTTGGACCCCAATGTGCTTACTCTAGTCTAGACTGAAGGTGTTTTGGTCTAACCCTTAACCTCCTGTCATTTCAGATCTTCTGTTGCCTTGGCATATGGATGGGCAGCCTGACTTTCTCCAGTTCCCAGTCTGCTGAGTCTTGGCTGACGGTCTTTGAGTTGCTTTGGAATATCAGCTCCTGGATCCAGGGTGAGCCTGGGGGTTTCACTCAAATTTATTTATTGAGGAGATTTTTTATTTTGGCTTTCGATCTACAAGATTGTCATGGCAGCTCACATTAATTAAAAAGTACAGCACAGAGAAAAACCAGACACTCTTTTTCCTTCCCCTCTTCTTCCTCCTCATAAGGCAGTTGTTGCCTCATGGCCAGCATGAGGGGGAGAAGAACAGTCTGCGTTTTAAAAACTAAGATCCTGTCGCCCACCACTCTCATCTACACTTCCGGTTCTGCTCCACCCCCCTCTTCCTTTCTGTCACTTGGGGACAGGATTATTAACATATAAACCATATCTCACTCTCTCTCTCTCTCTCTCACACACACACACACAAACTGCTCTGAGCACTTATATATCTTAGCTGAGCAGCCCCTATGGGCACAGATTGTGATGCAATCCCTCCTACCCACCAAAGGCGAGACCACTCCGCGATCCATGTTCTCAAGACAAACTAGCTGATCTGTTCCCACCATTATGACAGCTTGGTCTAATATGCTACTTGGTCTACTACTCCAATACCCTCCAATACCATTCATATGCACTTGGAGAACTTACCCTCTGCAGCTGTCCCTCATCAGAATTTTTTGGGAAAACTTTTGTGGCTTTTGTGTGGGATCCATTTTAAATGTGAATGGTTGAGTATGGATTTTTGGTGGAGAGAGGTTGTAATGCACATAGGATTCGACTGGTTGGAATGTGGGTGGGAGGGCGGTGGTTGATTTTGCTGTTTGGATTATTGTAACTTGTAACTTGATTGCTTGGAGGGAAAAATCACTGAATGTTGATGTTGTTAATAGTAAAGGTGAAATCTAATGTTAATAGTAAAGGTGAAACCACTGAAGCCACCAATTTAAGGCTTCTGTAGTTTGAAGTTGCCACCCTAAAACTTCCATATTTTCGTTTCCGTAAGACGTGAACTATTGTAATAACGCAAATAGTAAGTGCTAAATCACCTAATGTGATCATTGTTATGAGAACAGGATCTATAACACCATTGCTTTCAATAGCGCCAGGTGAAGTGGGCATGAGCAAAGCTGCTCTTGCGACATTGGATGCTTCTCCAACATTGTTGCGGTCATCAGTGGCACGGATTGCAAAGTAGATTGTGGTGCTGTTCTCCTTGGTGAAGTTTTCAGGCTTAAACTGATGAGATTCTTCTTTGGTCCCAGCAACAGCCGGTGTCAGACCCGAAGTGTTCACAGAAATGGCACTATGAAAAGTAGCATCTCTTAATTCCAAAGGATTTCCACTCATTTTTATTTCATACGTTAGAGCTCCAAAACAAAGCAAAAGCAACACATTAGTATACAGATGCTCAATCATGCATCAAGACCAAAATCAAGATCACAGCCCCTTTCAGTACATTTGAAACGTTCTTCCTCAGGAACTCTCTCTACTCTGATTGGAGATGCATATCAGTCATGGAATCTCTGCCTGATGCACAGGATTCTGGGGCATGTAGTAGGGCACACCTTCAGCTTGCATGTGGCAGCAGCTGGGCTTATTAGGATTAGACAGCATCCCTTTCGAGCATGCCTTGAAATGTGTCCAGCACTCCCTGCAGCTGCACAGCTCTGGGGAAGGCTTGTAATAGTGGAACATTAGAGGTTGAAAAAGAAACCTCTCTCCAAAGAAATGGTGCAAGACTTCTACGCTCTAGGATGCTACAGGAATGAAATGCCCGTGTAAAGAAAATGTCTTTCTCTGAATTCCAATAAGGCTCCATCTTCTTCAACTTTTGGATAATAGCCAGTAACTATTAAGAGATTTCTGCTTCAACCTGAATTTCATACTTACCTATCCCCACATCATAGTCATTCCCAGGAGCTGTCCATGACAAAAGGAGTTCGTCAGCATCACCAATTAGCACTGCGTCAAGGCTAGAAATATTACAGGGTGGAAACACATCCAGAGGAATTCCTGGTGGAACATTTGCCACTACAAAAGAAACTCCTGATGCAACTCTGCTGGAATTGCCCAGGTTTGCTTGGAGTTCATCGTCACTTGTTTCAGATCTTGGTGGGTTCATTGTTATTTCCCCTATGAAAAATTGTCAAAATGTTATGACATACTATGCCACTGTAAAGCTCAATGCTGTTTCATTATTTTGAGACTGTTTTGACTCAAGAATCTGTTACCCCACTTCAAAAAAATCAAAATGTTTTAAGTGGGCTTAGTTACCCCAGCTCTTGAAACCAAAATGTTGTGTCCAGAATGTTGCACCCCAAACTTTACTCCGGGGGGGAGGGGGGAAGACTAGTATTCCCTTTAAATATTAGCTCCAATACTCCACTTTAGGCAAAGTTAGCAAACCTTTCCCCTTACATTGCAATTGTGTGCCAAAAGAAAACACTGAACTTCAATGGCAACTATTTACAAGATTTATTACTTTCCCAGCAATAAATAATGTCCAGCAGACCTTCCCAGGCAGATAAGATTCTACTTAGCTAACAAGAGTCCATCTCTGTAGAAAAGCCCAGCTTGTTACTTCACGGCTGTAGAATCTCCTTGTTGCCTTTCTCCTGGTCCACAAAGCGTTTTGTGGCAAGAGTCCACTCAATCCAGGTGAGCAATCAATCCAGTAGAGTATCCCCGTCTGGAACAGAGTAGTCACCTGCGCTCAGGAATCCGGCAGCATCTCCCTCTGGCAAGGCAGCATGGCAAGGTCCACTCCAACAGCATCCCCCCGCGAGACCATTCTGTGTTGCAGACTTGCTCTTTTATCCTTCTCAGCCCCAATTAGGGCCAAAGGCCCACAGCTCTTGGCTGACAATCACTGCATCAAAAAGCCTTCTAACTGTCCACAGGTGTGCAGCCACGCCCAATTGCCATCAGCTGAGCTTCCACCCGCTTAGACTTGGGTGTTAACCCTTTATGTTCCAGTCCTGTCAAATGGGCAAAGTATTGATCCTTTAACCCCTTCTTTCCCGGACCTGTCAAAACAGGAGACCACTGCTAACACCACTATCTCCTCGCCGATATTCCGCGATTTCCACTACGGAGACCCTATTTGATTTCATTCCTTTTCAGGATAACTCTGAATAACTCTGTGAAGATTATAATTCTTGTTTTCCTTATTAATCTACATCTCTTCCCCCCCACCCCTTCTATATTATCTATATTATCCCTTTTGGCTCTCTCTCATTCTCATTTGATTACCACAAGGATGCAGAAGGTCTCTCTCTCCCCCCCTCATCTCTTGCCTTTTCTCTTCTTCAGTTACTTCATAGCTATTTCTTCATGAATTATAGTACTATAGGAAAGAAAGTAAGAATGTCTGGGTATGAGAGATCTGTACTCAGCCTCCTGGACATATCAAGACCTACACAAAGTCCATGAGGGGAGGGGACTGGCGGGGGAAGCGACTACTGTCTCCACCGAGAGGCCCATTTCACATTCTGAGAACTCTTGTGCCAACGTGCCCCCGTTCTTCTGCAATTTGTCAATAAAGCAATGCCATTGCATGAGGCTTCCTTACCATCTTCTTCTACGTAACCTGGTACATATATAGCCTGGCTCTGTCTGCAGACACGTCTGACAGTCCTCTCTTTCCCTTGGACACGCACTTTCACGCTGTATCTACCATTTCCTTTGAATGATGAGAAATACCTTGTGTAGACTCTGTCATGCTTGAGAATATCAGCACCTTGGCGCACAAAAATTAAGGATTAATATCTAACATTGCAATCCTGTACAAACTTACCTGGGAGTAAGTCCCACTGACTTCAGTGGGTCTTACTTCTGAATAGACATGCCTAGGATTGCGCTGTATAGCAACAATTTTACTGCTTACAATTTCTAGACCACCAGAGAGAATATTTAGAAGATGTTCATGTCACAATGCCTTCTCCTGTTTTTATGGAAACCAATGACTGCCTAAATCAGATTGTGGTCATACAGGAACATTAACAAATGAATGTGTTGCTTTGCAACATTAAAACTAGATACAGGTAAAGGTATCCCTTGACATTTAAGCCCAGTCGTGTCTGACTCTAGGGTGCTGTGTTCACCCCCGTTACGAAGCCAAAGAGCCAGCGCAGTCCGAAGATGCTTCTGTGGTCATGTGACTGGCGTGACTCTCCTTGCTGCAGCGCGTAGCATGTGGCTGGACACGGAACGCTGTAACCTTCCCACAAGTAGTATCTATCTACTCACATCAACATGCTTTCGAACTGCTAGGTTGATAGGAGTTGGGCCAAGCGGCGAGAGCTCACCCTGTTGTGCGGATTCGAACTGCTGACCTTTTGATCGACAGCTCATAATAGTTCAGTGGTTTAACCCACTGAGCCACCCCGTGGCCCTAATATTAACAATATCTTTCCAATAACTACCACCAAAGCAGGTCTGCACAACACATGACCCACAAAGTGAAACACAGCCCACCGGCATCTATTGTGGCTGACCACACACTTGACAAGTCCTATGTTTTCGTAATTCCAAGCAGTCAACAAAAACAGGAGGTTTATCAAACCTTTGGTGGGCTGCCAGTTCAGAACCACTAGGCTGAGTTCTGACTGGATGGTCACCATACCCTCCCCAAAAAAAACATTTCACAGGTGAACCCAGGGACACCCCTGTCCATGAATGGATGGAGGTGAGGGCAGAGTATGGCAGCCAAGCAGCGTGGCCTGGTGTACAATGGCAACGTCGAAAGAATCCAAACTAAAATGTGCCAGGCGCAAAAAAGACTGTCTCTGACTGTATGCAGAGTACTTCACCACTGTGCAAATGAAGCCTTCTCCCCCAGCTCCTCCCCATCCTGAATACACAGAATTAAGACCAGGATTTCCAAAGACTTCTCTTCTCTCTTTAGAGCAGGGGTGGCCAACCTTCCACCATTAGGGCCTCTGCGTTCTTAAGAGTTGTGTAGAAGACAGAATCTTGGCAGCTGCAAGTGCTGATGGTGCTGCTCAAGCAGCTTCATCTGCTGAAATGCCCTCACCTATGCAACCATTTAAAGGGCCAGGAGCAATCATGTTGAAAGGTTGGCCACCACTGCTTTAGAGAATAGGCCCTGACTTCCTCTTGTTGTCAGCAAACTAACACTAGTTAAGACATTCAGTACGATCTCTTCCCCTTCCCACAAGTGGGAGTCGTGATGAGTTCTTCCCCCTTACAGTGCAATCCTATGCGTATTTTCTCAGAAACATATCTCAGTGTGTCCATTGGGGATTACTCCCAATTAAGTACAGTATAGGATTGAAGACTTACTCTCCTTCCAGCAGTTCCTAACAAAACAGGTTTTTTTTTCACCATTGTTCCCATTCTCATTGCAGGCAAGTTCTCCAACCTTTCCACCTACCTCAGTTCCACCAGGACTCAGCCCAGGAGCAGTAGCGTCGTTAGGTGGGGGGCCCTGTGGCACAGGGCCCCCAGCGCCAGCTTCGGGGTGCGCCGACGAGTCCGGCGACTTGGACTCGGACGGACTCCGAGTCACGAGTCCGAGTCGCCTGACACGGACTCAGCCGACTCGGGCTCGGAGCCTGAGTCCGAGTCGCCCGAGTCCGAGTCACCCAACTCGCGGGCTCGGGGCCCGAGTCCGAGTCGACTGGCACGGGGTGAGAGCGGGGCCGCTCTCACCCCGCCAGCCTCGCACGCGACCGCGTTTCACCTTACCCGGCCAGCAGCTGTTTCTGCGCATGTGCAGAAACAGCCGGGTTGAAAAGGAGTCGCGCCGAGGCTCCTTTTCAACCCGGCTGTTTCTGCACATGCGCAGAAATAGCTGCCGGCCGGGTAAGGTGAAACGCGGTCGCGCGAGGCCGCCGCTGGCGCCGGGATTCCCGGAAAGGTAAGTGCGGGAACGGGAAAAGCAGCGCCCGGGGGGGGGAGAAGCGGCGCCCAGGGGGAAATAATTAAATAAATGTCGAATTTGACCCCCCCAAATCGCAGCGCCGCCTTTGGCGGCGCCAAGGGGTGGGTAAGGGATGCCAATTCGACAAGGGGCTCCCTATAGGTTTAGGGCTAGGGACGCCACTGCCCAGGAGTTTGTTTTCAAATACAAAAGCTTGAGTGTCTTGGAATAAAAAGGTACCTCTGAGCATGTGCAAAATGTCCTTCCCTCTCCACTAAACTTGCTACATGGAAGCATGATATGCTCAGAATATTTGAAATCTATCCACAAAACCAAATTCTGCATAATATAGATGCTTCAGAATAAATGTACCTGAACCATCATCAAGAAGTGGAACTTCAGCAGTTCCAGTTTCTGGTTCTAATGAAGCTGTGAACTTTGCACCAATCATAGGCAAAAATCCTTGATTGACTTCTGCATAAATGACCATTGGATTAGGATAGTTGTTAGTGTCTTTATTCATGTAGGACTTCACAGTCACTGGAGGCTCATTTGAAGATGCTGCTCTGGTGGTGACTGTCATCGATATGACTTGATCCGTACTGTGGGTATTCTGAATGGAGTAAGCTCAGTCTCCGGCCTGCAGATCAAAGTTTGGGTTATTATTGTATGTTTGACAGACACAAACAGTACATGCTGTTATGGGCTCTTAGCAGGGATTTTGCCATCTCAGGAGTGACCCAACCCTTCTGCCAAGGACCCAAAGTTCGTAAATTTGATTAGTTCTCTCGCAACAGGGGCTCTTGAGCTGCTCTGGCAAGCCAAAGAGTCCGTGGTGCAGTTCATAAACGAAACAACATAAATGTAATACAGTAGGGTACCACCACCTGGGGTTAAGCCACACTCTCCAGCCCCCAAGCACAGGAGGTGTACCGGCAATAGTTAAAGGGCAATCAGTCTTCCTCTCTGGAGGAAGTACAGCTCTGGTTGTTGTAGCGTTACAAAGTGGCTCAGGCCGGATGTAGACTACCCAATTCCCAATAAGACTCTGAGTTGGAAGAAAGGTAATTTATTGAGAAGTATCGTAAAGGTCAAATTACAGGAATAGAAGGCATATATAGAAAGGGCTCAACATATATATCGATACACGCAGGAATAAAACAACAAACTAAATCTCCTAAACTAAACGTTCCTAACGCTCACGATGGATTTCCAGGCCTCTGGGCCTAATGATAGATTGGCTAGGGAGAACTCACCAACCCAGGCTGGGGAAGGCAGTCATCCACAGTCGAGGCTCATCTCTGGATGAGGTGGGAGATGCAAGAGAGAGTGTGGCACACTTTGGGTGCCAATTTAAATAAACTTTTGAGATGTCTTTGATTGACAGACCCCCTAGCCCAATAGAAGGTGGAAACCAGCCGATCCTTCTAGAAGACTGACATCACTATGCTAACCCCCTCCCACGGGAGAATACACAGGTGGCCCTTGTTGGAAGTTAATGCCGACCTTGAGGTGTTAGTTATCTTGTCACCAAGCAGAACAAAGAAGCTGGCATGTGCAGAGCCATATGGCCAGCACCATTAAGGCAAAGCTGCCAGCCACGTAGGCCACGTAGGCTATTGAGATTTAGGGCTACCATAAATTAGGTGCAACAGGCCTGCGATAACAACAACCAGGAATACCAGCCAACTGGGGTTACTCTTACTTCACACATGCCTCTGCATGTCGACTCAGAAGCAAGTCCCACTGTGTTCAATAGGGCTTACTTCCAGGAACATGTGTATAGGATTGCAGCCAAAGAGTGTTGGGCAGCAGGGAGGGACAGTGATAAGAATAGCTGCAGCATTTGTACGGCCTCCAGTGAGGCTCAGTTATTCTTATTCTCATGCATTTGAAAAAAAAAAAACCTTTTCGGGTGTAAGAGTTCAATGTGCCACTAACACAGGAAGACAGGACAATGTGACCCTTGGCTAGCAAACGCTTGGGAAATGGTGGATCAGGCATCTCATGTCAGCTGTGAGCATGACTCGGTATGTTTTTTCCCTCAACCTGCTTTCCAAATGAACACTAGCATCAGAGAGTCTGCAGAAGAGCTTGCACGCCTTCCAGGTGAGCTTCAGGATCTGGGCAGGTTGCAGGGATCAAGGTGGTGTGGCCATTACACTTCTAACACACCCAGGAGCTGTGAAGCATCTCAGCAGTACACTTCAAGCTATGTGACCAGCCCTAATGATTGTGTCCTGCAGATAGAGAAATGCTAATATGGGACATTGAGAGCCATTAGAACCATGCTGCACCCTGGACTTCTGGAAGTAAATGGGCTTGAAGAAGTCTTGCAGCCTAGTGAGGCTGGCTGCATGGCTCTTCCCCACTTGCTGAATCCATCAGGAGACCTGAGCTGCAACAATATAAACCCTTGTTGGCACTGCTTGCCTGCATTCGTAAATGAACAGCCACATTCTTAATGTCGTAGGCATAAATACATACAGAATTTTAATAAAATTTCAACTCTTACCTCTGCGGATCCATCAATCTTTAGTCGAGCTATTCTGATGTTTGGGAATATTGAAGGGATTCATAGTTTTTCAGATTCTTTGGAGGTTGCAATCAATCTTGATCATTGGAATAAACAAGCTGGGGCATACATGAAAGCTTAGACTTCTTAACTTTACTAAAATAACAACACAGAAGGAGATTCAAATAGGTTCAAGCTCACACTAAGCAAAGCACATAAATATCTCTAAAACAAAATGGAGATTCTTTTTTTTTCCTGCAGACTCTTGCTTGAAGATCACCTGATCTTATCAACCAGTCACAGTTTTACATTTTTCCCTCAGGGCTTAACTCAATATGTATGAAATAACCAACTGTCACAATTAACCCTACAAATGACTGTTTAGATCTTGCCATAATTCCAACACCCCTTCTCAAGATCTAATATGAAAGTCATGCAAATAACATATAATATCATTAATCAACATTGGGATTGTTCAGGTTCAGCTTGTCACGAAGATATTTAAACTTTTCTGTAGTCAGTGGCTTAGTCAAAATATCAGCCACCATTTCTTTGGTAGGACACAGTATTTAATGTCAATTAGTCCCTTCTGAAGTAAGTCTTTTACAAGTTGACACTTCAAACCTATAGATCTACTTCTTGCTTTGGTACTTTCTCCTTTGCAAATTGTGATACAGGCTTGATTATCCTCAAACATGACTATTGGTTCACTGATTCCAAAGTCCTTTAATAGATGAAAAGTCCATTCAAGTTCACTGCATGCATTCGCTGCTGATACACACTCTGCTTCTGCTGAAGATAGGGCCACAATTGTCTGTTTTCTGCTAGTCCAATCAAGTCCATCACCATAATAGAATAGATATCCACTAGTTGGTTTGTAATCATTCAATTCTTCTCCCCAACTCGCATCCATATATTCAACTAGTTTGGGGTGTTCACATGGTGTAATTCTTAGTTTTAAATCAGCTGTTCCCTTTAGATATCTTGCTAGTCTTTTTATAGTGTCCCAGTCATGATGAGTTGGTGAGCTTACTTTCCGACATAGGATGCTAATAGCTGCTGTAATGTCAGGTCTGGTAGTTTTGCTTAGGTAGAGAAGTTTACCTGTTGCTTCTCTGTATTCGCCATTTCTCTTAAGAGGGCGACCTCCTGTTTTTCAGATAATCAGGTGTGAGTGGAGTATCTACTGTTTTACAGTCCTTCATACCAACTGATTCAATAAAGTCCATAATTTAGTGTTTTTGGTTTAAAAGATAACTTCCATCATCAAGTTTTTCAATCTGCATCCCAAAAGCTTTGAAGTTGGTTAGGAACATAACATAATTTTTGACCATGAACAGGGTTCCTAACATAGAGTTAAAGCCTTAGAAAAATAGAATTAGGCAACATCAAACTCAGAATTTTTGTTCAATTTATGCAATCTCTTAAATTACTTTTGTTTGTTTGTGAGGGCGGTTCTGCCCATGGGAAGAAAGCAAACATGATCCAGCAGGGCTCTTCTTATGTTCTTATGTTCTTAAGTTTTCTCTCTCAAGCCTAACAACATTTATTTGGTTAAACAAAGCTTTCAGTACCACAGGTGCCTCTGCTGCTTTGAATTGTGTGGTCTCCAAGAAGATGGCATCACTGGAAGTAACTTTTATATGTGCCCCTGAGCATGTGCAGAGTGCAAATCAGTTGGTCTCCACACTATTGTTCTTTACCTGTTTTTTACCACCGTGATGAAAGTTAATACATGTGTGAGCTCCTGCACAGAGAAGCCCTTCTTTGATGGCTCCAATAAGGCTTACCTTCTATCTTTCTCCTCAACTCTTTTGTGTTCTATGTTGATTTGTGCCTCACCTCTTGCCTAATTTGTTTTAGTGCAGCAGGAACCAGAAGAGCCTGAGCATACATGGAGTTCTTTCCGAACACCAACCCCACCAGGCGGACCACCTGAGTTATATTTGCCCTGTTCCTGGATCTGGCAGTGAACTTCTGCTGTGTCCAGATACTGAAACATGTTTGTTCAGTTCCCCTGTTTTTCAAATAACCTCACTATCACTTTAGTTAGATAGCCCTAGACTAGGGGTTGGGAATAGCTTGAGGTTTAGGGGTTGGGAGACACAATCGCGCAAGACTATTGTACCTTCGAGGAGGCATAGCTAGATTAAGGACACCCCAAACCCAAAGTCTTTGATGTTATTGTTGTTAAATGTTGTACATATTTTGTCTTTTTATTTTTATTTTCTTGAATGTCAAGTTGGCCTTCTTTCTGAGTTATTGCTCCTGCTGAGCACTTCTTAGGCTCCTGCCACTTTTTGAACCTGGCTTTTTTGTCTGCTCTTCATATTTTGTTTTCTCTATAGCCGCAGGAACCAACAAAAGGTACTGCAACTTAACCCTCAGGACTGGATCAGAGTTGGGCCACTACAACCTGACACCATTTTATAAAGAGTGGCCAACTCTCTCTCATATAAATACTTTTAAAGTTTGTGAGCCATTTCTCTACACCCAGGTTCACAGACTGCTTTCAGGACCCTGTGAAGTGTTCTTTGTGATTCCTTTGTTTTTATCTTGTTATATTCACAGGTTACCCTAAGACCCCGACAAGCATATATTGTGTCCTAGTTTGATTTTAGTATAACTTTTGTTCTGCATGGCCACCTCGTAGGCCATTTTGAACAAAAATGCGGGGTAGTAATTTATTTTGGTAAATTTGGTAATTTAATTTTAACAGCTGAAGTCCACTATCCCAGTGTCCCTTGCCACCTGCTACCAAAAAGGAAAAGAAAGTGTAATTTGAAAAAGAATTGTGTATAACCAGTTGTGTTTTGCATTTTGGAGAAAATCTATCTTACTGCAGGAAGGAAAACCACCACATTCCTGCATCAGACCTGTGCCTCACATCAAGCCAGGAGAAGCACCACAACAACATCCCTGCAAGGAGGGAAAGGAACTTGGTGCCAGGATGCGGCTGGACTTCGAAGGACATCAGCCATCTGCAAGGACAACCTCCACGCCAGTGCAACCAGGCAAGACTACAGCCACACTGGGCCCGATCTACCAACCAGGAGCACCACTGGTACCTGTGTCCAGCAGCAGCAGCAGCAAACAGCCTAATGAGGCTCCCTTGCATCAGTTTTGCAATACAAGGCCGTTATGCCCTAGCCCTGGCTCCTGCACACCTTGTTCCTGTGTACCTGCCACCCAGATTTACCTTCCAGGGATGCCTCTACCTGTCTCCCTGTTCAACAACAAACAACTACTGATGGGGAAAGCTTTACCCTCTTTGCCTGAACATTTATTGACAATTATTCACTCTATAAACTATCTTTGTTTATGCTTGAAGAGTGTCACTAGTTATCTTTAAATACATTTGTTGCTTTGCTATCTTCATGTGCTCTGGAACACCCTCACTCTGCATAGACTCTGGACAATGAAGTGTTTTCAGCACTCTTTGAAATGACAACCACTTTTAGAGCAACTAAGAACTTGCATTCGGTTTGCCTATATATTCTGTCCAATTGGACTGGAAAAACAACTTTGTGGACAATGTCATGCCTGCAATCTCAGTCTAACACAAGAAGAACATACCCCTAGTTTTAGCGTGCATGTTTGTCTTCCATTCCACAGTTGCAGAACAACTATCTTCCCGTCTAAGGAGCCAGAGCCACTTGTCACCAGAGATGGGAAAAATGGACTTTGGGAAGGGGGGTTTGTTGGGACACAGCTGAGTAGAAATGCTTGTGATGTTGCTGTTTCTCTTTGTAGCAATGATGTTTGGCTTTCACTGATGTTTGGTGTTTTGAAGTTTTACCCTGGCAAGCTAAGTGCTTATTCCAACAAGGTTGCCCCACAGCATTTCGCGATCCTGCAATGAGTCCCACCAAAATCAATGGCTAACATGTCTGGATGTTAAAACTGGCAAGAAATTAATATTGCTTAATTGGTGTTACAGAGACACTTAGATACTCAGTAACAAAGAAGGGAATGAAGCAGAATTTTTAGGTATTGTTTTATCCATGCCTGTTTGCCCATTAGCATGGGGAGAACTCTTGCATAAACAACTTCATCACTCCCTCCTCTTCGGAATGGCACACACATTAGGCTGACTCTGGCAGCTGGGAGACTCCCAGAGCTAACTCAATTAAGTCTCCCTGGATTCAACGATTGGACCATCAAGGACCATCAAGGAGTCCTCTGACTATCTCAGCTTACTATTGTTCCTATTGTCAGACTTCCAGCTAGGAGGACATGGCAGGCTGACAACTCTGCCAATCTCTCTGTATCAACGGAGTACATCTGATGGATTTAATTACTCTACCCCTGGATTGAAAAGGAGTACGAAGAGATAAACCACATTTCTTTCAATCGCCCCCATTCTGACACTTCAAGGCAAAGGCTCTGAAGTTTTGGGTCGGTCGGCGAGGAAGGATTACCAACGAGCTCAAGCCACAGATGAAACCGTAAGCCAAGCCACCTCCCACGTGCTTTGCTTTACTTAGGCAAGAGGCGTAGAAATGATTTATGAACTGAAGAAATTAGCCGAGACAAGAGTTAACGTTAAAAATAATTAATACGTTGCGATAAGACATTTGCTACAATAATAACCCAAACTTGACTCAAGACTTGGAGTCAGGGACTTGATCCACATTCCTGATCCTTAGGCTACAGCGATACAAAAAAAATGTAGTATTCAGCTCTTCGTCCCATGCCAGTCAATTTTTTTCAGCCTACAAATCCATCTTCAAACAAGAAACGTACTTAGCTTCTCTGATTACCCGAGTACGCCCCATGAAACACACAAGACATGATATGGATGAAAAGGATCACTTTATTGAAATACAGGAAAGCAAGCTCATAGGTAAAGGAGATCTACAGGCCGGGGTCAGGGTGTTACACGCACACGTGAGAAGCGCTGACACAGGCATACATCCAAGGACTGCCCCGGGCGGAGTTACAACCCGGACTCCGAGCTGTTGCCCCTCGCCTGAGGAAGCCGACTCATCCACGCCGACCCCTGAGGGTCAGGGCAGCAGGAACCGCTGCACCTCCCCAAGCCGGTGAGCCCAAGGGAAGCTTCACGTGATCCCAGCCAAGGGCCCCCCCACCGGTCCCCATGCCGGAGAGCAGAGGGGAGATGGATGGGGGGGTGCGTCCCCCAACCTTGCGGCCCTCGGGTTCACTCCCTCAGTTAGTGACCAGTTAGTGACCGGTTAGAAAAGATCAAGGTACCCAATATATATGAGGTAGGCGAATAAACTACACCACCCAGGCCAATCGGATGTGCAGAAAAATTCCTACCCGGCCCCCAAATGGGCGACCAGCATAACCCAGACTTTAATCAAAGGAGGGTGGGTGGGTTAACCATTGCTGCGCTCAGGTGAGACTGGGGAAGAGTGTGGCCGGAGGAACCCAACAGGTATAGCTCCCCCCACTCTCCTCCCACAGAAATATGATAGGGGGCGTCCTCGCCCCCTCCCTACTCGTGCGTTTCCAGGGCAACCGTGTAAATACGAGCATCTTTTGATGGGATGCTCGGCCTACTGCCTCTAAGAACAGATTTTGTTGACTGAGATTATCTGTGTTTTACTGAACTGCAGGCCTGGGAAGATATAAAGGTTTGTTTAACAATTGATGAATTTGCTCCTATTGTATGTGGTGAAGCACCCCTGCATCATAGATTGGTAATGTCCTTTGCATTCTGAAATAAGAGAAACTTGAATTAAACCTTTGATTCTGGTTTCTCTCAATGAGCAGTGTAACTTCCTGTAGGAAACAAACTCTTTGTCGCATTTCTATAATCAATCAAAATAATATGGAGGATTATTATGCTCCATATTTCTCTGCTAACATATTTCCTTTCCATCTCCATGTTTATCTTTACGTTTTCTAATTTCTGCTTATGGGTATTTAAAACTGTGAAAACCTTAACAAATAATGTAGTATTCTGACTCTAATGCAAGAGTCCAGTATGTATATACAGCAAGTTTTCACTTAAAATTGTTTCGTTTAAAGCCATTTCATTTTAAAGTTGATGGGGAAATGCCATAGGAATGTTTATGTTTATCAATTAGCCTATGGTAAAATTGGTTTCATTATAAGTCGTTTCATTTAAAGTTGCAGTTTCCAAGAAGAACCTATCAACAACTTCTAAGCAAGGACTTGCTGTATGTGCCATCTTATTAAAAATCATTCTGGAAACAGACAGTTCATAAATGTCATGTCATGTTCCCAAATGCAAAATGCCCAACTCTATATTGGTTTTTTATGGTTAATAGTATGGTGAATAGTATACACTGGGCAGGAGGTCTGGCTCGAGCAGGAGGTCTGCCTCAGTTGGTAGAGCAGCCGTCTCATATGCCTGAAGATCTCAAGGACGGCAGTTCGGGATGGCCGGAAGTCTATCGGAGAGCTGCCAGCACGCCACTGATAAGCTGCAGAGCCTCTGTGAGGGAGAGAAGCTACAGCTGGCACCTTGAGTGGGAGTCAAGGTTGCCTGTCAGTTGAAGCGTGATGAGGCAGATGCCAGTGAGAAGCTGGACTGTGAAAGAAACCATCTAGAATGAAGGGTTCTATGAAAGCCTGGAACATATTGTATTGTAAAAAACCCTCGGGTTTAGAAAGCCTGCCTGTGTAAACCACCTTTGAATTAGTCAAAGAAGAAATCTGATGACCAAAAAAAGAGGCTGTATATAAACGGTGGGGGGGGGGGGTGCAATTTCTATCCTGCTTTTTATTATTACACTGTATGGCTGGTCAACATCTTAGGCAAGGGTTATGCTCCGAAGTCAGCATGGTCGGCTGGAATCGGCTGAGTTCCGCGGTGGAGAGAGCGGCTCTGGCCTCTGTGCCAGTGCTGCTTCTCTGGATGGAGGAAGGAGGGCATTCTTAACATGTGTATGCCCCTCCTACTCCAGGAGGCAGGACAGGACTTCAGACCAAGACTCCTCCTAGTGGGAGGGCATCCCCTCTTGTCCCAGTCCGGTTCTGCCTCCTCTAGAGAAAGGACGGATTTTGGTGAGCTCATCGAGCTCAGCGTTTTTTCTTTTTGAAAGAGACTCCTTCGTGTACCTTTTGTTGTTGTTGTCGTCGTCGACAAAATGTAAAAAAAAAATTGTAATTACATAGATTAGACACGAAAATAATGAGAGACGCGAAAGAACTTTTTTCCCCCTTGCACATTCCTACCATGTTACCACTTGGTAAGGTGGTCATCTGTAGCCCTCTTCACATGTTATGAAACCATGGATAGTCTCTATGGTTTTGCAATATTGGGAGCACATCAACAAGCCTTTCCCCCTGCCACCATGCTCCATAGTGCCTCCTCATCTAATGGACAGCTTTGGACTATTCAGACAAACACTGTCCATGGGGAGAGTGAAGGCAGGGCAACTGCATGCATTGGCAGCAGGAGGCAGGGCTTGCTGGTGCTCTCCTAGACATTCTGTAACCATGGTCAATGTTCTAGGCCAGGGGTTCTCAACCAGTGGTACTAGTTTGACTGACTGCTGGTGGTACTCGGACTGACGGACCACCGGAACCCCACTCTGACACGGCACTTTCAACGGCACATTTTCGCTCCCAAGAGACTCCTGTCTTTGGCCAAGCCTCTCAGGAATGCCGAGAATGGCCCTCCCACCTGCCCAGAGCCTCCTGCCTGCATTTTCTGGCCTCCAAAAACCTGAACACCCAGAAGTAACTGGTGATAATGTCATAGCCAGTCACGTCCGGTGGTACGCAGCAGGAGAGTGGTGCCAGAGGTGGTAATTGGCCGGGAAGGGGTTGAGAACCCCTGTTCTAGGCTACAGACAACAAAGACTGAGCCCTGGTCTTGGCACTTCTTCATTTGTCCACAGGATGTGGTGATGGCATCTGACCTAGATGCCTTTAAAAGGGGTTTGGACAGATTCATGGAGGAAAAGACCATCACAGGTTACAAGCCATAAGCAACCTCCTGGTTTTAGAAGTGGGTTTTCTCTGTGCCAGGTGCAAGGGAGTGACAACGGGAAACAGGTTATCTTGTTGTCTTGTGCTCCCTGAGACATCTGGTGGGGCCAATGTGTGATACAGGAAGCTGGACTAGATGGGCTTTTGGCCTGATCCAGCAGGGCTGTTCTTATGTTCTTATGTCCCCTTTCTTTCCATCAGTCTTTCTCCTTTCCCGCTCCCCTCCTAGTTCTTCAGCCCCTTGCTAACACTCCTGATTTCCCTACACCCTTCTCCCCCTCCTTTCTCCTCTCCTCCATTTGTGCCATCATGCACCTCTTTTTATTTGTAAGGATTTTCTTTTTCTCGACTCTTACCTATAACCTAGAAACCGCTGAAATTCAAGGCCTGGTTGTGTGTATGATTGTTGTGTACATTCTTTTTGATTCCCCTTCCCAGTTATTGTATTCTTATCCCCACAATAAAACTTATCCATTATTGCAACTTGAACTTTGTCTTCCTCCTTATTTCATACCTTTCCACTGGGTTGAGCCAACAGGCACTTGTTCCTTGCACATGCAATAGATTTCTCCCATGTGCCAGTTACACTTGCTTTAAAAGCATGCCCAATAACAGGTATGAGAAGATTCTCCTCATCTTTTGGCAGGACAATATGAATGATCCTCTTACTAAGTGGTTGGTCACACAGACACCTGAAAAGTGTCCAGTGCTATATAAAAGACATTTCAGCAGTAACGGAATTATTTTGGGAATGCTTTTTCTATTTCTGTGCAAAAGCAAAACCCCAAATTGGTCCTTGGCTCAGAACCAGAAAAGTCTTCTCTTTTGTGGCTTTGCCACTTTGGACTGACAGATAGCTGTAGCACGCCATTGTATATAAATATGCCAGAGGTAGAACAAACACTCTTTGAAAGAGAACAGAGAGCTTGTAAGGCCTGTGCTACAACGAAATGGGCTAGTGTGAGGTCTTGAGGGCTTTTACTTAGCAGAGATCCCTTTCTGTCCATCCACTGTCAGGATTTAATATGTGGCTTGGAGGAGGAAAAAAAAATGAAACTGTCCAGGGCTGCCACCATGCCCAACTGTCTGGAACAGATGAGCTCAGTTTCTGGAATGAAACTTCACGTCGGCCTGGAACAGTATTATTCATTGTTACAACAGATGATTACGGGAACAATCCTACGCCAAATTTACACTGGCTGTGATCGAGGATGTGTCCAAAGTCTCTATGCGAGCATACCTTGAAATACGTAACAAGCTGCAGTGCCCAGAGCACGGCGGGAGCTTGTGGTACCCCCGGAAATGACATCACGTGATATCACATCATGTGATGCGCACGCTGTTTCAGCAGAGCCGCGCCGCTCCTTCCGGCTACAGGACGGGCGGGGGACAGTCCCCTCGCCCGCCCTGTAGCCGGAAAGGGCAGCACGGCTCTGTGTGTATACGGAGCTGTGCTGCTCTTCCCGGCTACACTGGAGTGGAGCCTGAGGTGTGCCCCCCGGGCTTTCCTCCTCCTCCGCTCCACCCAGTTTACACCAGCAGCACTATGCCAGTGTAATGTCATGGATACACTGGACGGCTACATCAGTGTATCCGCTCCATTGGCACAACTCCGCTGACAGAAGAGCCAAACAAGAGGACGCGGGGGACGTGTCGGGGAAGAGTGGCCTGACACCAAGTCCTAAATTCCTTCAGTTTCCATTCTCAGACCCTACATTGCAGGGGTGGCCCACCAATAAGGCAAGTTGAGTTGGTCCCCTCAGGTGGCACATGGGGGACGACGACAGTGTGCCACTCCAAGTACACCCACCACTTATGGAAGTTACCTCAGGAAGCTTCGCTGCCTTCTTACAAATGCCTGTCTGGCTGCCCCACAGTCCTGTGTTGTCACATGGAAGAACGTCCTGTGCATACCTGCCCTGGGCTGCCATCTCCCTTCCTTTGCTGACTGCTATTGCACAGTTTCAGTGGCCTGGATGGCAAGGAAGGAGCAGAGCAGCGCAGTGGCGGCAAAGGGAAGAGGAGCCAGCAGCACGTTCACTGGCCTGCCCCCAGCAGCAATAGTATGGGCAGCGGCAATAGCACGGGGACAGTAGCGGGAGAAACAGCACAACGCACCCTGGATCAGCTTATGGACAGCATCAGCAGCACCAGCCTGTTTTCCCTTCCTCCATTTCAGGAAACAGGTTATCTTGTTGGCTGTGTGCTCTCGGAGGCATCTGGTGGGGCCACTGTGAGATACAGGAAGCTGGACTGGATGGCCCTTTGGTCTGATCCAGCAGGGCTCTTCTTACATTCTTATGTTCTTATGTCAGGCCTTCTCTATAGTGAATCAGGTGGGTAAATGGGGGAGTTTGTTCTCCAAGTTTGGGGGTGGTTTTGGTTTGTTTGTTTGTTTGTTTAACATTTTCTAACTTGGGTAGATATGTATGCCCCTGCAGTTTAATTGCTCGGACTCATCTTACTTCCATGCTGGGTTTCTGTTTTTCTCTCTCCTTTTGCTTTAAGGATTTCCTTCCTCCTGCTCCACCTCTGGAACAGGTTCCCTGATCCTGGCTGCCAGGCTGCTTGGCTGGTTTCTTGGAGAACATTCCCTAAGGGGTTTCTTTCTCTCACCCCTCCACTTCCCAAATCATTAAAAAGTAAACAACCAGAATCCAGCTTTTTCCTCTCTCTGCATGCTGTGGATAATGGCAGGCTCCTGCTAATGCTCCTGCTTGGGGAAAGATCCACCACCAAACCCAAAATGCCAGTTGTATATGAAATCGTGTGCGTGCGTCCTTTGTCTGTATGTCAGAAGAACAACCCATTGAGTTCAATGGGACGTACTCAAGCATTATGGAATTGGAGTCCAAGGAACTTGAATCCAAATCGTAGGACTGAGGGGAAAAATGTATGCAAGTGACGGCACATTTTGTGAGTCAGAGAACATGACCATCATGTTCAAATGCCCCATGAATTTTGCATGAAAATGAGTTCATCCTCATGAGAGGATCTTCAAGTAAGGTACATATGTAATCTGCTCAGACGTGAAAACCAAATGTACAGTGCAATCCTATGCACACTCCTATGGAGCAGAATGGGACTTACTCCAGGTAAGCGTACATAGGATTGAAGCCTTAAAACGTTTTCCAAATAGCGAAAATTAAAACAAGTCCACTCGTTCTTATCCAACTTCTGAATTTGATTACTCAATCACTGCAAGAATAGCTGTATTCCTTGATATACTTACAGGTTGCTCACTGTGTGTGCTGTGTTTTTATTCCTTTGAAACAGAAGGAAATTCTCTTTCTCAAAAAAAAAAAAGTGCACACTCCATTGCTTTGGAGTTAAAAAAAAAAAGGGCTGCTGCTTGCTGTAATTTTAGGGCACAGTACAGCAAAATACAAAAGAACAGCCAGATTTCTCCTTCCTAACTTCGCACTGCGTTTCTCCCTCTTCCTGGCTTGGCTGAGTCATGTTACTCAAAAGTAAGCCCTATTGTGTTCAAAGACGCTTACCCGGAATTAAAGGCTGCAATCCTAAACACACTTACTTGGGAGTAAGCTCCACTGAACAAAATGGGACTTGCTTCTGAGTAAACCTGAATAGGATTGTGCTGAAAGTGTGCAGAGGACTGCGACGTTTGCCTTGGAATCAAGAACGAAAGAGATGGTTACCCTCTAGAAAGCAGCGACAGATAAAAGGACAGCGATTCATCTTCTCTGTCACCCCCACCCTGCCATCAAGTTAATTAAAACTAAGCTGTGAATTTAGCCTCAATTTCTCTCCCACCCCTACCCTGTCAGCTGCAAGGCTGCCTATTCTCCCTTAAAAACGCCAGGAATGTTGTAAAAAGAGGGTGAGGTTTTTTGCATTTAGCAGTCATCTGGCATTTCAGTTTCACTGTCTCTGTCCTAGAACTAAAGTAGCTTGGCGGAATGATCTATAATATCATTATACGGGGCCTTGATAGCTTTCTCTCTTCCCCCAACAAACCTCAGGATTTTACATGTTTTGAAAGGCACTTTTGTGCATTCATCAGACCTGGAACATGCAAGAGATGGTGCACACATCTTGCCCAAAAAAGAAGAAGAAAGAAAACAAAAACTCTTTTGCACCTAAAAGGATGTCGTCTGTCTTGGAGAGGGGTGCAAATTCTTAAAGGGTACATGTTTTCAGTGGTGTAAGGGAAATGAGCTGCTATCACTTTTCACTTTACTACCTTCTTCCACACGCACCATTTAGTCTAAGGCAGCGATATGCAACCTTTTTCATTTCATGGCCCACTGATAAGGCGCTTAAATTGTCAAGGCACACCATCAGGTTTTTGACATTTGACAAGGCACACTATACTGCTGGTGGGGGGGCTCACATCCCCCAAACCCCAATGGACCACATCTCCCAATGGCCTTGGGCAGGAGGTGTGGTCTGGAGGTTGAGCTGCCACCTGCCTGAAGAAAGCTAAGGCGAGACCAGCTCGGTCATGCCCTGGATGGGATACAACCGGAAGTTGTCGACAAACTGAGATAACTTGTGCTAACCCTCTGAGACAGAGAGGAGTCGCTGTCGAGTAAGCTCAGAAGGTGTGTGCTATGCAGCATTGAAGGCATTGAAGGAAACATTTGGAGAATGAAAAGGGTTCTATGCGAATAGAACATTATTGTAACCCCCCTATGGCAGTGTTTCCCAAATTTTTTCGACTTGCGGCTCCCTTGACCATTGGCCGCGGCTCCTCATTACATTATGTTGATGCCTGCCAATTGGCATTGCACTGTTTTCCAAGAGGATTCTGTGGTACTCCGCAGCTCCCCTGGCTGGTTTCCACTGCTCCCCTGGGAGCCATGCCTCCCAGTTTGGGAACCACTGCCCTATGGGGCTTTAGAAAAGCCTGCCTGTGTAAATCACCTAGAATAAAGTCCGATGAGAAATCTGACGACAAGAAAGGAGGTATATAGGTACAGATTATTATTATTACTAATAAATGACCCTCCCCCAAACTCCCATGGCACACCTGTGGATCATTCGCGGCACACCAATGTGCTGCAGCACACTGCTTGAAAATCGCTGGGCTAAGGAATAGAATAAGGTTAACTAAGCAGTTTCCATCAGTGTGTATATTTTGAAGAAGATATATCCCCTCATTTCCTCCATGCTGTAGAAAGGGAATGCCCTGTTCAGTGTTCAGATGAGGGTGCCCTAGATTTGCATGGCTTTGCAAATTGCAATTTGGGCTGTATTCTTAGTCTGACTATGCATGTATGCTTGTGTGGTCAGCAAGGTTTCTGTGTCATGAATTCAAAAAGCCACTATGAGCACCCTTTTTCTCTAAAGATGTGGTTAGGCCAGGTACTATGCGCCTTGAACATTCTTGCTTTTCATTGTGAGGGCTATGAATTGGTCACTTATTGACCAATCAATTATCACATCAATTATTGGTGTGTTTTGAAGCTGCTTTCAGCAGTCGAGATTTGTGTATTTCTGAGACAATATTCCATGCTTTGTCTGGGAGGGGGGCACCATCGCATCCGCCTCTGGCAGCAAACTGTCACGGGCCAGCCCTGCTATGCTGGCAAAAGGTAATGCCAACTGCAGCAGAGTTGTAAGTTAAAACATTCCCATTGAACTCAATGGGGAGTCAAAATGCACTGCCCCCCCCCACCATGCACTCTGCCACACCACCATTACCATGGAGTACAGAATTCAGGCTAATTCAGCAGCCAATCACAGCAAAATATAACATCCTGAGCCCATGGCTCAGATAACACAGCAAAGGGCTAAATCTCTCTGGCTTCAAGTCATGCACACCTAGAGCACCTAAGGGAAAACTTTGACAATGGGAACCATGAAGAACGAGCACTTTGCACAAAAAGGAAGCACTTTGCAAAAAACAGGCTGGTCTCCAGCCACATACAGGATGGGCAAATTTCTAACACTTTTCTTCTGTTTTGTGTATACACCACTCTCCTGCTGCGTACCACCGGAAGTAACTGGCGATGACATCATCACCAGTTACTTCCGGGTTTTCTGGTTTCTGGAGGCCAGAAAATGCAGGTAGGAGGCTCTGGGCACGTGGGAGGACCATTCTCAGAGTTCCCAAGAGGCTCGGCCAAAGGCAAGAACCTCTCGGGAGCAAAAACACACTGCCGAAAGCTCTGTATCGGAGCGGGGTTACGGTGATCCAGCGGTCTGAGTACCACCAGCAGTCAGCCAAAGTACCACTGGTGGTCCTAGTACCACTGGTTGAGAACCCCTGATCTAGCCTAATAGATGGGGACACTCACAAAAGAACCTCCCCATGACCTGAAAGAATGGGCATGTTTGTATGGAGCTGCTGCTGCTGAATGATTTTTTTTTGTATTGGTAAGGGAAACAAAGTCTAATCTGCCCTTTCCTCTTTTTTAATTTTTACTATGATGATAGTCATATTTCCATTGGGCTAGATGCCCACCCAGAGAGCAGTTGTACAACAAAAGTGGCAGGAGGCTTTGTGAGCAGTGCTTTTGTGACTCCAGGTAACTGTAAGCTTATTGTCATGCAGAAGACAAATGAAGTTTGGATGGTCTGACTCTGCAGTTGCCAGGAAGAGCCACTGTTTCTCAAACCCATGTAAGGCTATATTCATCTGTTTTAATGCTTTAACAATCTTTCATGCATCTGATCCTTGGTGATTTTTAATATTTTTAGGTTATAAGCCTTCTTATAGTTGTTGCACCTGATTATGTTTTACATTATGTATAAATTAGAGCACATGAAATATTGAACAGACAAAACAGGTCATTTTTAAAAGGAGCTAAATATGTTTCCCAAGAGCTGAATAACAGCACAATCCTAACCAACTTTCCAGTGCCGGTGTAGCCGTGCCAACATAGCACACACTGCATTTGGCAGCGCAGGGATAGTCATGGAGGTCTCTTCAATGTGAGGGAACGTTTGTTCCCTTACCTTGGGGTTGCATTGCGACTGCACCAGCACTGGAAAGTTGGTTAGGATTGCGCTGTTAGGGCGCAATCCTGGGGAACATTAGAACGGCGGAGCATGTGCTCCGCCATTCTAAAGTGTCAAGAACATGCCGTAAAGCACGTTCGCGACTACTTCAGAGTAAGGGAGGCCTGCACAAGGCTGGCCTCCCTCACGCAGACACTGGACCAGGACGTGGCTGTTGGTGGAAGGTAAGACCTCCCGCTGGCGGCCGTGTGGGCAATCCGGCGGACAAGGGAGGAAGCCATTGGCCTAGCCAGCCTGGGAGGGGGTGGGGATGGCATCGGCCATATCCCCGCCCCCACAGGGTG
The DNA here is from genome assembly GCA_026170595.1 of Plestiodon gilberti rubricaudatus. NCBI lineage: Eukaryota > Metazoa > Chordata > Lepidosauria > Squamata > Scincidae > Plestiodon > Plestiodon gilberti. Next base: position 106,560,695 of record JANXHW010000003.1, on the reverse strand, counting down.
GCTGCCTCCTCCAACTTCCGCCAGCTATTTAGCTGCCGGAAATCTGAGGAGGTCTATCAGGCCGGCCTCGGTTTACACCTGGGGAAGGGGACGAGCGTTCCCTTCCCCAAGTAGACCTCCATCCCACCATCGGACTGGCAGCCCAGGCTCAGGATCCGGTGGGTGGCCCTCGGCCGCTGGCCAGATCCTTATACAGGATTGCGTTGTTAGTCTGATAGTATTTTTAAGAAGCATCCCACTCTGAGACAACCCATCTGGTGGTCTGCATGAGATTATTGGCAACTTCCACTTTGGACTGAGAAAAGAAAGTCTGATGTGGTCACTTAGTAGCTATTAGTTCCTGTTCTAAGGAAGAGTTATAGTTTGCAAAAGCGTCTGATCAGAGAAAATCTCACCAACCATTTCTCTAATTCCGTTACCAAAGGAGGCTCCAAAAGTTTTCCTGAAGGCAAGCTGCAGTGCTAATATCTCTCCCCATAGTCTGGACCTGAAATTTTCTAAAAGGGCTCTAGCAATTTCTTTACAAAGTTTGCTTCATAGGTAAATAGCAAAAAAATAATACAGACGATATCCCTGACCCCTCCCGGCCCAGGTCAGCCAACAGCTGCCCTCCCATGCCGCCCAGCCCTCCCTCTCCCCTCCCCTGCACCAATCGGTGCAGGACCTCCAGTGGGTGCTGGGTGGCCCTTACTCTCTGGGTGTTGAAAACGTGCTTTACGATGCGTTTACAACACCCAGTGACTGTGGAGCTCACACTCCGCAGGCTTTTTTTGCGCAGGATTGGGCCAATAGTTACTTCCCTCCTTATGTCCTCACAACAACCCTGTGAGGTAGGTGAAGCTGATAGAGACTGGTCCAAGGTCACGCAGGAAGCTTCATGGCTGATCGGGGATTTGAACCTGAATCTTCCAAGTCTAAGTCCAGCTCCCAAACCACTACACCATCCTGACTCTCATGAACCCACCTTATGATTCACCACACAGCTACAGAAAGAAACGAGGACAATAATAATAATTAAGCAATATGTGTGCACTTGAAATTTAAGATTTCTTTCTAAAAAGAAGCAACTCTTCTCCAGGTGCGTGGATCCATCCATCCACTTAATTATACCCCGCCTTTCTCCTGGTAAGGGCAATCAAGGGGCATCCATCTATCTTTGAAGACAGGAACACTGGAAGTGCAGGAACAGGGTTCCTAAAGAAAGGAACTCTGGACTTTCAGAACACAGGCTCTATGTTGTTCTCCGTGCAAACCTTCCTGGCTAAATACTCCCCGAGTCTCCAAATCATCTCTGATTTGACATTTCAAAAACCAGACCAAGGAATGTGTTTAAAGATTAAGTTGACTTTGGTGTTGTGGACCTTTCCTGTTTAACATTTTGCCATTTGCTCCAGTGTATACTTATGCCAACAGTATTTATTTTTTCACCTTACATGCAGTATGCAGAGCCATACTGGGGAGTTCTGAACATTTCAAAGCGACCACCCTCTGTGCTTCTTCACGGTCATTTGCTGGAGTTGTTGGGGCATGACATCATGCCGGAAAATGATATTTTTCTAAATGTAAGTACATGATCTGACACAGGACAAGAGAACGGTTGTATGTGTAAAAGAAGAGGATGATAAACATATCAGCACGGAATGGTGAATCAGATTCTCTGCAGATCTGCAGGATGTTCTGTATGGCATGCCCAGAAGTGACATAAATCCTCGGCTGATGTGGAGGCTATCCAGATAAATAAATATGATGTAGGCAGCAATATTTTCACAACTTATTAAGAGAAATATATGCGTATCACTTTTGCCAACCAGGTCTATTTTCAAATTTGAATTGACTCACAACCCACCCCACAAACTGTTTCACAAACTGAAAAATATTTGGATCTAAACTCAGATCTCACTCAAGTCAATATAGCAGAAATGGCTTCAACCAGTTGCTCCGTCTTATTGATTGATCTGAGCATTTGAGTACAGATGTTCCACTTGACTCTATTTGTCCTGGGCAGGAGGTCTGGCTCAGTTGGTAGAGCTGCAGCCTCATATGCCTGGAAATCTAAAGACAGCAGTTCAAGACACCCGGAAGAATCCGTGAGCAGTCGAGGAGCTGTCGACACGCTGTTGACAAGCTGCAGAAGCCTCTGTCAGCGCAATCCAGCGCAAGGATCCGGCCGGCGGCCCACGTAACCCGGTCCCCGCTGGGTGGCTGGGCCGTTACACGGCCTCTTACTTCTGCCACTGCCAGCAATTTTGCTGGCGGAAATCCGAGGAGGCTGATCGGCCGGGCCTGGATTTACACTCGGGGAAAGGAACTAGCGTCCCCTTCCCCGAGTAGACCTCCGGTCGAGTGATAGCCTGGCCACGGCAGAGCATAGGATCTGGTGGGCGGCCTGGGCCAACGGCCGGATTCTTATGTAGGATTGCTCTGAGAGAGAGAGAGAGAGAGAGAGAGAGAGAGAGAGAGAGAGAGAGAGAGAGAGAGAGAGAGAGAGAGAGAGAGTTCTATCTGAACATTTTATAGAGCCCTTAAAATATTAATAGCTTCTGTGAATTCGAAACTGCTTTCATTTAACTATTATCAAATTATTGAAGTAGGATACAACTTTGTTACCTTTCTCAATGCAATAGATGGTAGTGGAAGGAAATTACTCATATGTGTAAATCTGCAGAATCTGGCCAATAAGCTTTTGTCAGCGCAGCTTTGGCTTAGGGTTTGGGGATGATCTGGCTACCATATAAATCAACTAAAGTATCTTCACTGACTTCACAAGACATGGTAGCTGCTAGTGCTGAAACTCATCAAATCTTGCTTGCTATCACTAAACTGTTCTTTGACTGGGTATGGCAAGGCTGTAACAGTTAAAAAGAATTTATAAAGTCCTAAGCTCTCTTGATTTAACTTTTCCTGTCATGAAAAAAGAATAATGTGCCTGTCATCACTTTATTACTGTCTGGCTTTCAGCTTCCTCTGTTCAGCTGTTTAAACTCTGATTGAAACCGGAATAGGGATTTGCCCTAAATCCACTGCTTTGTATTTTCTGCTGGAATGTATGCAACAGTAAAACTTTCTGGGAGCTACTTTTGACCCCCAGCTATCATTTGGCAGAGATTATTGCAACTAAAGGATGATGGATTGTTTGTAAATTTGGTATTGGGAACTTGTTTGTGTAACTTGTGGGTGGTTGAGTCTTGCAAAATAACGGAATCAAAAAATCTGCTTTAACGTTTCTTAGAACTGTGGATAACAACATGTTAAAGATGTCCACAAATAAAGTGATTCTATGGCCTGTGCTTGTGGAGGTGGTGCATTGTGCTAGCAGAAGGGGTTCTTCTGTAATTGGACGGGGTCCTTAAACCAGCACAATATCCTCGTTCATGGAAGAAACTGCTACAATAAGTTTGGATCCAAGCCTATGTCAACATGGTCTAAGACATAGATGGCCAACCCACGGCACGGGTGCCACTTAGTGGCACGCCGAGCCTTTTGAAGTGGCACGCACTGCCATTCCTGCTTGAGCCGAGCACTGAAGTCCCTCTCTCTTCCTCGACCCCAGCGCACCTTTCCAAGCCTGTGGCACGGCCTCTGCACCCCACTGCACCTCATTCTTCTTGCACTGTCACTGTGCTTTAAATATTTTCATTGCCTTAGAAATATCTATTTATTTAAGTGGTACGCTCAAGATTATCTACATAAAATGTGGCACATGGCGTGCCACGGGTTGGCCACCACTGGTCTAAGATATGATTAAAATCACACGCAGGCTTCAAAGAACTCCTAAAGGATCTCTCCAAACCGGGTGAATGGAAAACAAAATGGCAAATGAGACTCAGTGGGATTTACAGTGCATTTCCATAGGGTACCAACTACTTATTTATTTATTAAGGAATTTCCCATCCCTCTTTTACATTCTCAAAAAGAACACTTAAGGCACTTTCTATCACAAAGCGAACCACCACAGTTTAAACGGAATCATAAAAAATAATGCAAAGTCAACTCCATCAAAACAATAAAAAGCAAAAAAGAGCCAGCAAATAAATTAAAACCAATAACAGCTCAGCTTAAAAAGTCTTCTAAAACAGCCAGGTGTTCAAATGATAGTAAAAGATCAATAAGATGGAGAATGAATGGATCTTCTGAGCCAGGGAGCAGTGGCAACACTAGGGGGGTGCAGACCGCACCGGGTGACACACACACACCCCAGAGTGTGCGACACCCCCAGTGACCCAAATTGTGGAAACCTTGTATTTATGAATAATACCATCATGTTATATATCATTGGAAATGTAATTTACTAAAGCAACACATTTTGAATTATCTGTATTCTATCAAACGTTATGACCAAATAACCGGGGGGGGGGGGGGACACTTGTCACAACGCTTTAAGTAACAAAAAGTGGATTTCCTTAACTCAAAACTGACCAATAAGACTTATTGCTCCGAGAGCCAATCAGGTGTTATTATGACACAGCATGAAACCAATAAGGTGTTAGTATGAGTCAGTTCTCATTTCTATGTTTCACAGCTAATACTAGAACTCTTATTCCGTCGTGTGAGTTTCATGAAGTTGCCCATTAGTTTTTTGTTAGTTACTGATTTGTTGGTTGACCTGTACTGTTATATCTTAAAACAGGGGTTTTCAACCAGTGGTACTAGTACCACCAGTGGTACTTTGGTCGACTGCTAGTGGTACTCAGACCGCTAGATCACCATAACTCCGCTCCAACGCAGCGCCTTCGGTGATGTGTTTTCGCTCCCAAGAGGCTCCTGCCTTTGGCTGAGCCTCTCGGGAACACTGAGAAGGGCCCTCCCGCCCAGATCCTCCTACCTACCTGTTTTTCTGGCCTCCAACAACCAAGAAGTAACTGGCCATGATGTCATCACCAGTCACTTCCAGTGGTACACAGCAGGATAGTGGCACCCGAGGTGGAATTTGGCTGGGAAGGGGTTGAGACCCCCTGTATTAGTTATAAATAAAGTTAATGGGGGGTGACACCATTAGACACCATATTTATTAGTTATAAATAAAGTTAATGGGGGGTAAATAAAGTTAATGGGGGGTGACACCATGAGTTACCACACTAGATGACACCAACTCCAGTGACACCACTGGGATAACGTGATGAACTCTTGCTCCGGGTGATGCAAACCTTAGTGACACCATGGCTGTGTGGCTGCTTCTTTGTACTCCGAACAAGGGCAAATAGTTCCTTGCTGCTCTGTTTCAGTGAAAGGAAGGGGGGGGAAGACATCACCCCCTTCCCACCCCATAGTTGTTATTTCAGTCACCTCAGGTACGTTTTGTACCAGTTCTCAATAATTAAAATTCCTTGGAAAAGATTTGCCCTCCCAGCTCCCGTGGATGTGGATGTGCTATAACATTTGCTGCTTCACTAAAGATTGCATTATTCCGTAGCTAAGATCTTATTACAGTCCCAGTAGTGCAGCAACTTTTTCCACAGGTTTTCCAAACCTCAAATGTTGTTATGGCGTCAATGGGAAAGCCATTGAGGCGCAGAGGTTTTCAGGCTCCTGTGCTTGGACAGAGAGGAAACATTCTTTTTTCTAAAAATAACATCTGAAGTATGCACACCACACACACACACACACACACACACACACACACACACACACACAACTGAATCTGCTTCTGTGGACGTTAACCCGTGAAAATGAAGATCAGGAAACTGCCAAAGGACTGCAATCAGGAAGACAGATGGATGGAATATAAGGTAAAGGTGAACCCTGACAATTAAGTCCAGTCGTGTCCGACTCTAGGGTGTGGTGCTCATCCCCATTTCAAAGTCGAAGAGCCAGCGTTGTCCGAAGACGCCTCCGTGGTCATGTGGCCGGCATGACTCTCCTTGCCGCAGCGCGTAGCATGCAGCTGGAACACGGAGCGCTGTTTACCTTCCCGCAAGCGGTACCTATTTATCTACTCGCATTAACATGCTTTGGAACTGCTAGGTTGGCAGGAGCTGGCCAAGCAACAAGAGCTCACCCCGTCACAGATTCGAACTGCCAACCTTTCGATCGACAGCTCATGGTCCAGCGGTTTAACCCGCTGCGCCACCCGCTGGCATATAGTTGAAAGTATTTCAGATAGCAGTGCCTAGAAATAAAACAAAAGCATTTAGGGCCATGTTGTCACAACAGGAGAAACATCTTACACTTTGGTAAAGGTAAATGTGTTGCGGGGGGGTCCTCCTAGGCTGGTCATGCAGCCCCAAGATCCCCCCTAGGCAAGGACTGCCCCGTCACAGCTCTAGCCTCAGTTTAGGCAGGGAAGGAGGTTGAGTCACCCTTAGTCCTTCTCCTGCCTTTACATTCCTTTCGCAGGGGTCACAGGCTGCTGGGAGTACAGGACTCGTCAGCTGTCTCCCCTCTACTGAGCTCCTCATCGGCATTGGCAGGTTCTTTTATACAACCTCTGAGCCCTTTGGCCCTCCCTGGTTGCTCCAACCCTCCTCCCGAGTATGCCTCCGGTCTGCCTACTTGCCTCTGCTGTTCCCTCCTTCTCTTACAACTTCCTGGATTGGAAAAGGAAATGTGGAAGGGAAGAGAATGCTGAGCTAGAAAATGTAGAGTGGGAGGAGCAGAGGCTGGCACATCATCAGGTAAGGGAGTGGCAGCATTTGGCATGCTGCCTCGGGTGTCAGAAGGTCTTGAGCCTGCCCTGCAATTGACTCACATCTTTAATGACAGATCTCTATCAACAACTGACATACCTTTAACGAGTCATCATCATCTCTTATCTCATTCTTCCCTTAAGTGGGTGGAAGGAACCTTCACATAACCTGTTTGAAATAAGCATTTGTTTGTTTGAAACATGTGATGTAGCTCTTGATGGACTATACTGCAGGGTGTGGGGCAATCATGTTTGAAAGTGCACACATCCTAAAGCAGGGGTTCTCAACCGGTGGTACGCGTACCACCAGTGGTACGTTTTGGTACCTCTGGTGGTATCCGAACTGCTGGGAACCCCCTGAACCCTGCCAGGACCCCCCCAAAACCCCACAAAACATGTGCTTTCAGGGCCACGTTCTTGCTCCCAAGAGGTTCCTGGCTTTGGTCAAGCCTCTCGGAAACACGGAAAACAGCTCACCCGGAACCTCTTACCAGCATCCTGCGTCCTCCTGTGCAGTCTCCTGCATCCTTCTCTGCCAAAAACTGAGCTGAAAACCCATAAGTAAGCAGCAACGATGTCATCGCTGCTTACTTCCGGTGGTACTCAGCACGGCGGCGGCCATGTAGGTGGTACGCCGCACCAAGTCCATTGAGGACTGCTGTCCTTGAGGATGAAAATGCCCTGCGCCTAGAAAACTGTAGGAACGTGTAGGAACATACATTGCAATCAAAGGAAAGTTTATTGGAGACAAAATGGATTTAAAGTACTTGCATCTTGTAGCGAAGCATGGGCATCACGCTAGTACAGCAGTAAAATAGAACTACTGTGCTGTTAAAAAAAACCCACAGGAAATAAGAGGCTTGCCTGCGCTTGTTCTTGCCTTCGCCACCTAGTGGTGGAATGCTGTATATGCAGCAAACCATACAGAACAGTATAGATAAGTAGGCTTACCATTTGTCCCGGAAAACCCGGGACTGTCCCAGTTTCTGGGCTCTGGTCCCGGGTCAGTCCCAGGCTCTCAGGGCTCCGCCGTCGCCACTTTTAAAACTTACCTTTTTTAAAGTGGCAGCGGCTCTTGAGGGGGCATGAGTCCTTGCTGGCCTGGATGCAGCCGGCCAGGCTCAAGTCAGTGGCGGAGGCAGCAATATGGCGGCAAGGGCAGCACTCTTGCTTCACTCTATACAGTACCTCACGGGCTAAAGATCCACGGGCGGCCCGCAGGATCCTATGCTCATTCCAGGCTACTCCAGAGCAGCCCGAAGGTCTCCTTGGGGGAAGGGGACATTCATCCCCTTCCCCCGAAGTAGAGCTGGGAGGCCCCAATGGGCCTCCTCGGATTTCCGTGAAATGATCGCCGGGAACAGGACGAGAATGCGGTGGCCAACATCCCTGCCCCCTCCCAGTCCGGCTTGGCCAACCACCGCCCTCCCTCGCCATCCGGCCCGCCCTTGCACCCGCTGGCAGGAGACTTACCTTCCCCAGAGGCGGCTGGGCCACTTCATCGTTGGAGTGAGGGTTGCCGGACTCCGTGCCAGCAGCACTTACTCAAAAGTAGGCGCAAACCTGCTTTATGGCATGTTTGCGACAGTTTAGAACGGCGGGGCACATGCTCCGTCGCTCTAAATGTAGGCAGGATTGAGCTGTGAGTGAATTATAGTGACTTTTCGGAACCTGTGTTTTGAACTGGATTGTGAGTCAATGTAGAGTAATTTTTGTAGTTAGAGTAATCTGCAGATTACTGTAGTGTATGTAGCAAATGTGATAGACCGATAGATGAATGTGGTTAGACTTGTCTTGACATTCCAAGTACTGTATGTGTTCATTTGGGACTTCTCCCTAGACCAGAAACAAAGCCTGGTTTTAAAGTGGAGTGCAGTGGGGGAGAGAGATGAGATGCTTGAAAAGGTAATAAATATGGAGTTAATTTTAATCCAGAACATCCAGAATATTTACCACTCTCCTGTTCCTGTTCTCATAAATCGCTATGAACGTGAATCAGATTAAAACCTGCACAAAACAGATTCAAATGTTAACCACAGCATTATTTTCAAACAAGAGACAGACATATAAGTATAAAATAAGGTTGACTGGAACACAGACATATCTTAGAGTCGACTGTCACTTCCCAGATGCTGACAAGTCAAACGACTGCGTCTTTGGCTTGGGGAGTCATTTTCAGAGGTAAAACTGCTTCCACATGCTCATTATGCAAAGTTTCTTTTTGTGGTTATTAATGTCGCTGCTACGCATAACATAGTCTGTGGCGGTCTTGTCAGAAAGGAGTCTCCCCCTGATCTGCAAGAAGACTCCTCTTGGAGTCTGTCTCTAGAGCAATGATTTCCAAACTTTTTGATCTCACAGCACACTGACAAGGCGCTAAAACATTCAGGGCACACCATATTTTTTTGACAATTGACAAGGCACACTGCCCTGCCAGTGGGGGGAGGGGGAGCTCATATTCCTATAACCTTTCCCAAACTCCCACGACATACCTGCGGACCATTCGCAGCACACCAATGTGCTGTGGCACACCAATTGAAAATCGTTGCTCTAGACTAGAGACATATCATCTAACCAAGAAAGGAGAGAGCTCATTCTCTTGACTATGAAATGACAAATAAAATGCAATCGTAAATCACTTCCAAGCTCTTTGTAATCCCTAGATGTAAAGCAGACAGACGTAACCTATAAAAGGTCTGCATGGTTAAAAACTGTAAATCAAAAGTCAGGAAGAAAGACTGATAAGGTGAAGAGTACGGACCAAAAACACTTGAAGATTTTTTGGGATGATAGATATAAAAGGCATTTCACATAACCTCCTTTTTGTTGACTTTTTTTTAAGCAAAAAGGAAGAAAATGTTCACTTGCACCCCAGTCCCAAGCATGTTTACTTGAAATGAGCTTTCTTGATTTCACTGGGTCACATCCACTGGCGTCGCTGCAGGGGGGGGCAGAGCTCTAAGTTCCGCCGGGGTCCGACCCTCTGTTACACCAGTGCACGAAGCGGCCCCACCCCCTCGCCTTCGGAACCATTTAAGGCGGTGGTTGCTTTCACCGCAGTGTTGCTTTCCCCGCCTTGAATGGTTCTGAAGGCAAGGGGGCGGGGGTCGCTTCGTGCACTGGTGTAACAGAGGGTCGGACCGCGGCGGAACTTAGAGCTCCGCCCCCCTGCAGCGACGCCAGTGATCACATCTGAACAGGTTCTTCTTTCTTAACTGCATGTGCATCTGATCCCCATAGTCCAATTACCCACATATATTTCCCCCACACTTGTTCTTGGAAGACAGGAACAATAGTGAGACTGGAATAGGATGGGCTCTTTGTACAATCCCAAGCAGCAGCAGTGCAGTGTAGTTCTAACAGCATACATTTTGGGGCAGGGGCAACAGAGATATGGGAAAGGCTCCAGTCTGAAACTGTGCATGAGGAGATTCCTTAAAAACATCATTAACGGCCCAATCCTATGTGGGGACAGCGCATTGGATGCAGGGCAGCCAGCGCAATGGCCGCTGCATCCAATGTGCCATCCTGGTGGAGAGGTTGGTCGAGAGAGGTGGGAAGGAGACCTCTTACTTGGATGTCGGCCACTGTATGGTCCCCTATGGGACTCCTCAGACCTACACCAGCTCTGTTGCTGGCGTAGCTCTGAGGAGCCGCTGGGATTTGTCCGCCCTAGGACAGGGGTTTGAGGTCTGGCAGCCACTGATTCTGCCTCGCCCTGCCCTACATCCTGCCCTTTCCTGCCTCTCCGCTGGCGTGATTTCGCCGGTGACTGGTCTGCACCATGCTGCCAGTGGCGCGTGGATTTCCAACTGCTGCACCAGTAGCCGTACAGCTGCAGGTAGCAGAGGCAGCTGCCGCGACAATGCACTGGCGTACCTGGAGCTATGCAGGCACTGCCGCAGGATAGGATCGGGCTGTAAAATGTGTCCTCTCAAGAAGGTGTATTTCTCCATGCAAACCATGCTTACTGATTCACACAGGTTGGGTACTGTAAGCACGTGACTAGAAACAGGGCCCTTAGGCAGGCCCTGTTTCCTTTCCTTTCTGACACCGACTCATGGTCGCAAGCAGAGAGAGATGACAGAGAGGATAATAATAAAAAGTCAGAGTAAAAAACATCTAAAATGTTTTTAGATTACAAATTTGTCTTACAATTAGACAATGAGTGAACAAGACAGCATTCCAAATATGACCTCATTAGCATCTCATATGAAGGCCTCCATAGTTTCCTTTTCCAACCAGAAATTCCTCTTGGTATAGTCCCAAATTCTGGCATGTTGATGGCACTATATAAATAAAAAGAAATGTCACTTGGCATCAAACCTGCTCATTATGTATTACGTTATTGTGTTTTACTTGGTACTACAAGCACTTTTGAAATCAACCCTGACTGTTCCCTGGAAGGACAGGTACTGAGGCTGAAGCTCAAATATTTTGGCCACCTAATGCGAAGAGAGGACTCTCTGGAGAAGACTCTGATGCTGGGAAAGATTGAAGGCAAAAAGAGAAGGGGAAGGCCAAGGATGAGATGGTTAGACAGCATCACCGATGCAACGAACATGAAAATGAGCGAACTCAGGAAGATAGTGGAGGACAGGAAGGCCTGGCGGGATATGGTTCATGGGATCACGAAGAGTCGGACACGACTTAACGACTGAACAACAACAAGCACTTTGACTTTTTAAAAAAAAAGAAAGGTGAGAATTCGTTATATAATGAAAAGTTAGTACTTCAGAAAACCTTCATACATTACCTGTCATATATGCTACAGAAAAGGCTGTAAAATCAAAGGTGAAACCATGCAGTCAACAATTTGGCTGGTTATTTCGAAAGCTTAAGCTACAGGAGGTCAGATTTCAGTTGAATATCAGGAAGAATTTCTTAACGATAAGAGTGGTTAGACTACTGAAGGAAGTGGTGGGTTTTTCTTCACTGGAGGTCTTCAAGAAGAGGCTTGACAGGCACCTTTTGGAGATGGTCCAGAGAGATCTCTCTTCCCGCAAAAATCAAACAGAATGATGCTGTGGCACAAAAGCAATGCTTGCACTCACTTTTTTCGCTGACGTACAGTACATCCAAAGGCTTCTCCTGCCCTCTACCAAACCTGAAGGCTAAAGCTCACTGTCCCCCAGACTGAAACTGCCTACCTGTGTCCGGGGTGGAAAGAAAACCGCTCACAGTAATCAGGGCAAGTAGTTTGAATTGCAGTTTTTGCCTTCTAAGTATCTTTCAGGGTTTTTGTTTCAAACTAGGCTATCAGGATCAGGACAAGTGATTTGTGAATGAGCTGAATGAGTACTGTACTCGGAACACCATCTTACAAGCAAGACTTTGTTGAAACTACCAGTACAGTAATTCACAATGTGCTGAACCATTTGGAGATAACAAGGAACCAAAATTGCAGGAGGAACCAAAACAAACCTATCCAGGATACCACAGATGATCTACTTTTTCCTGCACCCAAAAAAGGACACTGTTTCTAATAATAATGCATAATTTAACACAGCAGAAATGATCACATGTTCATAATATTCAGAAATACTTCTGAGTGCCGACACTTGAGTCGTTTTTCTTCACAGTGGACAAATCAGACCACAGAAATTGAAAACGAGCACATTTGTCCTGACCAAGAGACAGGCACCTATGGTAATCTGAATTGGATTGGCCATGTTCCTATTTTAAAAATGAGCTGCTAGCCGTTTTCCCTTCTGCATTGGCTGTAGACTGCCTTGTGGAAAGTGCTGCCGAAGAGCAAAGTGCTTTTCTTTATTAACCAACAAAAAGCAACATTCAATGCATGTGAAAAGGTTGTGAGACAAGCTAGGCAAAGCAATGAAATTCAAAGTAGGGGCTGCTGTTTCGGAACTTTGCAAGGCGTTCTTTCAGGCTCACTTGATGAGGTGATGTTCCTATCAGTTCTCCGGCAAAAACACAAACTGCAAAACACATGCATGCATCTGTAACAAACAGCATCTGTCCCGGTTGGTTCTGTAGCCTCGAATTGGCAAAAAGAGCAACTCAGCAGGACAAATTATCAGTGGGACACTAGAAAGAACTCATGACGATTTTGCTTGCTAGCTGGTGGGGACATTATATAAAAAGCAGCAGGTGACTAAGAACTCTCCTGCCTGCCTTACAAGGGGCTCCTTTTGAGCAATTAAATCATCCTCAGGGACGGACAGAAAAAGATGTCTGAATTTAGCGTGGCAAACTCCTTTTTGTTCTTTCTTAGCCAACAATGTTGATAAGGAAGGGAGCAGAGTCCTTCTCCATATATACGCAGAGTTGCTTTGGTTCTGATGTTGTTCCACAGTGGTTAGAAAAAAAACCCCTCTTTGGGAAACATCTCTTCTATAAACTCTTCTTGGGAATGTGCTTGGACGTCCTTTCATTCTTCTTTCCAAGCCAGTTACTTCTCAGCTGTAATTTACTCTTTAATGCAGCACTTCCCTATTCTCTCTGAGACAACAGTCATGAAGTATTTAAATTCCAATTGAGTAGGCCTGTGCTAGAGGGAGCCTGCAGCTAGAGCAGGGAGGATAATAGGAGCCTTGGCCAGAGGACACCAGTTCAAGGCCCCCCCAGGAAGAGAAGCAGCAAGTTTCTCTCCAGCATTCCCATCTCCCTAGAAATGTAAATCAAGAAGACAGAGGGAGGAGGGAGTGAAAGCCAGGGAAAATAGATTGAGTTGTGCTAAATTCTGAGACAAGGATCGACTACACAAGGAGAACGCTTGAATAGCTGTGAAATTTGAATTTGAACCATCAGAAAGCTATTGGAATTCGCATGAACTGGGTTGATTATCTTTTTCAGAGACTGTGTGTGCATGGGCTTGACTGCTGATATATCAAATTGTTTTCCAGATCTGTATTTAAAAAGGAGGAATTAAAAAAAAGAAAAGAAAAGAAAAGGCCAGGGAAGTTACTGAGCCATCCTTCTCTAATAAATGAATAGAGGAGGTGGGAGGGAAGGACATAAAGTGCTCTGTGTTTAAGAAACTGGAATATGGTGAAGCGTTTTAGACTAGTGTATCTGACCTTGTCGCCATACAATTATTTCAATGCTCAAATTATATTTGTTTACAAGCAGACATCAGGCCATCTATGCTGTTAATAATTTGAATTCATAAACTGAGCTCTTGAAACCCCCGTCTGTAACCACCTTTCAGATGAAGTCCACTACCGTAAATACCATCTCTTAGTATTAACACTTTTTTTAAACCACAAAATACTTTTCTCTACTTTTGCTGCTTTTATTGTGAGTTGATTATCTCTGTACTGTAGTTTTATTGCTGCTTATTTTTAGATACTTTTTAAATATCACTGTAACATAATGGTTTATTCTTTTGCCTTGATTGCTCCAAAAGAGGCGTGTAAGGAGCTCATAAAGAAATACATTTCAAATAAATGTTCTTGTGCCGGCCCACTGGAGTCGTCCAAGCCCACATATTTTCCAAAACGTCTTATTTGGGCTGCCATTCAGTGACCATGATCAAGCAGATACGGAGGTAGTTTTAATTTAATTTGACATTTATTATGTGTGTTTTGTTTTGAACTGTTACCTACCCTAAGCCTTTGGAAAGTGTAACATTAAGAAATACGTTAAGAGATTTCATCGGTATGTGTAGTAGAGGAAACTTCTAAGAGCATCATTCATACTAGTGACTTTTATTTGGAACAAATAAAGGATTATTCACAAAGGATGGTGCAAAAGTAAAGCTGATTTATTCTTAAATGAACTACCACAACCGTCATGAAAAGACAGAAAAACTGTCCAAGTTTCACATGCACATTACAAATGTTCAATGTGGGCACTTGCAGAGCTACAATGAGGCGGGGGGGGGCAAACAGCCGCGGTCTCCTTGCGAGGAGACCATGGCTGTCACCCAGCGCATTTGCCCCCCCTTGCCCCATTGTAGCTACACAATTACCCATATCGAAAATTTGTAATGTGCATGTGAAACTTGGACAGTTTTTCTGTCTTTTCACGTCATGACGGTTGTGGTATGTCAGTTTATTTAAGAATAAATCAGCTTTACTTTTGCACCATCCTTTGTAAATAACCCTGTACTGTATATAATTTTAATTATATAAGAATAACAAATCAGACTCCCAGAAAATTCCTTTTCTTCTTTCTCACCATATCCTAAGGAGCCACCAGTACAAGAAACTGAGGGTATTCTGCATTGAAGCCCCTCTGTTGCAGTTCATTTTCTCTCATGTTGGTTTCCCTTTTCTCCTGTTGCAACTTGAATGCTATTTATCCATGCTGAGTACATGCAGGTGAAAAAAATACAGCACAAGGAACCATGAGGGACCGAAGAAAGAACAAAGGTCAGATCAAATCCATTTTCTTGTAAGTGCTTGCTAGAGGGGCTGATTCCAGACCAAGTTCTGAGGCCCTGAGGTGGGACTTGGATGTTATCATCACTCTGTGCCTGGACATGAGCAGTTGTTGCAGCTGAGATGGCAGGAAAGATTCAGTCTTGCCTCCTGAAGACCACAGCAGGATCTCAGGCATCAGAAGCTGCTGCATATGCGTATCCTGGGACAGTGGGCATCATAGAAACTACAGTACCCATAAAACCCATACAGTACCAGGGGGCTTCTAAGAACAGCTGCTTGGTGGGGGGGAGGACTGGGCTGAGAAGCTGGACATACGGGGGTGAGTTAAAAAAAGAGCTATTTTACCTTGTTCTGAAGCAACGGATCTATTCACCAAACAGGAAGAAGGAGCTTATGGGAATTGTAATCTTTGTGATGGCTGCTGCTATGAAAGTACAGTACAGTACTGTACTTCTCATTGAGCCTACAAATCCCATAAACTCCTTCGCCTTTCTTTCTTCCTGTTTGGAGAATTTCTGTTGCTGCTCAGAACAATCACTGGTCGTTTTCAATAATTCAAAGAATTTTATACACCCCTAAGTTTTACCCTTGACTTATCCATGGGTCATCATAGCAAATTCCATGATTTTTGGCATGGAAACTTGCCTTCGACGTATCCATGAGATCGACATATACTCGAGTATGTACATTATATCGTTGAATCACCTTTGTGCATTGGGGAAAGGTGAGGCCCACTGGTAGTCTTCCACTTGAAAGGATCTTTGGGGAAACACACACACACACACACACACACACACACACACACACACACACACACACACACACACACACACACACACACACACACACACACACACACACACACACACACACACCCAAGTGTTGGCCTCCTGTAATCCAAGCACATATGTGCTATAGCTGTGAAGCCCTTTCCATGAGGATTAGTATATGCCTCCTGACCATTGCGGGGTCGGGGTGGTGGGCCAGATTGTTTTAGCCTCTGAACTAGAACAGAGCAATCCCTGAAAATGACCCCTTTTCACACTCAGCAGTGCAAATTACTCAGTTCCAGCTGAAGTGTTCCTCCTAT
Source organism: Plestiodon gilberti rubricaudatus (assembly GCA_026170595.1). Taxonomy (NCBI): domain Eukaryota; kingdom Metazoa; phylum Chordata; class Lepidosauria; order Squamata; family Scincidae; genus Plestiodon; species Plestiodon gilberti. The sequence continues at coordinate 106,544,635 of JANXHW010000003.1, read as the reverse complement.
TTCTGGTGCTAAAACGTAAGCCTCTTTTGGCTGCATCAAATGTCTGGTAGTTTGTTTTTATGTTCCAGAAAAAGAGCCCAGGGTGTCCCATTTTCTCTGGTGTCATGTTTTTACAGCATCCCTGTCTGTTTGTTTGAAGTACATGAGCAAATAGTCCCATCAGTGTCTTACACTGCTGTTGATCTTGGTCTGGGTGATTACAAGGAGGTTAAAGACCTGTGTATGTGTACATTATGCAGAGGAGGAAGAGGAATGTTGGCAGGACGTGCTTGCAGAAGCAAGAAAGTTAAAATGGAGAGGAGCCTGACAACATTCACCGACAAGGCTTAGCTCTGCAAACATTAGAGCTGGCTAGGTACGGGGGAAATATTCTTCTGGATCCAACTCATGCTTTCTAATATGACTGAGGGATAACTTAGGAGATGGATGATCTTGCTGCATTAGTAAACAGCCAATTTAGGAGATGCAGGCTGCAATCCTACACATGCAGGGGTAAGCCGGCCGCAGTGAACAGATGAAACTTGAGTAAGCAAGCGTAGGGTTGAGACGAGAGACTTGTTTTTGAAAAAAATATGGGGGGGGGGATTTCAAAGCCTGTTGTCATTTTGAGGCATTATAATATTTTAGTAAGCTTGTTCATATGAGTATGTGTATTTTAATACAGTATTAGGTTTGTCAACTTTAACTGTGTGACAAGCAAAAATTCAGCAAATAAAGGTTTTCCTGGCACGTGATAGTTTTCTTAGGAAAAAAATGTCACCTTCTGAATTTCAACTTATCATTCAGCTATTAAAGACACAGAAATTGTGGGTAATGAAACAATGAATCAAAAGCTGTTTATGAAAGTCTAGCATCGACTTTTATATTGCTCATAAATGAAGGTTGCCAACTTATTTTTCTGGCAGGGTCCTTGTGCCTCTAACAGCAGCCCAACTTGCAGGAATGTCACAGGTGAAGCTTTTTCAAGCAAGGAGATGGTGATTGGAAAAGTGTCACCTGCTTAACTTTCACACGTTAGGCAGGTGTTAGAGGCACAGGAGCCCTGCCCCCCCCCCAAAAAAACCCAATAGGCATAACTAATTGTAGCCTATGTGCTCTTTAACTGAATGGGATATTCACAGAGAATAACGGAGGGAAAGGAAGCTAACACACAGGCAATGCAGATCAACGAAATAAGAGAGATGGGTATCACAACACTTACAGTCGGTGGTGGGCCACAAGGCAGGTGATACCTGCCAACTCTCTTCAACCGAATTGCCACAAGAATGCGTGCTTCTGCTTTAGTACTGACCAGATTCTGCTGTGCAAAGAAATGTACAGAAATCAAATCTCAGTTATTTTTTTGCATCCTTCAGGTATGGGAATTTAATGGCTCCCTGTCAGGAATCCTCTTATAGTAAGCAAGGAATACTGAGGGAAGTCATTGGCTCATTGGTCCAAACCAAACATTCTGAAAAACACAGCCTTCCTGTTGAGACAGCCTCCACTAAATCTGTTTCTCATCCTCTACATCTCATTCTCTACAGGTGGGCCCCCATATCCGCTGGGGATATGTTCCAGGCCTCTCCGTGGATACTTGAAACCGTGGATAAGAGCGAACACCCCCTCCATGGTTTCCTGAGGGCCCCCCCCCTGCCTCCCCTGCAGGCAGGCATGCTTGCCCCCAGCTCTTCTTTTTCTTTCAGCAAGCTTTGTTTCTTCCTTAAAACAAACAGAGAAGCAGCCTCCATTGCAGGCAAGGAGAACGAGACTAAGTCCTAGAGAGGCTCTGCAAGGTTTCTGTTAACCTTGCAGAGCCTCTCTAGTACTTAGTCTCGTTCTACTTGCCTGTTCTTCTCCTGTTTCTTTAAGGAAGAAACAAAGCTTACTGGGAAAAAAGTAAAAGCCTGTGGGGAGGGTCCCCACGATCCGTGGATAACTGAAACCGTGGATAGCGAATCAGTGGATATGGGGGCCCACCTGTACATACCTCTCTCTGGTAAACACAAGGGCAATTATTCTGTGCGTTCGGATAAACGCCATAAATGAGAAATACCAATTATATTCAAGACTTTGAGTTTGACATTCCTGCCCCTGCTGCCCCCCCCCCCCGGTGACTGCATTCAGGAGAAGGAGAAGCCTGTGTACACAAACAAGGTCCACCCAATCAAGAATCCTGTATGAGTGAGGTTTCTATTGGGCAGCGAGGCTACAGACATACAGTTGTACATGTGTAGGCTCCATTTTCACACATCCCACTGAACACATGGCCACCAGGGCAGGGGGCAGACTGTTCCTCCCTCCATACATTCAGTGTACATGTGAAAGGGGACATCTGAACAACCCTGCTCTCTCTCTCTCTCTCTCTCTCTCTCTCTCTCTCTCGCTCTCTCTCGCTCTCATACCACCAACATTCTTTCAGACTGGTCTGTCTCCAACCTACCGTGTTTTCCCGAAAATAAGACAGTGTCTTATATTAATTTTGGCTCCAAAAAAATGCAATAGGTCTTATTTTCAAGGAGGTATTATTTTCCCAACCTGTGGCGTACACACACACACACACACACACACACACACACACACACACACACACACACGGCACCCCCCGACACTTACTTTGACCGATTAAAGTTTCATTCTTCCCAAGGGTACAAGGCTCTGCATGGCCTGGAAGGCCAGCACTTGAATCCTCCACCATGGAGACGACGTGCTAGAGAGACTCTGCAAGGTTGCAGCCTCCTTGCAGGCCTCTCTAGCACGTCGTCTCTATGGTGGAGGACTCAAGTGCAGGCCTTCCAGGCCTTGCAGAACCTTGCACCCTCGGAAAAGAATGAATATTTAATCGGTCAAAGTAAGTGCCGGGGGGGGCGTGTGCAGGTTCGTCAGGCTAATGATCCTAGCTAGGTCTTATTTTCAGGGGAGGGCTTATATTTATGAGTGCCAGCAAAAAATCACACAAAAATGACGGTAGGTCTTACTTTCGGGGGAGGTCTTATTTTCAGGAAAACAGGGTAGTAGCTTCAAAGAGGAGTATTCATAAGGGGCTACGGCCAGTCCATCCCTGAGGCCAACTGAAGCAGTTGCCTCAGGCAACAGATTGGTGGGGGGATGCCCTTTTTCTATTGGCCTTCACTAGGCTTACCAGATCTCCAACCGGGACAGAGTGCTAGACCTTTAGGAGAAGGAATGTGGGCAGGTGTAGCTTGTTAAACCTTAGAGCACAATCCTAGGCATCCATGGGGCTTGCTTCTGAATATACATGCCTAGGATTGTGCTCTAAGGTTTAACAAGCTACACCTGCCCACATTCCTTCTCCTAAAGGTCTAGCACTCTGTCCCGGTTGGAGATCTGGTAAGCCTAGCCTTCACTGTTCTTCCTTCTCGTTCTGTTCCCTGCATGAATTGGAAAGAAAGAGGGGGGACAGAGAGGAAGAGGAAATGTGGAAAGGAGGAGAGTGCTGAGCTAGAACATTGGAGGGAGGCTGGAACATTATTGGGTGAGGGGGGGAGGCATTTGGCATGCTGCCAGGTGTCAAAACGTATTGGGCTTGTCCTGTAAGAAGCTTTACATTGAATATAAGAACATAAGAAGAGCCCTGCTGGATCAGGCCAAAGGCCCATCTAGTCCAGCTTCCTGTATGACACAGTGGCCCCACCAGATGCCATCTGCAAACTAGTGTCATCCGCAAACTTGGCCACCTCGCTGCTTATCCCCAACTCCAGGTCATTTATGAATAAGTTGAAAAGCACCGGTCCCAAGACCGATCCGAATATGTCTGACCAACATAAGCATTGCTGTGCTATGGTGGTATTTCCCAGCCAGTAAACTCTGTGTTTTAAGTTTATTCTCTCACCTCCCTTCTGTACCAGTTGGAATTGGCCAATTTGGTCATAATAACTACTGTCTGCAAGATGGTGAGTTTGATATGCTTCCTGTTAACGGTTTTCAATTGCTTTTCTGCCTTCCAAAATCTTTCCTGAATATCTCAATGGGTTTTGCCTCTTCCCCTGGCTTCAATTCAAATGTCTCTTCATGTTCAAACGATAATGTTTCTTCTGCTCTCTTTTCATCGGGTGCTTCATTTAAGTGTGGGAACATTATAAGGTTGTCTGCTGAACTTTAACATGTGAGACAAAGAACAAACAAGACTCTTTTTGTCCTGACTGGCCTTTCCCTTCACCCCATAGATTTGTGTTTACTGTTCCCTGCCCTTGTTCCAGCTTCCAAATAAACTCATATCAAGGCCTTTCGCTTTTCTACAGAAAAAAAACACCTTCTGGGAAGCGTTCAGCTACGATAGCCAAGTGCCATGCGCTGTTTACTCTGCATTACATCATAACAGCTCATAGCTGCAGCAATTCGATTCCGACTTGGCCTTGTCCTCAGGTGCAACATGTTCGTGAAGCAGCTTAAATAAATACGAAGGCACTTTTGAAATTCCTAGATGAATTCACCTTGCAGCATGCACAGGAATGTTGTGCCTCAAGACCAATCAAAAAGCATCCAGTTAGGCAAAAGGGTGTTTCACTGAAATAGTCTCAGAAAAAAAGGATGGCTTCTTTAAAAAAAATGCTTAGAACTAACATTTTCAGATGGCAATAGCAAAATAAATTATTTGAACTGGCCCTTTGAACTATTGTTGTTAGAAATTATAGCCTGCCAAAATGTTTCAAAATAAAAACAAATCCAGACAGGAGCACGAAAGAACATGAAATATCCTATTGATGGATATTTAGAACTGTGCTTTGTGTTCTATACACAGGGCTGTTCAAATTGTCATAGAAGAAAAAAAAGAGATGAAGAAAAATCAAGTACATTGTGTCTCTACCCAAACTGAAGCATTTCAGCTGTGGTTACTTTAAGGGTTGACTTCAAATGATGTACCACATTTTCTCGAAAGCCATGGCCTGAAACACATATAGTAACCATAGCCCACAGCAAAGGTCTGTGACAAACGTTGCTGGTTGTGACCACAGATGTAATTTGGGGAAACCTATGGAAGGCACTGTCTTTAGTGCGTAAAGAAGGCTTATTTCTGCACAGACTATCCAAACACTAGAAGCTCTGTCCCCAACCCAGGGATGTGGATCAAGTCTCTGACTCCAAGTCTCGAGTCAAGTCCCAAGTCTCTGGGTCCAAGTCTCAAGTCAAGTCCCAAGTCTTTGCCCCCAAGTCCCGAGTCTTTGGTTGCAAGTTGCGAGTCCCTGTCCATTTAATGGGGAAAACAGATTTAAACCTGAATAAAATTTGACTTGTCGTAAAAGGCTCCAAGTCTAGAGTTGAGTTTTTCGAGTCTTTTACAATTGCCGAGTCAAGTCTGAGTCTAGTCATTGACGCGACTTGAGTCCGACTCAAGTCCCCGTCAATAGACTCAAGTCTACATCACTGCCAATTACTATACTGCTATGCCATGGGCTGAATCATTGGAAACTTCTTACAGTTGGGCATCTGATTTGTTGCTGGCTATGAAAGGGCCCCCTTTAATGATTGTTCAGAGAGGCTTGTTGCATGGGTAACACATCTGAACCATGGTGCCTAAGCAACCAGATCCTGTGCTTCTGGTGTTGTGCTGTGAGGACGGGTGATGAAACCACCACAGTGGAGTATGTGAAGAACGGAATCACATCCCCACATTGCCTAGGCAACCAGGTGGCCATTCCTTTCTTCTGATACTGCGCTGCCACAGCAGGCAAAGACATGATCGGAACTGTAGCCTTACACAGACAGTACCTTAACTAGGCTTACCAGATCTCCAACCGGGACAGAGTGCTAGACCTTTAGGAGCAGGAATGTGGGCAGGTGTAGCTTGTTAAACCTTAGAGCACAATCCTAGGCATGTCTACTCAGAAGCAAGCCCCATTGTGTTCACTGGGGCTTGCTTCTGAGTAGACATGCCTAGGATTGTGCTCTCAGGTTTAACAAGCTACACCTGCCACATTCCTTCTCCTAAAGGTCTAGCACTCTGTCCCGGTTGGAGATCTGGTAAGCCTAACCTTAACCATGTAGAACAGGGGTTCCCAACCCCTTCCCAGCCAAGTACCACCGGAAGTGACTGACAGTGACATCATCTCCAGTTACGTCTGGGTTTTCAGAGGCCAGAAAACACAGGTAGGAGGCTCTGGGCAGGTGGGAGGGCCCTGCTCAGTGTTCCCAAGAGGCTCAGCCAAAGGCAGGAGGCCTCTTGGGAGCAAAAATGCGCCACCAAAAGCTCTGCATCAGAGCAGGATTCCAGTGGTCTGCGTACTACCAGCAGACAGCCAAAGTACCACTGGTGGTACTAGTACCACAGGTTGGGAACCCCTCATGTAGAAGAGCACGCTGGGAGGCAGCAAGAGCACCCCAGCAAGCCCCATCTCCAGCAGCACCACCTGATTACTTGGTTTTAAATGTTTACTATGCACATCTGTAGAATGCATAGAATCATAGAGTTGTGTCTTGGAGGTCATCTAGTCTAACCCTCTGCTCCGTGCAGGCAACCATAGCATCCCTGACACTTGGTCATCCAGCCTCTGCTTGAAAACCTCCAATGAGAGAGAGAATTACACAACTGCATGAGGCAGACTGTTCCAGTGCCAGACAGCTCTTACAATTAGGATAATTATTCTTCATGCCTAGCCTAAATCTCCTTCCCTGTGGTTTCAACCCACTGGTTCTAGTCTAGCCCTCTCAGGAACCACAGAAAGTAAGGCCTCCTCTTCTTCTGTGTGGCGGTTCTTGAGATACTTGAAGACAATTTCTAAGATTGTTGATGATTTTCATTTCAGAAAGAAAAACATAGTCCTGGCATTAAAGTTTTCAGCAAGAGCTGGACAAAAAGAGCACAGACCCAAAGGTCAGGAAAGATATTTTTGAGCAGTTCAAAGTTCTCCTGGGGGAGAATGGGTGCCTGCACTGAGCAGAGGGTTAGACTCAGAAATGACGGACGCCCTCCCGGAGCGAGGGCGGGGCCTGCGTTGCGTCACATCGACGCTCCCCTCCGCCAGTTTTGAAGTCATTTCCGAGCCGTACGAGCTCCAGGGAGGGAGGGAGGGCCAAAACGAGGCGGCGCATCGTGACGGTAAGTGCTCCCCCCGCCCCAAGTGCGCCCCCCGCCCAGCCCCCCGCCTGGAGCAGCTGCTCCATGCACTCTGCGCGAGTTCCGCCCCTGGTTAGACTAGATGACCAAGATTTTTATGATTTAAAACAGAAGTTCATATATCTGATGCACCTCCAGGAGAATTTTGAACCACTCAAAAATATTTTGTGTTGGTTTATCCTATTTCTATTATTATTTGCTATTTTCCTGAAATTGTATTGAACTTATATGGCAAAAAAAAAAATGGAACGACAAAAAATAATGTTAAATTTCAATCACAGGGGGGAAAACTGTTTTGCTTCATTCAGAGCCTAGTGCCTATTTGAAGATGTAAAAAAAAAAAACTCATGTGACAATTGTGGCCAATAAGAAAGTGAATTTGGCCCTGACTACTGATGGGCCAGCGGGTGGCGCAGTGGGTTAAACCACTGAACCATGAGCTGTCGATCGAAAGGTTGGCAGTTCGAATCCGCAACGGGGTGAGCTCTCGTTGCTTGGCCAGCTCCTGCCAACCTAGCAGTTCCAAAGCATGTTAATGCGAGTAGATAAATAGGTACCGCTTGCGGTAAGGTAAACAGCGCTCCGTGTTCCAGCCACATGCTGCGCGGCAAGGAGAGTCATGCCGGCCACATGACCACGGAGGCGTCTTCGGACAACGCTGGCTCTTCAGCTTTGAAATGGGGATGAGCACCACACCCTAGAGTCGGACACGACTGGACTTAATTGTCAGGGGTCACCTTTACCTTTACCTTTACTGATGGGCTAACAAAGGCCATTAATATAAACTAAATTTAAAAAATCTTTTAAAAATGTTGTCACCTAGTTAAAAAAAAATGTGAATCAAGCTCAAAAAAATTGTCCCAATTTTGGGAGAACCTCACACTCTTCCTGGACCCCTTCATGCACCACCACCGCCTATGGCCCCACAGGTTAAGAACTCCAGCTTTCAAAGATCTTCAGGTTGTCTGCCGCAATGGAATGCTGACTTGCTCATTCTTTACCGTTTGCTTACGTAGCAGTTCCATGGCTTCTGTTTGTGTTTCAAGGTTCGGCCTGCCCTGTGCTCCACTAAGAAAACTGACTGACCTCACAGTTATGAAATGCAGCATGGCAAACACTCCACGTTTGCAGTCCGTGGCTGCTGCGCTCCTGCCAGGGGGAGGGGGGAGTCAACTCTATTTTCTGGCTACTCCCCAGGAACTAAAAGTACCTAATCCCATAAAACAAGAGCAGGCAGGCAAGACAGAGAGACGTTGACCAGAGAGGCCAACCTAACAGCCATATCAAACAACTGGTTTTTGTTTTGTTTTTACATTGCTTTATTCCATTAGCTGCTGCTGTGGGAAGGCAGTTCTGCCAGGGGACTGCAAACCTGCAGGGATAGAAACAGAATATTCTGCTAACCATTTTGTCCATGGAACCATTTATCTTTTATCTGCACTGGCTTTGATGCAAAGGGGGAAAAAAACTTGCTTTTAAGACTGCTGCACAAGATAGGTGAGCCTAGTGCCTATCAAATACAAGCCTGTTTATCACATGACAGGGACTTTTGCCAGAAGAAACAAACTACTATACTCTGAAACATTAGACGCACACAATTAAATATGCCGGTACATATCAGTGAGAATCTTTCACATAATGTACGTTGCTGAGACTCTCTGTGCTTATATGTGAAAGGGAAAATTTAAGAAAAAATATTTTTAAACACATTGTCCAGGGTTTAGCTACTGAATTCTTTTAATTCTAAATTATTGGACAAATATTATGCCTTTTTGTGTGATATTTATTTTTCACATTCATGTACTGCCTTTCCTCCAAGGAGCTCAGGGTGGTGTGTATGGTTCCTTTCCCTCCTCTTATCCTCACAACAGCTCTGTGAGGTAGGCGTAGGCTGAGAAATAGTGACTGGCCCAGGGTCAGCTTGTAAGCTTCATGGCTGAGCACAGATCTGCACCTGGATCTTCCTGGTCCAAGTACAAGTGGCAAGAAATGGGGGCGGAAAGTGGCGAGAAATGGGAGCGAAAAGTGGCGAGAAATGGGAGCGAAAAGTGGCGAGAAATGGGGGCGGAAAGTGGCGAGAAATGGGGCGGAAAGCGGCAAGAAATGGGGCAAAAAGCAGCGAGAAAAGGGGGGAAATCAATCAATCAATCAATCAATCAAAAATTTCGGCTGCCCACCCCCCAAAAAATAAAAGTAAAAAAAGCTATAGTTCTGGGAGGGCCCCCTTTGTCTCTGGCAACCAATAATTTTAGACCCAGTCCACCACTGTTAGAGGGCTGTTGGGTCTGACAGTCCGAGGGCTTCTAAGTTGGCTTTAGTGCTTGCACTTCCTTGTTTGGACATTAGCCACCAAGGTCTACCCAGGCTTGAAATGTTATATGGCTTGTAAATGTATGCCTGTCCCAGGGAAGACAGGAGGCATCATCTGAGATGACATTTCATTCAGAAATAATGCTTTGGTTGGGATAGAGCACTACACCGTGTGGATGCGCCACGTGTTTTTATTTGGATAGTGCGACAGCAAATGGCCATGAAATGGCAATTATCACTTACAGCAGTGTAACACTGCTGCAGTGTAACTCTGGACAGACAGCACAGTTCAATCCTGTGTAACTCTTGCACCGGTGTAACAGTAGATCCCCCAGTGTAAGAGCACTTATGCCGGTGTAACTTGCCGTACACCGACAGACACAGGACAGACAGTGGCGTAACCCCCCTTGGACGCCTCACATGCACAGTTTGGACACGGAACAGACTCCGGCGCAACTTCGCCGGTGCAGGGGGAATTCTGGGGGCATTCATACGCCCCTGGAATGTCCCCTGCATCGACAGAGCTGTGCTGGCATTGTTCCACGTCCACACGACGCATGTGAGGCATCTGAGGGGGGTTACACCGGTGTCCATCCTGCGTCTGTCGACGTATGGCAAGTTACACTGGCATAAGTGCTCTTACATCAGAGGATCTACTGTTACACTGGTGCAAGAGTTACACAGGATTGCACCCACAGTGCATCTCAAGATACACAAGTGCAGATGACTTACACCAAATCCTATGCTGCTCAGACCAGATTTTTTGAAGCATAGGATTGCATCCTGCATTATTTTACCTAAGAAAATAACTCCTCTTGCAAATAGGATCTTGGTGAAAGTGTCACAGGTGAACTCAATTTGGAGATAGCCATTCCAGTAACTTTTTTTTTCTTTTCATTTAGTGGCATCTTTTTCAACTGATCAGTCTTCTGAGTTCTAGCAGTTCCAAGAAGTTCCGGATAAAATTGTTCATCTGGTCATGATGTCCCAGCTATTTTGCAGTCCGGACAAGACACATATGAAACAATAGAGAACCATGCAAAGAGGGTACCCACAATTCCTTCAGTGTCATACTACGGTATAAGAGCTAGGATGCAGCTATCTTGAGTGCCAGTGCTCTGGCCATTAGAGAACACTGCTTTTCTAGGCAGTACTCATCTCGCAATGTCTGCTTACTAACGTTACGTTTTTCAATAGTCCTACAGGCTGATAGTGAGCCCTTTTACGGAGGGAAGAAATGATCCAAAGAACCTGCGAGGCTTGCACTTTTGAACTTGTTGAAACAGGCAGAGACCAATCTCTATAAATCAACTTCACGGCAAGTGATGCCAAATACACCTTCCCGGTATTTCATGTGATCAGTGGTGAACTCATTGGATCACTCACATTTTAAGGAGTAAGTGATGTGGGCTACCACTTTAACCAAGCAAAAAGTTGTTTATTCTCCTAATTTTTATTTGGAATGGGATAAGAGAGTCAGAACTATACAAAGAGTTCAATCTGGGAGGTCCTTCTGGGTGCAATCTTATGATTGCATCATCTTGTACCTATCAAGATGATCGAGATGTACCTATCTGTGAAGCCATTTATGTGAAACCTCAAGGTAACATCTTGCACAGGCTCCATTCCCCCCTCCAGCGTGTCCCTTCCCATTCCTGCAACATGTAATTCAATCCCGTTTCACTAGCTCCCACCTTCTCTCATCTAATGCCATGTCTGCTTAGGCTGTATCCACTTCATCATCTTTCGGGGGGGGGGGAAGCAAGAGGAATATACAGTAACTGAGGTGGGGGAGCAGACTATGGGCACATGTGGTAATAATGCTGATAAGAAGGAGTTAGGAGTAAGCGGATGTGAGATCAGAGAACCATGGACGTTGGGATGTCACAACAGAGACATAAAGAGATGCTCTTGGTCTTGGGAGGATTTTAGAACAACACTTGTAGTGTAAAGAAGTCTGGCAGCGAATGGTGATGATCATGATGTGTTTCATTCCCATTCCAGGTCTCCCAAGTTCTATGCTTGGATGGCTGGGATCAGTCGCGTCACAGGGACGCGCATCACCCCAGAGTGGGGTGTGCGCGTCACCTTTAAGGACGCGGCTCCGCCCCTGCGCGTGACGTCACACGCAGGCGCGGAGCACCCCCCCGCTCCGTTTTCGGCTCATTTTGGAGCCAAACGGACGCGAGGGCGGGCAGGTGGGCCCATCACCAGCAACAAACTGTAAGTGCAGGGGGGACGGGCGTCACCCTTGTGCGCGCATCACCCCCAGGCGGCCCGCCCCACACACTTCTCCCTGTCGACGCCCCTGGCTGGGATTGTGACCCCCAAACAATGCTAGCCTGGGCAATGCTTCCAGACTATGCTCTGGGCTTCCAGCTACTACAATCCTCCCATTGCTGTGCATGAACCTGAAAGTCTCTCTCTCTCCCTCTCTCTCTCTCTCTCTCTCTTTTATAAACTTTGATCGTGTTCTATCTTTAGCATTACTTTGGAGGGAGGGTAGTCCAGTTGCTTTTTGCTGTATCTTTTCCAGTTCCATGATTCCCTTCCTGAGATGTAGTCAGTGGCGTTGCTGGAGCGTGGCGGGGGGGGCGGACCGCCAGGGGGTGATGCGCGCACCTCCGCGCGCGTCACCTCCGTGACGCGCGTCACCCTCCGGACGCTCCGAGGCCGGCCCGGGAGCCGGCCTTGGAGCGTCCGTCCCCACCTAGCAAATGCCCTTGCCCTCAAAACGGTCTCTGCGCATGCGCGAAAATGGTAAAAATACCCGTATTGACGCAGTGGATGGGCCTTCTTTCAGAAGGCCCTGGAGCGCTGGCCTGGCCGGAGTGTTCTGAGGCCGGCTCCTGGGCCGGCCTCGGAGCGTCCGGAGGGCGACGCAGGGCGGGGGGGGCACCCGGGGAAGGGTGCAGCCGGGTTGCCCCCCCTCAAAATCGCGGCGCAGCCAATTTCAGAGCGTCACTAGGGTGACGTGCGCCCCCCTGCTTTGGGGTGACGCACGTCCTAGTGACGCTTCTGGATGTAGTGATCAGAATTGTACACAGTACTGTATTATGAATGCAGACACATAATAGATTTATATAAAAGGTATTGCAATACTTTCCATTTTATAGTTTCATCACGATCCCAAGATCTCTTTCCTGGTTTTCATGACTCCAGATCATTTGTGAACAAGTTAAACAGCACCAGTTCCAATGTAGATCCTTGATAAGATTCCACTGCTTTCTTACTTCCATTATGAAAATGGTCTGTTTACAGTGGACTCATATAATGCTACTGTTACTCAGAAGTAAGTCCCACTGTGTTCTAGTAAGTGAGTTAAGGATTTCAGCCTTACAGTGCAATCCTATCCAACTTACACCACCGGTGTAACCAGAGGTGCAGCGAGAACGGGAGGCCCCAGAACGGAAAGGGGATTCAAATCCCCTCCAAAGGGGGATTCAAAGGGGATTTAAATCTTTACTCCCCTTCAAAGCCTCCCGCCCTACCCTCCCCCGCTGGTTACACCGGTGGTGTAAGTTGGATAGGATTGTGTTGTTAGATTGTTAGCCTGTGGGTAGAGCTTAGCTATTGTTTTGGGTTGTGTGTGGGGTTTTTGCATAAAAATAAAGAATTCATAAAAAAATAACCACCAACGGCAGTGAGTCCTTTGTACATCACTCCTTATATAATTTTTTTTTAAGGATTAGGTGAATTCATGGAGGACCAGTCTATCAATGTCTATCAATGTCTAATAACTAACTAGAACCTCCAAGGTCACAGGCAGTCTACCTCTGATTACCAAACTCTGGGGACGAACAATAGCCGTCGTCCATCACTTTCATGGGGTTGGCAATATGACCATACCTGGACACAAGGGTCCACAGTAAACATTTGTAGGTTCATGGCTTGGCAGGGAGAACCCGCTGCAACCCAGACAAGTGGATGAGGAAGCCTGGAAGACCCTGCCTAGGGACGCATGCAGACACACAGAGCTGGGTCATCTATTGCCAGAGAATACTCCCGGAAGTCTTACAGCATCTTGTTACACTGTCATTAAAACTGGCGCGGCAAGCTGCACATGCTTGGGGGACCCCAGCTTTTTGCGAGGCTTTTGGGAGCCAGTGGCCTACCTAGGGTATTTGATATACAGGACAGGCCACTCAAAGCCAGAGGTAGCCCTTGAGAACACCCGGTGGAGGTCAGGACTACCAACCACTCAAAACAAGCTGTAGACCTGGCCTCCGCCTTGAGATCCCCCCCCCCCAGGAGGCCAGGTCTACCGGCTGCTCAGTGGCACATTTGACACCCCAAGCAGATTTGACACCAGGGCAGACCAGGTCCCCCACCCCCACCCCTCCTTTGGTATGCTGCCAAGGTGTCACTTCGCAGAGTGATGCAAAGAGTGATGACACTTCGCAAAGTGATGCCTCAGCAGAAGTGGCACTGCTGAAAGGGCAGCCTGCATGATAATTGGGCTCTCGAACTGTGGTGCCGGAGAAGACTCCTGAGATACCCTTGGACTGCTAGGAGATCAAATCAGTCAATCCTAAATGAAATCAACCCTGACTGTTCCCTGGAAGGACAGGTACTGAGACTGAAACTCAAATATTTTGGCCACCTAATGCGAAGAGAGGACTCTCTGGAGAAGACTCTGATGCTGGGAAAGACTGAAGGCAAAAGGAGAAGGGGAAGGCAAAGGATGAGATGGTTAGACAGCATCACCGATGCAACGAACATGAACATGAGCGAACTCAGGAAGACAGTGGAGGACAGGAAGGCCTGGCAGGATATGGTTCATGGGATCACGAAGGGTCGGACACGACTTAATGGCTGAACAACAACAACAATATCTTGAAAATATGATCAAGATTTGCACATTTTCTCTTCTTTCATTTGCTAATGTGTTCCTACATGAGAACAAAGTGCTTATTTCTGCTTCTGCTTAATGATGTCACTTCGGCCCTAAGCAGGCTTCATGAATGCTATTCAGACCGCTGTATGGAACAAGTTTGTCACCCCTGAGAGGTGTCAAATTGAGGTGGGTAGCAAATTGATCCATTTTGCTGGGGGAGGGGTAAGGGATAGAAAAGTGATGGATTTTGCTTGACATGGCAGGAAGCTGGAAAATGGATGAATTTTGTCACCAATGTCTGTCACTAAGTTCAGTAATTGTGTAAATGTTGTCAAGTGTCAGTCAAGCAACATGGTGGTGCCTATCTTTGCACTTTCATAATGCTTGTGATATTCCAGAGGTATCTACTGGCCTTGATGAATGTTGTACTACTACAATGGATCTTAGTCTGACTTTAAGTTCTTAGAGCAATTTTCCAGTTCCTTCCTTCCACTCACCCCTCTCGCGTACCCTGTTCCAAGAATTAGTAGGGAATTGGGATGATTGTGTGTAGAATCCAGACTGTGCTTTACAGCTCTCGGCACAGTGGTCTACTGGTCTGGTGAGGAGATGCGCCCACCTCTTCTCACTCTGATACATTGTGAATTCTGGAGGGTACATATTGCATTTGCATTACTATGCTGGGCAGAGTGTAGGGAGAGTTTCCTACTTTTCCAAAAAGTTACCATCACTGTAATTAATGCTTGTTGACCATTAGTGGCTTGAACGCTACAGTCTGGCTGTTTATACAACGCCTTCAGTATAAACATTTAGATCTGGGTTATGTAATGCCCAGCCAAATTATTTTCCTCTTCTGTTTCTTTGTATATTACATTTTGGGTGGTATTTGACACCTGCAGAGCACTACTGGCCAACAGCCATGAGGAAAAGAGCGCAGCTGAGCAGCTTGGCTAGCTAATCCCGTCCTTTCTTTATGGAGCTCCAAGTCAGTTTCTCTCAAACAATGAACCGACAACCCTGCATCCCTTGTTTCAAAAGTGAGAAGTCAGGAAAGAAGTTAGGTTTCCAAGAAGAGGCAGACTTTCTGACAAACCTAGTTTTGTGTAAGACTGTAACATAAATCAGCCTTCTCATGGTCCTTCATCCAGGCCAGGCAGCCACAGTTGCCCCCTCAGAAGGCCCTGCAGGTGCTGAGAGCCACCCATATTGACAACAGGCCTGACAATATTCACAAGGAAACTATTGGATTTCCAGCTGTCTATATTTTGCTCCGATGCCACTTGTTCATCAAGATCTGAACTGCGTCCAGCATTTACAGATGTAAGACCCTCTAACTGAAAAGATCCTTAACACCAATTGAAAAGTTGGGGTTTTTTTAAAAAAAAAAAAACCTGAGAAAATCCACAGGGGAGCCCAGCTAATTGATTATGTTTTTGTAAAGCACCTTAAGAGAACAGTGGTTCAGTCTCCAAGCTATTTAAAGAAGCTTCTTAAAAGCAAATTAAGACAGAGCATCTACTGTAAACGAACAATTCAAGTGTGTGCAAAATGGGGAGAGAGGCGGGCTTCTTAGGCCAAGTTGTTTACTGTGCTTTCAGCCAATTTCAATTTGGGGAACTGAATGGGGAAAGTAAACATGGTTGGGTTGACTGTGTGTCCCACTTATGTGAGAGTCACATAGTGACAGGCTTATCAGACCATCGCCGGGATGGGAGCGGTCTACCCTTAAGGGGGCGGGGCGTGGGGGGGCCAGAACGCAACGCGTTCTGGGCCCCCCCACACCCCGCCCCCTTAAGGGTAGACTGCTCCCGTCCCGGCGGCGATCTGGTAAGCCTGTTCCTAGGCCAAGTTGTTTACTGTGCATTCAGTCGATTTCAATTTGGGGAACTGAATGGGGAAAGTAAACATGGTTGGGTTGACTGTGTGTCCCACTTATGTGAGAGTCACATAATGAGAATGTGCAAAAAGTAGAGGGATGGGAACGACTTTCAAAATAACTTGCAGAAGAACAAGATGGAGGACTGGAGTAGGCCCAAATTGTCTGTTTGGAACTGATCTTTTTGAGCTCCCTGAAGCAACAAGAGGTACAACATTCAGATCAACGTAGTTAGGCATATCAGGAGTGCAACGTGTTTGCTGTTGGCACACTGAATTGTAGAAAGCTACTACTCCGAACCAAGTGATATTGGTTCTGAGGAGTAGTAGCTACTTTTCTTCAACTGGCTACACTTTCTGTGACACATCACCAGATGCTTTCTGAGAAAGGTGTACGGTATTCTCATGAGAAGAGCACCAACTCTTTCAGGTAAGAGGATTCCTCTCCACATTATTCATGATACTGGTTTAGGAGGCTAAGGCCCCCAATCTTATATTGGGGCCTTACGCTGCTGAAATTAGTGTTCTAGCAGCACAAGGTCCTTAAAAAGGTAAAGGTATCCCTTGACAATTAAGTCCAGTCGTGTCCGACTCTAGGGAGCGGTGCTCATCTCCGTTTCAAAGCCGAAGAGCCAGCGCTGTCCGAAGACATTTCCATGGTCATGTGGCCAGCATGACTCAACACCGAGGCGCATGGAACTCTGTTACCGTCCCGCTAACGCGGTACCTATTAATCTACTTGCAATTTCTTGCTTTCGAACTGCTAGGTTGGCAGGAGCCATCGCACGGATTCGAACTGCCGACCTTTCGATCGCAAAAGCCGAGCTGCTGTTGCGCACTGCCAGGCCACTGCCGCAAACAGCAAAAGGAATGGAACGTGCAGCAGCAGCTCTGAAAGGCTCTGCAGGCTCCAGTAAGTTGACGGCAGGGGTGAGAAGGGGGAGGGCGGGGGGGGGAATTCCGAGGTGGGAGGGGGAGGGCAGGGGACAAGGAGCAAGCCAAAGGGGGGGGATTTCAGCATGCATGCTGGATCTTATCCCCCATTTTTCAGCCTGCGCTGCCCCCTGTCCCTCCTTGGACTCACACCAGCTATACCATAGTAGGCCATCAGGGGGCCTACACAGAGGTAAGTAAAAATACTTCTGGCAGGTCTCCTGATCAATCGTGTGTCTCTTCCCCCAACATTGGATGCAGCACATACAGCACCAGTGGGCCTGCATGGGTGCCAATGGTGGGGGATAAGATTGGGCAGTGAGAAGGACTCTCTGTAGTTTTGGCAACTACAGTTTTACAATACCTGAAACTAAAATACAGGCCCAGACATGCACCTAAATGTTCCAGCCTGAAGTGCAGCTACATAAGTTGAAATGCAACCAATCTGCCTGCCAAGTCTTGGTCAGCATTACAACACTGATGTCATACATTATGATGACTCAGTTTACTGGCAGGGTTCAGGTAGGGTGATATATCCACATCAACTGTTGAAGGAAGACTATTTGCAATTCCAGAGGTTAAAAAAAAAGCTGTGCTTGCAAAAATATGATGAAGAATTAATTTTCTACAATTGTAGAGACAAGCTATTGCAAAAATACTACTCTGGTCCTCAGCGTCAGAATGAATGCATTTATTCTAGCTAATAAAAATAATTGCTATCTCAATATATACTGATGCAAACAAGCACTGATAAAGGATTTCCAGTACATGAACAAATACAAAAATCCATTTTATACACGTTTTACTGAAATTAATTCAAGTACCACCATTCTCCTAAACCCAGTTATTCCAGTTTTTAACACTTCTGAATCCTATGACATGTGAACACTTGCAATGAGGCTGCGCCAAAAAAATAATCCGAGCATGAAAATATCCATAAGAATCCTTCCTATCTTCCTAACGTGCATTATATGAAAACAATCAAACACTCAAGTGTCCAAACTGCCAGAATGAGGACTATGAAATGTTTATTTAAGACATGTTGCTTGTCCTAGTTTGCTGTCAGTATCAAGGGATCATTAATTTGTTTGTCCACCAACATTATATTGCCAGCAATGCCTGTGTGGTTTACTGAGCCAGGATGGTGTAGTGGTTTGGGAGTCGGACTTAGACCTGGAAGATCCAGGTTCAAATCCCCGCTCAGCCACGAAGCTTCCTGGGTGACCTTGGGCCAGTCACTATCTCTCAGCCCCACCTACCTCACAGGGTTGTTGTGAGGAGGGGAAAAAGGAGGGGAGGAAATATGTACACCACTCTGAGCTCCTTGGAGGAAGGGCGGTATAAAAATGTGAAAAATAAATAAATAAAAATGAATAAATAAAACCACACTAGATCAGGGTTCTCAACCAGTGGTACTAGTACCACCAGACTGTTGGATCATCAGAACCCTGCTCCAACACGACACTTTTGGCAGCGCATTTTTGCTCCTGAGAGGCTCCTGCCTTTGGCCTAGCCTCTCGGGAATGCTGAGAAGGGCCCTCCCAGAGCCTCCTACGTGCATTTTCTGGCCTCTGAAAACATGAAAACCAGGAAGTAACTGGCGATGATGTCATCGACAGTCACTTCCGGTGGTACGCAGCAGGAGAGTGGTGCCGGAGGCGGTACTCGGCCAGGAAGGGGTTGAGAGACCATACACTAGAATCTAGATGATCTCTTGTATATGAAAAGGAACAGACAAAAAACTGAAATATACATCAACTATCAGGACTGCTTTTCCATCTTTCCCGCTCATTCTATCTCTGACTTGAAGGTTATGCAGAGAAGGCAGGCTGGGAGGGTGAATTCACCTTCCTTTTTTTCTGCATATGTTTCTAACAAGCTGTTTCTGCATTGGAAGCCCAGCTCTTGATGGGGTAGGTGCATGGACTTTGTTTTGGTTTGGATGCATTGCTAAACAGCATCCGGTCCACAGCAAGACAATGCTCCCTTGTATTTCAATGTGACCTGCTATGAAGCAGCCGTTTACACACAGTGGTCTCTTATTATTCATACCTATGCTGTGCCTTCACATTGCATGTATGCTGTGCGCACGTATGCACACCCAAATACAAAAAGTGAACTGAGCATGGGTCCTCAGAGAGAGAAAGAGAGAGAGAGAGAGAGAGAGAGAGAGAGAGAAATTCTTAAGCTTGGGTGCAAATAGCAAACGGAATTCTTCTGAATATAATGTTCCAAGGGGCTGTTTGTCAGTAGGATTCTTGGTTGTTACCAATGAATGCTCTCTCTCTCTCTCTCTCTCTCTCTCTCTCTCTCTCTCTCTCAGTGCGGCCATTTAGAGCTGGGACTGCTTTGAGTCTCAGTGTTTCTGGCCTTAAGACAACGTAGGCAATGGACTCTTTGTTTCCCAACTAATTATTGACTTGGCTTCCTTGCTATTAACTAGGTGAGCCAGAGTAAGTGATGGAAGAGAAGTATGTTTGTCTTATTGCTGAAACAACTAATTGATGTACTTACTCTGTTACTTAAGAAAGCTCTGCTTTAAGTGAGTTTATTAAGTGGAGTCAGTATGTCTGACAGCAAACAGCCTCAGCAAAGAAGGCAAGGCAGGCCGCTGGTAAGGTATGAAGATAGGAAGTCTGTTCAAACAAGGCCCCTCCAGTTACGATGCACGGCTTGAAATATTAGATTCTGGAAACATTTGTGTTTGAAACACATTTCAGAACATAAGAAGCCTGCCTTCAGTAACATAAGAAATCTGATTTCAGAATAGAGTAAGTTTGCAAACTCCAAGTGACCCAGCTATGCCACTAGCTCCAGGTTTGATTAGGCAACGGGTCTGATCGGTGGAAAACTGCAGCAATAATTGAGGGATCCTAAGGGGAAGGGGATCATGTGCCGCTCTGCCAGCTCCCTGCCCCAGTCCTGTTAAGAATAGAGATCAGCCAGGGATTTGTGAACATTTACCTGGTCACAGACTATCATGATAAACCTGAACCATTTTGCTAATACCAAATGAACTTATAGACTACACTCCTACACACACTTACCTGGGAATAGGCCACATCAAACTCAGTGGGGCTTACTTCTAAGTAGACATACTTAGGATTGCACTGTTATGGCCCAATCGTATGGGCCACTTACAGCAGCGGATCTAGTGCTCCACTGCCATAAGTCACTTTGTGACAGCGCAAAAGTCACACCGCCATTGTGCGCTATGGTGCCACCGGCAGAAAACTGTCGGAGGCTTCATGCATGCACTAGAACCGCCCGTACACTCCACATTTGCAGGTAAGGTGGTGGAGGAGGCAGTTCATGGGCGGTTCAGGGGGCCTTGGGGCGGTGGGCTCCCGGGCGTCGGGATTGGACCCCAGGCAGCAGGCGGGCGGGGGCTGCAACGGCGGCCGGCGGTAGCGCGGATCATACTGTTCGCCGGGACGAGCGAGGAGAGCCGTTGGCAGATTTGGCCCTCCTGCCCACCCTGCGCCTCTGAGTGCGCGATAACAGCTGCTGCCATTACGTCACTTCCGGCGCAGGGGGGCAGTCATAGGGACGCCACTGGGGTAAGGAGTGGGCAGAACCAAGGGGTGATTCAAGGGCATAAGGGGGTGGATCTCAATTGCGCATGCTGG
Source organism: Plestiodon gilberti rubricaudatus (assembly GCA_026170595.1). Taxonomy (NCBI): domain Eukaryota; kingdom Metazoa; phylum Chordata; class Lepidosauria; order Squamata; family Scincidae; genus Plestiodon; species Plestiodon gilberti. Next base: position 106,523,997 of record JANXHW010000003.1, on the reverse strand, counting down.
ATCCTATCCCCCTTTCCCAGCCCAGGCCCGCCCCTTCGTGTCCTCGGAGTTATGTCAGCTATTCTGGCGCATGTCCAATTAGACACACTGGCAACCAGGAGGTAAGTAAAAAAAATTTACTTACTTCTCACTGGCCATCTGATCACACACACACAATTTCAGGAACTTAAGGAGGAGGGAGTGAAGAAACTAAAACCTAAGGAATGGATGTGGTTCTGGGTCATTTACAGCGCAATCCGACTTAACTTTTGTGCCAGTTTAACCAGCGGCACAGAGAGAACAGGAGGCCCCAGAACGGAAAAGGGATTCAAATCCCCTTTGAATTCTTCTTTTGGAGGGGATTTGAATCCCTTTTCCATTCTGGGGCCTCCCGTTCTTGCTGCACCGCTAGTTAAACCGGCACAAACGTTAAGTCGGATTGCGCTGTTAGCTGCTTTAAATGAAATTAAGTCTGCTGCAGGATGAACTGCATTTTAGGGTGCTCAAAAAACTGGAGGACATTATCTTGGATCCTCTGTCTATAATCTTTGAGAACTCTTGGAGAACCAGGAAAGTGCCAGGAGATTGGAGGCAGCAAACATGGGCCTTATCTTCAAGAAAGGGAAAAAAGAAGTAGCGACCAGTCAGCTTGACGTTGATACCTGGGAAGGTGCAGAAGCAAATCATTAAGCGGGCTGCCTGTTTATATTTAGAAATTTTCTTAAGAACAAGTCTTGCCAGAGAAACCTTATCTCCTTCTGTGACAGAGTGACTAGCTTGGTCGATCAGTGGGATGCTGCGGACATAATATATCTGGATTTCAGTAAGGCTCTCCACAACATCCTGGTCAACAAACTGGTGGGATGTGGGTTAGATGATGCTACAGTCTGGTCAACCAGTGGCTGGTTGACAAACCATTCTCAGAAATCACTTGTCAACAGCTACTCATTGTCCTGGAGGGGAGTGTCAAGTGGATTGTCTCTGGACTCTGTCCGGGACCCATTGTTGTTCCATGACTTTATAAATGACACAGGATCCAGGTTGATCTTGACAGGACGGAAAATTGGGCAAATGCAACAAAATGCACTTCAACAGGGGTCCATGTAAAGTTTTGCATCTGGGTAGGAAAAAACAGAAGCACATTTATATGACTGGGTGCACATGTCTGAGTAGTACATATAAAAAACATCTAGGCATTTTGGTGGACAACAAGCTAGACGTGAGCCAGCAGTGTGATGCTGCGGCAAAGAAGGTGAATGCATTTCTAGGCTGCATTAACAGAAGTAGTGTCGAAAATGAGAGACGTCATGGTACTGCTGTATTCTGCCTTTTGTCAGACGACCCCACCTGGAATATTGTGTCCAGATTGGGTGCTGTAATTTAAGAAGGATATTGACAAACTGGAGTAGGTCCAGAGGAGGACAGTTAGGATGGTGGTGAGGCTGGAGACCATAACCTATCACTATCTATGAATATTTGAGAAGCTGTCATGTGGAAGATGGAGCGGATTTTTTTTTTCAGTTGCTCCAGAGGGCACGACCAGGACAAATGGGTTTAAATTGGAACAAGGAAGGTTTTGATTAAAAGTTAGGAAGAACTTCCTGACTGTATGAACTGTTTAGTGGTGGAACGGTTTGCCTCGGAAGGTGGTGAATTCTCCATCCTTGGAGGTCTTTAAGCAGAAGCTGGAGACTCATCTATCAAGGATGTTGTAGTTGAGGACAGCCTGCATTGGCAGGAGGTTGGACTCACTAATCTTGAAGGTCACTTCCATCTCTGATTTCTATAAACTGAAATGGAATTGTTTTCTTTGTGATGGGCAGCCCAATCCTGCGTAAAGATCCTCGGCTGGCCCATAGGGCTGCTCTGGCGTGGCCAGGCGGGGTCTCTGTTTGTCCCCTTCCCCCAATGTAGGGCTGAAAGACCCTGATGGACCTCGGATGACCACCAGCTCAAGAGCCAGCAGACGTCTGAGCAGAGGCGTCGCTCCGGTAGGGGCGGGGCTGTAAGTTTCGCTCGTATGTGGTACTTATTTGTGAGTAAACATCCATATGCTTGCATTGCAAGTGAGGAAGCTTTGGGACTATACCCTGGCATGGAGACAGGGGCCCCAGGCACCAATGTGATCGTGACCCACTTCCGGTTTTCCAGCGCAACCAGAAGTGGGTCGCAATCGCATTGGAGGGCCGTTCTGAGGCACGGGGAGGCCTGCAGAGGGGTCCGCAGGATCCCCGCACACACACACACACACCGGACGACCAGCACACCCCTTGGGGACGGTAAAAAAAGCACTTTTCACATGGCGACAGTGGCCTATGCTCATAGGCCCCCGGGCAACCGCCTAGCGTGCCCATACGTTAAAATGGCCCTGGGCAAGGGGACAGGACTGGCTTCAAAAACACAGGCCAAATGTGTAACTTATTTGTTCCAACAAAAATCCCTTGTGCAGAGACTGAGCAGGGCTCATTGTTGTATTGTTGTTGCTTGTTGGTATTAGAGCTTTTGCAGAACATACCATACCATAGAAAATGTGCCTCCATGTACTTTTCTCTCTTTATCTGCTTTATTATGCATTAGTGAAATATCTTTCCACCTTTTTTTTTTAAACTGTGCATCAGAATTCCAATTAGAGAAAACTATGCAATAATATGTCCCCCCAACTGAATCCACTTTCCAGCAGTGGGCAACCTGATGGTGCAGTATTTTGGACTGAAGTTTATGCCTAAACTGCCACCCCAAATCTGCACCGACACGGCCCGGGAATGGCATTAGATACAGCGGACGGCCCTTTAGGTCAGCCGTTTATCTTTACGCAGGATCGGACTGCCCATTGAAGAGATCATTCTGGCCTGTGTAAACTTAAAGCCTAAAAAAGTTAGTGGAGAGGCAAGTCCCATTCAGTGCAATGGGATTTATTCCCTGGAAATTGAACTCCTGGTATAGGCAGCAACCCGAGAAGCAGCACTGGAGAGCCAAGGAGAGCCTGTGTGTTCAAATGGCTGGCACTCATTCCACGACCTTCCAAGAGGGCAAAGGGTGGAGGTGAGCAGGCAGGGCTCTCCAGGCACAGCGCAGAAATGCTGGCTGGGAAAGGCTGCCACTGTGGCAGTTGTGGAGCTGGGAGAGGAAAGAGCTCCTGTGGTGCCCCCAAATTGGGTTTCTTCCTGCCTCTGCTAGCCCCCATCAGCAGAGCAGTGCACCTCTCACTCATCTTGGGACTTGACTGGCCAAAAGCGTCGTTACGGTGGGGGTGGTTGGGGCGCACCTTCCGCCAGAGCCGTTCCCCCCCCCCCGCCGGCGGCTCCTCTTCACAGCTGTTCTCGACTGCAAGTTTGGCCCTCCCACTATCCCTGGAGCTGTTCGGCTCCAAAAAGGAGCCAAAAAGCGTGGGGGGGGGGGTGTTTGTGCACCGCGGCGGTGCGCAACGAACCCCCAGGGGCAGGGCATGCGGCGTCTGTGGGGGGTGTCGCGGTGGCGGCCCCCTCCCATGGGGGGGGTGTAGGGCCGCTTCTATGAGCTCAAGCCTGTGAGCTTCAGTGAGCTTCAGTGACAGGCTGGAGCTCAAGCCCTGTAGAAATAGGACTGGATCTTTTGTTTCAGACACACAATACACACACTCTGCTTAACCAGAGGAGTACAGAGGCAGCCACCAGGCCCCTGGAACTTCCAGATAACATCACAGTCCATCTCAGGTTACAAACCATAAGCAACCTCCTGGCTAAGAAGTAGGTTTTCTCTGTATGCCAGGTGAAAGGGAGTGACAGCAGTATACAGGAATCTTGTTCTCTGTGTGCTCCCTGAGGCACCTGGTGGGGCCACTGTGAGATACAGGAAGCTGGACTACATGGGCCTTTGGCCTGATCCAGCAGGGCTCTTCTTATGTTCTTATGTTCTTATGTGTTTATGTCTCTTCCAGGGCTGCCCTTAGCCCATAAGGTGCCTTTGTGCTCATTAGAAAAAGGCGCCCCTTCCCACCGGATGTGACGTTTCGCCGGCATTTCTCCTCCTTCCTATGAGAATGGCACCCCCTTAGATGTGACACCCTTGGGCAGTGCACAACCCGCACAACCTTACAGGGCAGCCTTGGTCTCTTTAGTAATCTGTCTCTGACTAGATTTTCTCAGGTTCTGATTGTCGATATTTTACTGAATTCTCTCCTGCACAGCAGTCCTCTCATAATGCTGTTTCCTTTACACCGCACCCCCCCCAAATAAGCACGCTAGACAGAGGTTTGGGTTGCTGATCACTTTATTAATTATTAATAATAACTGCAGCAGTTAGAAAGCACAGACTCCCACGACAAAGCCTTGCCTAATCCAGCCAGGGGGCTTGATCCGGACAAGCATCTCATGAGTGGCCCTGGCTCACCCTAACCTTACTGACCTCAGGGTGTATATCAAAGCTGTAATGCCTGCCTACCCAGCCCACACACCACTTGCCTAAAGTGACCTAAAGAACACAACCATAACTGAGGGAAACAAAACAAAACCCAACCACAATGCCAGTCTGGGGTAGGTGAAAAAACTGCCCACCAAGGGCCAATCAGGCTAGCAGCAAAAAATTCTTACCCAGCTCCCTAAGGGCAACCAGCTAATCTCAGACTGAACAAAGGGAGGGGGTGGGTGGAGCTCAAAAACTCCGACGCGACTGAGGGGACAAACAGCAGCCTCGCCCCTCAGCATGTCGCCCCAGCCTCCTCCAGCCAATCAGGGCTGGAGGATTTCCCGCCTCTGCCCCGGAGAGCAGGGGGAGGGGCGGTGCAAAGAGCGATGTCGGGCTATCAGGCCCGACATCAGCATTAGCACTGTTTCACTACAACACTCTTCATCATGGGTGTGACTGACAGCTATTGTAGCCAATGAAAGCAGTGCATTCTGGGTAGTGTGGAGTCAATCGGCGCCGGCTTCCCGCCTCGTGGTCAACCTTGTTTCCTATGGCGCTATTCCACCCAGTGCCCAACTTTCAGGGAACGGATCCTCCGTGCTATTAGAGGTATTGCTGTACCTTGTTTTGTTTCGCCAGTAGCTGCTGACTGAACCACCAGAAGTCTCATTACCGCCGATGCAATTGCCACTGACAATGGCACCCCTCGTTTGATGCACTTTTTCTGGGGTCCAAGTTTAGGAAGGCGAATTCACCAGAAGATTCCAGAAACCTCAGGAATAGCCAGCAGATTAGTTAGCAAAGCCAGACTTTTGTGCCTTTACTTCCTATTGAACTTCAGTTTTAGATAGAGTCAGTATGAAAGAAGCTATGCAGAAATCATTTGGTTGCCTAGGTGAATGAATCAATGAACTTTATTTTCAAAATGGTAGTTGCAACATACACATTTTCCACCAGCACTGAAAAGATTAATTGAAAACTGGATCTGGGGTATTAATCACTTTATTCAACAGTAAAAGTTTGTTCAACCCTCCTTGTGGCTTGCTAGTGACACAACAGAGCCTAATGGAAGCTGGATATAAAGGTACTGCTGTAGTTTGCCTCTCAATTATAGAGCTGATGCTCTGCATTTTGGAAGCAATTAAGCATGAAAGATGCCAGTGATTGGTTTCTATAGAAGAGAGATGGGGTTTCATTGAGCAAGCGGGCATAAGGCTTTCTCTGTTGCTGCCTTCGTCCTGCCACCTTTCACACAAAGTAGTAGCCAGATTGGGTCGTCAGGTTCTCCTGGTGTAAATCCATGGATTTGGAGGCAACACAAAGCGCATTCAGAACCCAACATGTACAGTAAAATTAATCTCAGGGGTCTTTTACCTAATCTGTTCCTCTGTGCAAGTGAATCAACAGAAAGCAGATGGAAGTGTGGGAAGGATTCAAGTCTCCATACCAACTTCTACTGAATGGATAAAGAGGGTCATCTTTGATTTTAAGACACACAGATGCTACTATAGACCTGAATTTCTCCTCTCAAACCGTAACTGTATTATCGAAATCAGTAAAAAATACTTAAGGACATTTGCAAGAACAGACTACACCTCATATTAGTCCGGAAGATTTCCCAAGTTTTGAGGTTCTTTGAGGACAATTTATTTGCTTGAGTGCTTTTTATGTTTGTTGACCTGCTGAATCTAAATCTGTCAGCACCTACACAATACATTTTAGCTTTGACTCTAAAACCAAGGATGGCAGCTAAGATGAATGACACCACCTCCTTACATTCATACATACATACAAGATACATACATACATACATACATACTCCTTACATTCATACACATACAGGTGGGCCCCCATATCCGCTGGGGATATGTTCCAGGCCCCTATGTGGATACTTGAAACTGTGGATAAGAGCGAACACCCCCTCCATGGTTTCCTGAGGGAACCCCCACCCTGCCTCCCCTGCAGGTAGGCATGCTCCCCCCCCCAGCTCTTATTTTTCTTTCAGCAAGCTTTGTTTCTTCCTTAAAACAAACAGAGACGCAGCCTCCATTGCAGGCAAGTAGAACGAGACTAAGTCCTAGAGAGGCTCTGCAAGGTTTCTGTTAACCTTGCAGAGCCTCTCTAGTACTTAGTCTCGTTCTACTTGCCTGTAATAAGCAGCCTGGCTGCTTCTCCTGTTTCTTTAAGGAAGAAACGAAGCTTACTGGGAAAAAAGTAAAAGCCTGGGGGGGGGTCCCCACGATCCGTGGATAACTGAAACCGTGGATAGCGGATCAGTGGATATGGGGGCCCACCTGTATACTCCTTACACTCATTCATACATACATACAAGATACATTCACTCTTGTAGCCACACTGTCATCACATTTGATGAAATTTTGATTGCAAGCTAATATTAGGCCCTACACTTTTCCCCAAACTTCTTAGGCTGCAATCCTATAACGCTTTCCTGAGAGTAAGTCCCACTGAACACAATGCAACTTACTTCCATGATGAGGTAGACATGCCTAGGATGGCACTGTAAGAGCCCAATCCTAACTAACTCCTCCAGCACCAATGCAGCTGCACCAATGGGGCACACGCTGCATCCTCTGGTGTGTGGGGCAGTCACAGAGGCCTCCTCAAAGTAAGGGAACATTTCTTCCCCCTTACCCTGAGGAGACCGTCAGCCTGCTCCTAGCCACTGCACAGCCCCACTGCATCAGCGCTGAATAGGATTGGGCTGGAAAGGAGGTGTGGTCTAGTGGTTGAGTTGCCACCTTGCCTGAAGAACAACTAGGACAACTAGGATGGGTTGTCTGGTTTGAGACAACCAGAAACTGCCAACAAGCTGAGATATCTCAGCTGACAGGAGCTCTGTGATAGAGAGAGGAGTCACTGTTAGACAAGCTTGGAAGCTGTGTGCAGCCAGAGTGATACCACATGTTGAGAGGAAACAGCTGGGGAGGGGGGTTCTTTACAAATAGAACATTTATTGTAAAAATCCCTATGGGGGGTTAGAAAAACCTGCCTGTGTAAACCACCTTGAATAAAGTCTGAGGCAAAATCTGACAACATAGAAAAGAGGTACAGTCGGACCTTTTTATCCACGGTTTTTTTTATCCACGGATTTGACCCAATACGGATGGCAAAACTGTGGAAGAAGGAGTCCAACTGCACTACATTACCTCTTTTTTCAGCGTTGCCGGGGGACTGCGAGCCACTTCCAGCCTCCTGCGCGTGTCCAAACCACTGAAAAATGCAGCCGGTAGTCTCTGGCGCCATTTACAGGTTGCTTCCAGTAGTGGCATTTGTTTTTTCAGTCAGTTTAAACAAACAGGAGGAGGGAAGCGGTGAAGATGTTGGAAAAAAGGTAATGTGGCACCGCTCCCAAACCCCCCCCCCCCCCCGGATTTCATATAACACTGATTTTCTTATCCACTGTGGTTCCAGGCACACAACCCCAGCGGATAAAAAGGTCCAACTGTATAATATACAAATAGTAGTAGTAGTTGTAGTAGTAGTAGTAAAGACTAGCAGATCTCAGATCATAAGCAGAACATGTTAGTGCATCATCTTCAGGGGAGCCATAAGAACTTGTTACCAAGATAACATTTATTTATGTATTAATTTATTTTATTCTGGAGAATTTTATCCTGCCTTTCAGCCTCCAAGGTAGCGCATACCAGTTAAAATCGACAAATACAATGATAAACACATCTTAAAACCCTCTCTTCTTTTTTTCTCACTGGGCAGTTGGTGTTTCTGTGACCACTGTGAGTCCAAGCTTAATGAGACACCAACGGGTGAAGATGGCGATGGTGAACCTTCACTTCGTTGGCTTTCCTTTCTTCTTTTCCTCCTCACAGGGAAGTTGGTGCACACAATTGCATGCACAAATCCTCCATTTAGCATTACAGCAAGTCCTCACTTAAAGTTGTTTTGTTATAAGTTGTTTCATTTTAAAGTTGCTGAGGGGAAAAAATCAATTCCTGGTCGGGGTGATTGTCTGTGTGGGGTTTGAACGTTCTCCCTATGTCTGCGTGGGTCTTCTCCGGCCCGGAAAGCTCACATTTATTTCAGTGTTTAATTTTAGAAGTTTGGTGATGTTTTTGTTACCAGGAATTTGCCGTAAAACTCTTGTTTATGTATATCAATTAGCCTACGCTACGGTAAAATTGGTTTCGCTATAAGTCGTTTTGCATAAAGTTGCAGTTTCCAAGAACCTATCAACAACTGGACTTGCTATATACCCAAAACAGAAACGTAACGTGGAGTTTTAAGATGCAAATTTGGCAGCTTCTATATAAAAAGAAATATTATAAGTTGATGTTTTTGCAATACTCCTTTATACAATGTTGATTACATTCGGAATCCATCCACATCTGTTTCAGGGTCTTCACTGGAGACAAAGACATGGCCCATTCATTCTTTGTACATGATTGGACTTACTACTCAGAGCTGGCTTTGGGTTACGGGTTGCCCTACGCAGTGACACAAGAGTTCACTAGGCCAGCAGGGTTCAGTTGCTCTGCAGGGCTCCCAGTCCCAGATCCCCTGCAATGCCAGTCCTATTATATTCATTTTCTATGAATCTCACCCTCTTTCCTTTGTCTGTAGCCCAGTTCCTCAGAAAAGATTTGAGCACGGAATTCCAAATTAGGAAATTCACATTCACAAACACATCAAACTCTACAAGAATTTAAAACATGTGCAACAACAATCCTATAACTACCTATTTTGCATTGTTAATAATACCAGTTATAGAATCTGTAATTTCTGATCACAGGATCCGTAGCAGTCTAGATCCACTGCCTAAAAATTCCAGTACTTTATTACATGACTCTCAAATATTCTCCCTCCTGTCTGTAAAGGTTTATTAGTTTTACACCAAGTAGGACTTTGGAAAAAAGGAATGAATAGAAAAGAGTTCTTAGAACAGAGATGCTGAGAGACCACTTACACACAGCACAAAAGGGGCTTTCTCCTCCCCAGTACTTTTGGCAGACAAAAGAAAACACATTTTCTAGACTGTTGCTGGGAGATATTTTGTTCCAAATGTAGTTAAAGAATTAAGAATGTGCAATAAGGAGGACGCAGGCCTCAGAATAACAATCATCATTTCATTATGCACTTTATTTGCTTAAAGCATAAGGTCATTGCAAAAACAGTACTCCTATCTGAGCTTTTGACAGACCAATACAAGCACAAATAATACAACTCTTAAATGGACTACGGTTGCCAAGAACGTTGGTAATAACTAACAGCAAATCGTTTCCACTACAAGAAGTTACAACTGATTGTACACGCTTGTTCCTAATTTTCTCAGTAGCTACTGCAAACAGGATTGTTTTAATAGTAACAAATTGAGGGCTGAGAATAAACATGGAACATAGCTTGAAAGACAGACTTTTTCAGGCATGCGTCTGCAGGAGAAGGCTCCAGGGAGAGGACAGGCAACCCAGTTGTGTACAATCAAAAGGATGCCCATTCTGCAGGGGAGAGAGACTGCTCCAAAGTGACAGCTTGCTCTGTGGTCTGGAGACCACCTGAACCTTTACTCACCCCACCCACCCTTTTCTGGCTTTACCACCTCTGGGATGGATGGAGGAATTTCAAGGGGCTGCCCCATGCCTGGTGCCTTACACTCTGTTGCTGCCCAGCTATGTTTAGCTGAGTGCATTGTCAACTATGCCAGGTGGGCAGGTAGAGACTGGAAGGTCCTTGGTGGCAAGGGGGTTCTGGCAGAGGCGTTTCTACAATGGGGGCGGTACTGTAAGTTGTGCCCCGTCCTAGTCCCCGTTTACAAGCCGGCACAAGGGGGCCCCGCCCCCTCGCCGTCAGAGCCATTCTGCACGGAATGGCTCTGACGGCGAGGGGGCGGGGCTACCTCGTGTCGGCTTGAAAAAGGAGACTAGGACGGGGTGCAACTTACAGTACCACCCCCACCGTAGAAACGCCTCTGGGTTCTGGCCCAAAAATGGTGGGTAATTAGATCCTGGACTGGTCTAAATTTGACTGTCTGGCATCTCCATAGACCAGCGGTTCTCAAAGTGGTGGGTCACGACCCACCATTGAGAACTCTAACTGCCCCTTGCCCCCTTAAGGGGCGGGGACAGCATGGCGGCGGGGGTGATCCCGGGGATCGCTGCCTCTGCAAAAGTGCCTGAAACTGCCCTTTTTTTGCTTACTGGGTCTTCGGGGAGGCCTGCGCAACCCTCCGCAGGCTTCCCTAATCTTCCAATCGCCGAAAATCACCAATCTTCAGGCACTTCTGGTTTTCGCGATGAGTGTTTTTTTTTTACAGGAGTTTAGCAGGACTGGAAACTGCAAGGGGCCATGCTATTGCTTTTAGGAATCTGAAACTGGGTTAGTGGTTGGACTGCCTACTTTCAAAGTCTGTTTGCTTCTTCTATGGTCTTTTTGTGTATTTGTAAATGAAACAGATCTTGCAGAGATGCCATAAGTCTCCAGCACGCTCTGATCCAAGAGAAACTACAGTCTGTAAGCGCCACACCTGGAATTCTGGGAAGTGGGGTGACTAGTACTTAACAATACATAGTGGACCAATTGCTTCAATACATTCATGTTTACTTTTTAAATCTCAGTGACAAATCCTCAGTTATCTCCCTTGCCATGTTCTGTCAGAGAGGGTGTCATCTGGCAGAATACAAGCTCTTTTCTACTCAGAGCTCACTGCGGTTTTGAATGCTGCTTGTTGCAATGCGCCATTCAGCATTGTTCATGTGCAGATTACCTTCGGTATCCTCCCTCCCAACGCTGACAGATGTTGGGCATTTCATCTCTCTCACCAAAGGCACACGTATTCCTGCAACAAGAAAAGGGACTGTTTTTTAGAAAGCAGTGTTTTGATTCAGCGTCAAGTTAGGAGATTAAAAGGGCCTGTGAGTCAGGAGACCATGTAGGGCTTGTGCTGAAAGCCACTGTCAAGACATGCTCTTTCTTAAATCCATTTGTCATAACCTGGTATGATCAAAATCATTTTTTCATTAACTCTGATTTTAACTCTTTAAGGTTGCCAGTGCTTGAGCTGCTGTGCCTAGGTGCACGTAGCCTAGAATAAGGAGGAAGAGTAAATCTTCTTCACCTATATCATTTTCACACCGTTTCCCTCTGCAAATAGTGCAAGGAGCCAGTGGTGGCCCTGGGAACAATGGCGCCTGGAGCGCGGTTGTGTTGTGTGGCACCCCGGAAGTAGGTTAGCAGCAACGTATGACATTGTCACGTCATCATGTCAGCCTGATATGGGGCGGTGGTGCGGTGGGCCCCAGGGCGTTGGGGCGCAGAGGCTCCGGGGGGGGGAGAGACATAATACGTTTCGGGTTTTTTTTTTGGCTTTTTTCGGTTTGTTTCGGGTTTTTAGCGCTAACGGGGCTTCTAATTGTTTGTGTATGCTTTGCGCCAACTTATCTTGTGTATAGGACCCTCCCGCGACGATCTCCAGGGGCGACGATCTCCTCCGGGGGCGCAGATCGTTCCTCTGCTCCAGGCGCGAACTCTGTAAAGCGCCCAGCAGCGCTTTACAGAGTTCACGCATGCGCAGAACGACGATGTTTCCAATCGACGTTCTGCGCATGCATGAACTCTGCAAAGCGCTGCTGGGCGCTTTACAGAGTTCACACCAGGGGCAGCAGAGGAGCGATCTGCGCCCCCAGAGGAGATCGTCGCCCCTGGAGATCGTCACGGGAGGGTCCTATACACAAGATAACTTGGCGCAAAGCATACACAAACGATTAGAAGCCCCGCTAGCGCTACAAATCCCCTAAAAACCTTTAAAAAAACTGAAAAAGCAAAAATCCCAAAAATTATGCAAATTAATTATGCTAATTAGTTTGGGGCGTCGGGGGCGCCACACCAGAAGCGGGGGCGCCTGGCGACGCCACTGCATGTCAGAGTGCCACGATTTAGAGCCAAACAGACACAAGGGCAGGCAGGAGGGACCTTCAGACGCCAAAAATGTTGCGAACATGGAGTTCGGCTCACTGCTCCAGAGGGCCAAAGACTTGGGTGGCGCTAGTATCACACACACCCTGGAGCATCGTGCCCGTTGTGGCTTGCACCAGTCGCACCCCCGTAGTGACACTATTGCAAGGAGCTGATTCAGGCTGAACCTTGTCCAACGCTTGTCACTAACTGTGACTCATTAGCAATTCACGTTGTCCAGAAGCAGTGTTGCTGCCCCTATCCTTGCACCCATCAAGCCCCCTGGCAGGGTCTGCCACCTCCCATGTACAGCCACGGACGTCACTGGAGCGTGGCGGGGGGACGGACCGCCAGGGGGTGACGCGCGCATTACGCGCGCAAAGGGGTGACGCGTGCAAAGGGGTGACGCGCGTCACCCTCTGGAGGCTCCGAGGCCGGCCCCGCCAGCGCTCCAGGGCCTTCTGAAGGCCCAATGGCTCAAAATGTGAAGTTTTACGTTTTTCGCGTATGCGCAGTACTTTTCTGAGGGCAAATGGGCAGCCCTTTGCCCTCAGAAAATGTACTGTGCATGCGCGAAAAACGTAAAACTTCACGTTTTGAGCCATTGGGCCTTCTCAGAAGGCCCTGGAGCGCCGGCGGGGCTGCAGCAGAGGATGTCGGAGCCAGCAGCAGCGGGCAAGTCCGCGGTGTGGCCAAAGGCCGCGCCGTGATTTTTTCCGGGGTGTGTGTGTTTTGAGGGGGTCCCTAGAGCAGGGGGGTGACGCGCATCCAATGATGCCACTGACAGCCATTGCATGCCATGCCGGGGTCACCTAGGCAACTAACACACTGCTACCAAAGCAGTTATGAACCCCACAGTAAGCCCTGCAGCCAGTAGGTGGGTCACAGTCAGATCCTGCAATTACATATGCCTCTCCCAAGGCAGGCTTCCTGGTTGTTGGGGTGATAGGGACGCTGGGGGGGGGGAGACTCTGGGCTGGAAAGGGGGCAGGAATGTATGTGCCCATAAGGCAGGTGCCTGTTCAGTCAGTATCAAGGCAGCAGGATGCAGGCTGAGGGCTCTCCACAGCCACTGGAGGCTCCACAGCCACTGGAGGAAGCACTGACCCGAGCAGGCTATCCTGTGGAGAGGAGAAGAAAGTGGGGGCTGTATAAGCCCGTCCCCTCTTGAAGCCAATCTGAGGCAACAGGGGAAGGCTCTCCAGGTCAGGCAGCAGGATACAAGGGAGGAGGCCCCCCCTCCAACCTGGGTCAGGGGCTGGGGATCCCCACACACCTCCTGGTTAATTTGTGTGAAAGTTGATACCTATTAATGAGATATTAAGTTTCCTGTTTGGAAAAAATGTCTTGCTCTCACTGTTCTAAATCTTCATTATCAAAGCCCTTTTCCTTTTCTTTTTTTTAAATATGCACATGCCAATCCTGGCTCCCCCACAGTTCCACAGTAATGTCTCAAAGCTTCGTCTCCCCTTTCTACATGAGATCAAACGTATTGGTGTCTATGGCTACAATTGTACTTTTATGCCATGTATGCACCGTTGAAATGCAAACTGTCATGAGAGTCAATGGAACATGGGTGGACTGTGTGGAAATGGCGATGTGACGAAAGAAGGCATGCCAGAACAGCCTTAGCAGACAGACGTTGGTGTTAACTAATATCCAAGTGATTACCGTACAACAATTATTCTCCCAGAAACAACCCTACTTATGTTAGAGATCAAGTGTCCTCTCCTGTATATAAAGAAAACCTTTTCCCGCACAATTTCACAGTTCTAAATTAACATATTCCTCATTCCACCAGATTCTGAATTGTGCAGCTCTACATATCTTCCCATATACGTAGTCTTCCATGCTGTAAGCGTGTATGAATGTCCACCTTCTCATTCTGCCAGCTGAAACAGGAGAGGTACTGTCAGGACGTTCAGAGAGAAAGTAGGTTAATCATCTGTTTGGTCAACCTGTGACCTTTCAATTGAAAACTCCCTTCACGTGGAGCGTGTTTTCCACTGGCATAGCGTGCTTCGGGCCGGGCTGCGCTGCTCCGGCCTCTCGCTCGACGCCTGGCCCACGTGACGCGGCCTGGGTGATCCCCGGGCGGGCATGGCCGAAGCAACGTCCTGCCTCCTCCGAGGGGGCAGGGTAATTTTCCCCTCGCCGCAAGGCGGCGCAGGGGTTCTCTTGAAAATATGGTCATGTTTTGCACATTTTCTCTTGTGTAATTTGCAGCTAATGAGTTCCTATGTGAGAACAACACACTTATTTCAGGCAATCATCTGCTTAATGATGTCACTTCCAGCCCTCAGCAGGCGCCATGAATGCTCTTCGGCCCTCTGTATGAAAAATGGACATGTGTGGACGTTCTCAAGACCAGCACAACAAAAATCTAAGAACCTTACTGGGAAGCAGCAGTAGAGAAACAGGTTAACTGAGAGATCTTTTAGATGTATATGCATAACCACCCCCGATATGTGTGATCCTCACCTTTAAGGTGTGCATATTGCCTCCTTTGAAATAAGGAGCGTGCTCTGTGAGGCTTTTTTGTTACAGATTTTTCTGAATTACTTTCACTTTTGGAATGGCTGATGATGAGTAGAGACCCAGTTTAGAGGGTTTACTCAGTAGCATCCCTACCCCCGTCCCCCCGTTTTATCATCTCTTCTTGTCTCTCCCAGGGTTGAGACACTATGAATCGGCGGCATTAGTTCAAATAGTCTTTTCTGCAGCGGGTGTATTTTAGCAACACGGGTGTCCTTCCAATCCAGGTCCCTTCTCAGTCCATGAATGGTGCGTTGGCACAATGACATAAGAACATAAGAAGAGCCCTGCTGGATCAGGCCAAAGGCCCATCTAGTCCAGCTTCCTGTATCTCACAGTGGCCCCACCAGATGCCTCAGGGAGCACAAAAGACAACAAGATACTTGTATCCTGTCGCCACTCCCCTGCACCTGGCACAGAGAAAACCTACTTCTAAAACCAGGTGGTTGCTTATGGCTTGTAACCTGTGATGGTCTTTTCCCCCATGAATCTGTCCAACCCCCTTTTTAAAGGCATCTAGGCCAGGTGCCATCACCACATCCTGTGGCAAGGAGTTCCACAGATGAATTACACGCTGGGTAAAGAAATATTTTCTTTTATCCGTTCTAACTCTCCCTCCACTCAATTTTAGTGCATGTCCCCTGGTTCTGGTGTTGTGCGAGAGGGAGAAGAATTTGGTGTGACGACACCAAAGACACAGTCTCTTGTCATTCCCAAGAGAACGGTGCTCACGAGGACAGACAGGGAAACGCCGAGCCAAGCTATTCGGGGCATACAGACAAAATGCTACTCAGTAATCCTTCCAAAATGGGCCATTACTCCCCAGTTGCAATTCCCGATGTGAAAGTAATTCAGAAAAATCTCCATCCAGAACATAAAGCAGCTACTAAATGTTCCTTTCTTCTTATCTTAACCCCCCCACCCACAAGCCAGAGTTATATTTGCAGTCGGGTGGAGCAGCTTTCAGTGCCATCGCCACCTGCCAATTCCAGTACTAGTGCCAGGTTGCACTGGGACCCTTATGGCATTCCCTGGCTCCTGATGACACATTGGGCATTACTATTCCCACTGGTACTTGAGAGTCCAGAGATTGGCCAACACAAGTGGGTCCTAAGCCAATGCCCAACCTGACATCACTCCTGCTCAATTCACTAGCAGTGCAATCCTCGGAGAAAGATTGGGCGGTCCGTCACCGGGAACAAGCGGTCCGTCACCGGGAGACATCGCGAACATGCCGTAAAGCTTGTTCACGACACCTCGGGAGTAAGGGAGGCCGGCGCAAGGCCGGCCTCTCTCACTCTGGCATCGTCCCAGGACGCAGACGGTGACGGACAGTAAGTACTCCAGTGCCGGCCGCATGGGCGGTCCAGCCGGGCGAGGAAGGGGGGCTATTGGCCTAGCCAGCCCAGGAGGGGGGGATGGCCTTGGCCATATCCCCGGCCCTGCCGGGCCGGCTAGGGTTACACAGCCTCCTCCAACTTCCTGGTGGAAATCCGAGGAGGCCGATCGGGCCGGCCGGAATTTACACCCGGGGAAGGGGATGAGCGTCCCCTTACCCGAGTAGATCTCCAGCCCGGCGGCAGCATTGCCACCGGGGCTCAGGATCTGGCGGGCGGCCCTGGCCCACCCACCGGATCCTTACACAGGATTGTGCTGTTGGAGATAGAAAAGCTTGAAGGCTTGGATCTCTGTTTCATACTGGGTTTTGGCTGAAACCCCAGCTCATGCAGACCCCTCACTGGAAGAGGCTGCTGGAACTCACAAAGGCCCTGTTTTGTACCAAGCACCAAGTCTACTTACATTTAGGATCAATTTACTGTTGCAGAGCTCCTCCTATTTGACAACCCCTACAGGACTGAGGCCCACAGTCATGGCTGTGAAGAGGTATTTGTCCTTCAACTAAGTGCCACTGGGCAGCAAGCGCAAGAGAAAGAACTGATGATGCCGGGGGGGGGAGTCCAGAGGCGTTTCTACGGTAGGGGCCCTACCGTAAGTTGCACCCCGTGCTAGTACTGTGTTTACAAACTGGAGCGAGGAGGCCCCGCCCCCTCGCTGTTAGCCATTCTGCGCAGCGAAGGTGAACAGGCAGGGAGTCTCCTGCCCGTTCGCCTTCACTGCGCGGAATGGCTCCGACAGCGAGGGGGTGGGGCCTCCTCGCTCCGGTTTGTAAACATGGTACTAGTACGGGGCGCAACTTACGGTAGGGTCCCTACCGTAGAAATGCCTCTGGGGGAGTCTTTGGTTGCCACCACTTCATTCTGCCAGCTTCGTAATGCAATCAATATTTCCCCAATTGCACCAGAAAACCAAAGGCTGTAGATGAGCCATGCACATGCCGAGCTGTGCTTTGCAGCTGATCTCTACAGTACTTTCACCCTTGAAGTCTGCAGTGTTGTAACTTATTGTTCAGACAGATCAGTAACGCAGGCCTCTCATGTTTAGGGTTTTGTTCTTCTTGCCTCAGAATTCAGGTTGGTTTGTTGAAATAAGAAATAAACATAACGACATTAATGGGATGAGCTTTCTGTGTCATTGCATCACTTTGGCCACCCAGCAAGAGGCTTTGTGCAGAAGAGTTTGCACCGTATAAGGTGAGGAGATGGAGGCACCAAAAACATATAAAATCAGGGATGCGGCTCTGAAACATTATGTAAATCCCTGGACACAGAGGACAAAACTTGAATTCTGCAAATGAAGATGCTGAAGACGTGTAAAGACCAGCTGGGCAGCACTGAAAATAAACTGCATATTTTAAATGGGGTGAAACATAAACAATAAAGTAAAGGGAACAGCCTACATAAAACACTGGCAAAAGTTTACATGATGTTCATCATAAAAGGCATTTTTCAAGCCAAACGAGATCTCTCAAATCACCTTGGAGTACACACGAGCAGAGGAGGAATTGAAGGAGAGAATACATTCTGTATGAGCATTTTGGCTATTTGTACACTGACAATTCTATCCATGAACAAATAAATGTACAGTCCTCTTGTAACAACAGAATTATGAGGTCATACACAGTTGACGCAATTGTACTGATACACAGCGACTTGTTTTTTAAATGAAATACCAGCAATGAGGAGGTTAGGATTGGAAACTCCAGCATGAGGGGAGGGAATATTTAACCCTCATCCACTAGGTTGTGATCCTGACAAAAATTGTATCTCACAAAGCTATTTGCTTTGGATGGAAGCTTCCACTGGAACCAGTTGAAGCTTTGCTCTTCGGGCTCGTATCAGTTTCAGGGGTGTTTCAAGACCATGGCATCGTGCAGGGGTGGTCAAACTGCGGCTTGAGGGGGTGGATCTCAGCAGTAAATCTGTACGGTGGATCCTATCCCCAATTTTTCAAGCCACCCACCCCCTTCCTCTCCACAGACGTATGCCAGCAAAATAGCTGGCATTGGTCCAACCAAGGAGACTCATAGGTAGTTAGGCGGCCTAACAGAAGGAAAGTTGAAAAAAATTACTTACCACTCCCTGGCCGTCTGATTGCCCTCCCCCACCCTAACAAGCGGCAGGCACTCAGGCAGCACAGCTGTGTGGCGGAAGATGGTGGGGGACACGATTCGGCTCTGTGTGTGAAACAGTTGACAGTGTTGACTTTGGAGCTGGAGAGAGAGAGGAAAAACTGTGAGAGTTGAACTTCGAGTGCCGCAACGTCTCTGGGAATTCGCTGCCATGCAGGAATGCTCATGTGCATCTACTTACATTCTGCTCTACAATTGTTATTGTTGATTATTCATAAATAAATATTACAAAGAAACCTTAAGTCTTGGGTGTTGTCTAATCTGAAGAAAACCGTGCAATCCTATGCATGTCTAAGTAAGTTCCATTGAAGTAAGTTCCATTGAGTTCAGTGGAGCTTACTACCAGATAAGTATGCATAGGATTGCAGCCTAAGTCCAAAAGTGCTGTCCTTGGGGCTTCTCATCTCTTGGGGAAGTCATTCACAGCGCAATCCTGTGTAGGATGCACCAGCTGCCCTAAACAGCCGTCCGCTGCATTCTAAGCAGGATGCAGCCCACGCCAGCGGAGCTGGGGCAAACCTTGGGAGAAAGGGACATTCGTCCCTTTCCTCCGGTATAAGCTCAATCGGGTCTTTGTTTGGCCCTTCTGAGGGCAAGGCTTCGAGCGGCGTTGTGCGCATGCGCCGCTCGAAGCCTTGCCGGCCTATTCAGAAGCAGTTGAGCCGCCAAGGAAGACGAGGCTCGGCTTGCCGGCTCCGGGAGTGACACGCCGGGATGGGGGTGAGTACGGGGGGGACGCAGCTCTGGGAGGTGGGTGATGCGGCTGGAGTGGGTGACACGCCTGGGGCGGTGGGGGTGATGTGCCAACCCGGCCGACCCCACACAGGGTGACGTGCTAGCTTGTGACGCCACTGCCGCTTACTCCACGGGTGTCGAAAACATGCCTTATGGCACATTTACAACATTCAATGCCAGCAGAGCGGCAGCTCAACCAGCATTTCTCTATGCTGGATTGTGCTGTCAATATAGGATTTATATAGGATTTATTCTTGCATCCCAGGCTGCATGTGAATCACTTCTATTCAAATGAGTATCTGACATACTCGCCACGCTTGTGGTTCTTTCAAAACATTTTGATTCTTAGAGAGAACCGAGAGGATTATATGAAAACACGATGCTCTTTTTCTGTTGAAAAAAATGTACTGTCAATATTAGTACAGTACTGTCTTAGAAAATGCAGAGCTCTTTCCCTAGTAGGTGAATT
This sequence comes from Plestiodon gilberti rubricaudatus, assembly GCA_026170595.1. NCBI lineage: Eukaryota > Metazoa > Chordata > Lepidosauria > Squamata > Scincidae > Plestiodon > Plestiodon gilberti. The sequence continues at coordinate 106,504,444 of JANXHW010000003.1, read as the reverse complement.
CCTCTATAGAACAGAACTATATGAATCAAGAAGAGTGATCGTCAACCTATTTGAATTGAAGAGCCATACACCAGAGATATGTCACAGTTCTGCACACTGATACTTCTGCAAAGTAAGAAAAAACTGTGCATGGATTGTATGTACACCTCAGATGTGATAAGTGCCCTACAATATTCTTTCAACTAAATTTTGCAGAAGCAAATGACATCTCCTTCCCCCTCCCTTGCCCCTTGGAATAAAAAGTCCACTGTCAAGAGATTAAGTGGCATCAGCAGCCAGCATTTAGCACAAGGAAAACAGTACAGATTCTTAATTGATAGCTCAGAAGGACACCCCATGGAATGGTGTTAATAATTACATCTGCCCATTATGGGCTCTTCACCCAGGCACGGATAATATAGTGCCTGTCCCCCAAGAGACCAGGCCCCAGCTGAGAAGGCGGGACACCAACTAAAGGAGTTGTAATTTGTATTTTGTCAACAAAAGCTGCTTAATCCTCCAGAAAGGCATCCTTCAGAGAGGCAGTCCTTTGTCCCGAGTCTTGCAGTGGGGAAAAGAGAAATGTGGGGGGATTACTGTCCACATGTAATTTATGGTTGAAAGGGTCATTTATAGCAATCACATTGTTGTATGCATAGTCTGAGACCCTGCTTGGTTCTCATTCTCTCATCAAGTTTGCCTTTTGGAGCTATATGAATGGTAACAATTTGAGTAGAGACTGGCCATGGCTGTTGTTAAATCATCTGGTGCAACCAGTAGTACAGTTTCAAACTGATATTCATGTTTGAATCCCATTTCACCAGCCTGAAGTTTCATGTGAAGGAGGCTGTGAAAACTCCTTATCAGTTATTCTGGGATTTCTTTGACTCTGCCTGCAATCTATAAGAGGAGGCAAAAGAAATACTGTAGAGTTTGGTTTGGAAGAATTCTATTTTTATTAATCTGGGAAGCTTATTAAGCATCTTTTAAAATAGGGTTTGTATTATACTTTCCCAACTGAGGGAATTAAAAGGGTCAAATGAAAGTGGGTAAAATTCTAAGATATAAAACTTGACAAAACCATTAAAGAGTAATTGCCTAAAAATAAAATATGAAAAATATGCATGTTATGTAAAGCCACAACAGATTTTTAGAAGGTCTGTCAAGACAGTCTAAATTCACAGTCATTACTGGAATTATTTTTCAGTAGGATTATGGTTGGTAATATTGTCTTGCTTGTATGCAAAAAAAGTAGGTAAGAGCCAAAGACGGCTGCAGTGGTAACAGGAAAGAGACCAAGCCATGGGTCAATTCAGACCCCATCACCACCGCTGAACCCCCCCCACACACACACACACAATCAACGACAGGCATGCTCATGGTACACACATGTCCTGGGTACACATGTTACACACAGATCCTTGCTTCTGGGTAAGTTTTCTCAACCTCTACATGTGCTGCTAAACTTCCTTTAAAAGTAGGCTTGCTGTGGAATTGATAGGTGAAGGCCTATGTAAAAAGGGACACAGGAAGCATGAAACTGAGAAAAGAAGGGGCCGGGCTTATGTTAGAAGGGACTGTGGGAAGCCTTAGACAAAAGCAATGGACAGAATGGAAGGAAAACTTTGATGATGTACACATAAGAAAGCTTTAGGGGAAAGTGTGGCTGAGAGATCCAAAGAGGTGATGGAGAGGCTGGACTGCACATACTGATTTGAACTAGCAAATGTTTTATTTGGGTCTGTAATTTTAATTTATCTTGCACCATCTATCAACGTTTAATTTGTTGTTCATTCTTTTCTAGAGTGCTAACAAATATGGACTCTCCCGAGAACCCCTTGGTTCAACTTGTCAGCTATTCCCCCTCTCCCCCCCCCCCCGAGTCCGTCACCTCTGCTTCTGGCACTTGGGTCAAGTAATTGATTCCCCGTGAGCAGATGCTCTAAACACAAACCTTATCCATGTGGATTGTGTGCAGAAGTGCAAAACTCCAGATTCTGACTGGAGTAAATGAGGTGGACAATATATTTGCTATAAGATAGATACCGTATTTATCAGCGTATAAGACGCACCTGCGTATAAGACGCACCTTCCTTTTGGCCCTGGGTTTCAAGAAAAAAAGATTTAAAGCATTTTTGGGCCACTTGGCCACTTACTGCTTGGCTGCTTAATTAGCTAATTTACATAAATTGCACAAAAATACCAGGATCTCTTTTAAAACACACAGCAATAAGACACATGAACAAAATGCACCAGAATAAATGCTTTTGACATATTAATAATAATTTATTGTAATAAATGTACAAGTACATAAAAAACCCCAGACTCAACTCTTTCCCCCCACCCATACAGTTTCCAAAGTAAAAAACATTTACTCCAAGTACAAAAACCCCCCAGACTAAACTCTTTCACCCCACCCCACCCCATCCCATCCATGCACAGTTTCCAAAGTAAAAAACATAAAAGTACAAAAAAAAACCCAGACTCAACCCTTACCCCACCCCACCTATGCAAAGTTTCCAAAGCCTCCCAACTCAGAAGCTCACCCAAGCTGCATCCAGGAAAGCTGGGACGACTAGGCCTCGGCAGCTCAGCTGAACTGAACTGAGCACAGCGCCCTCTGCTGGCTGCTGAGAAGCTCAACTCAAGCTTGTGCATAAATTAAACCCAGACAAACAGCTGAAGATCGGATAGATTAGACAGGGAAGAAAGCACAAGGGAGCTCTCCAAACCCGGTAAGCCCAAAAATGCTTTAAAACGGGCGGGGGAGGGAGGGATTTTTTAGTATTGGCGTATAAGACGCACCCTACTATTTGGGGTCACAAATTTAGACAAAAAAGTGCGTCCTATACGCCAATAAATACCGTAGATACCTTTATTGGCATAAACACATCAAAAAACAGACAAACATAAACAAACAACCAGAAATCCCCCAACACATCCAATGACAACAACCACAATCCTGCAAAAAATTCTCCCCAAACTGTCCCACTATGAATCTATACATCAAAACTCATTTCCTGAGTAGCCACCACCGAAGAAGCAAAAGTTGCAACGTTATCAAGTCTCCCATCATCTTCTGTTGACAGAAGGGCTCGGAGAATATCTGCCTCCATCCAGCCCTGAAAACACACCAGTATCAAGTTAAGGTGTTTCTGACGGAAAGACTCGTGCAGAGAGCATGATAAAAAGATATGTTCAGATGTCTCCACACACTTCATGCCACATGAACAGAGCCTTGCTGAAACAGGTATTCCTTTGTACCGCCCCCATAAAAGGGCAGAAGGGAGAGCGTTGCATCTCGCCAGCATGAAAGCCCTTCTTAGCTGTGGGTTATGCAATTGATATAGATAAGTTGACAGCTTCCCAAACTTAATAGGCAGATGGAGATGCAATGGAGAGCACGTTGTATTAGCTGCACTGATTAACTCTTGGCGCTCAATGTCAAGAGTTCTCTCCCTAATAGTTCTAAATGCTGCAGCTAACCCAATCATGCCTAGCGTCTCACTGTCAAGTCCCATCAATTTTAGCTTTGTAAGCAGACTAGAAACCCCACAAGGCAAAGATGTGTCTGATAGTAGGTGGTAAACCAGGCGATCACTTGTCGCTTTAAAAAGGATACCCAGCCAAAATTTTGCAAATCTTAGCCACGCCAATGTATTCAACCTTATAAGACCGGTTTCAATGCACAGAGCTAAGTACGGAACACAGCGCGGCATACCCAAAATTTTCCTGAGAAAATTAGATTGGATACGCTCCGTGGCTAGGTCTGAAGCCTTGAACCAGATCGGGACACCATATAACGCTTGTGAGACAACTTTGGCTTTATAGGCCTCCAGAGCAGCCAGGACATGTCTATTGCCCAGAGTAAAATAAAATCTCGCAATTCCTGAAGATGAGAGTTTGGCCAAATTAGATATGGAACGGCGATGAAAAGCCCAAGATCCTGTAATGAAATGTGATGCCCAAGTATACTGGCGGACTTGTTCAATACTGTTACCCTTGCAGGTCCAGTTATAGATTTTGTATCTATTTGCAAAAATCATAATTTTAGATTTAGCATAGTTAATGTTCAATTTGTTGGCTGTTAGGTATTCAGCACATCTATTAAGTAGCCTCAGGAGACCCACACGAGTACGTGAAAGGAGAATCATATCGTACGCATACAAAAGCAGCGGTACCCGACAGTTGCCCAAACATGGACAGTGGCTGTTAACATCCTCCAAGGCCAGGGCAAGATCACTCAAAAATAAATTGAACAATAGGGGGGCCAAAATACATCCCTGCTTAACTCCTTTATTAACAGATATGGACTGGGATAGGGCCCCAGTTCACGGGCACCGCACTTCGCAGGAGTTGTTGGTATAGAGAGATCTAATCAATAGCAGGAGTCTTTTTTCTCCCTTGTGAACTAAATATTTGCTATAAGAAAGGTGCACCTGTCATGGCTCTGGGGGGGGGGGGAGTTGCCATGAGTGCAACAGTTCTCAGTGATGACTGAAGAGGAAACAAAAGGAAGTGAACCATTTTTAAAAATGAGAAATACTGTGATGTTTCTGGATCCATTGGAGATGTTTTACCCCCTCTGCTAACCCTGGCACTCCAAATGACACATAAAATAGAATTTGTTGAAGGACAATACTATAGCCCAGTGTTTCCCAAATGTTTTTGACCTGCGACTCCCTTGACCATTGGCAACCATTGGCTGCAGCTCCCCATTACATTATGTTGATGCCTGCCAATTGGTATTGCACTGTTTTCTGAGAGGATTCGGTGACATTCCGTGGCTCCCCTGGCCGGTTTCCATGGCTCCCCTGGGAGCCGTGCCTCCCAGTTTTGGAACCACTGTGCCTGCCCCCTTTGCCCAAGTAGGAACTGATCTGTAGGAATAGTTCAATTTAGGGTACATCCACTGGCCAGCAGAAATCAATCAACTAATCACACATTCATTCCAAATTAGCGAGGTGTCCGAGCCCTGATAAACTCCTGATGATATCGTTAAGGCCTAGAGTAGGGAGGAGCCAAATGTCATCCATGAAAAAGTGCTTTTAAGAAGGCTGAAATAGTCCTCCCCAACAGTGGCGTGGCTAGGGGGGCTGGGGGCCCAGGATCCCAGGTGCCAGGCCTCTGGGGGGTGCCACGGGGGTGCCATTTAATAATAATAAATTATTTATTATTTATTGCATTATTTATTGAATTTATATCCCACCTTTCTCCCCCATAGGGGGACCCATTTTTATTAGGGTGTGTACTGTACTGTAAGAGTCTAGGGGGATGAAATGTTACATTTCTGTGAATTATTATTTTAATAATAATAATAATAATAATAATAATAATATAAAATTATTAATTATCATAGTTAATATTATATGTAATGAGTTTGTTGGGACTCGAGGGGGTGCAAAAATTCATGGACACCGGACCCTAGCTCCTCCTCTGTTCCCCAAAGCATACACTGGAAAACATTTGCATTGTTTCAGATGGGTCATGTGACCACATAAGTCATAAGAAGAGCCCTGCTGGATTAGGTCAAGGATTTAATAGCCCCTGCTTAACTGCTAATATCCACCCTAATCCACACTATAATTCAGAAGTGGTCCCACCACCTGTTGAGCAGACAGCTAGATGTCAGGGAAGTCTAGCCTTTTCCCTGACATTAGATTTCTATGTGCAGGGTGTGAGACAATGCTGCTGCCATGGGGACCAACTGTCACTGCTTCACATGGCCCAGCCCCACCAGAAATGGGAGATGGTGAGGGGTAGGAGTATGCAAGAGTAGGCAAGGGATGAGTGGGATGAATTACTGGCACTCTTTGAGGCAGCAGAACACGGAACAGACCCTCTGCCTGTGAGTTTAAGAGCTTGGACAGAGTCCGGGGCAGATTTAGGCTCCTACTGTCTGTTCCTTTTTCTGTGTCAGTTGCCAGGGCTCCTGTCACATGGGGGTGGGACTTGCAGACAGAGGCAGATTCTCTCCCCATCCCTTGATGTTGGGGGGGGGGGGGCAGCCCTTCCTCCTGAGTCTTTCCGGAGGTGGCATGCTGGATCCTGGAGAATCTGGGCGACAGGTGGGGGGTTGTGGCCTTGCTTTGAGGAGGTTCGCAGGGCAAAAGGAGACTTTGTCCCATTGGCTGATTATGTTGACGCTCAGACGTGGTGCCAGGCATGCTGGGTCGACCCTGAATCCTTCTCTTCCGTCTCTGGCTTGTGGAGAGAGTCTGTCTCAGTTCTGCACATATCACTGCAGTGCTGCATTCCTCGGCTATAGAGTTCTGAGCAGCCCCATCAAGAAGGATAACCAGGAAACAGGTTATCTTGTTGGCTGTGTGCTCCCTGAGGCATCTGGTGGGGCCACTGTGTGATACAGGAAGCTGGACTAGATGGGCTTTTGGCCTGATCCAGCAGGGCTCTTCTTATGTTCTTATGATGGTGTGATGCTATACCCCACTTTTGATATGGCGTTTTAAAAGGGACTGAACTCCTAGTGCAGAGCTAGAACATTGGAGGGTAGGAGGAGCAGAGGCTGGCACATCATTGGGTAAGGGGGGGCAGCATTTGGCATGCCGCTTCAGGCTGGCCCTGTTTGACTGGCCCTGTTTGACTGTTTGACTGGCCCTGTTCTGAGACCACTCCTCACACAGGGATTGATTGATTGATTGATTGATTGATTGATTGATTGATTGATTGATTGATTGATTGATTGATTGATTGATTGATTGATTGATTGATTGTATGGAAGAGCATCTTATCATGTGAACCTCAACCTGCAGTGAAGTGGATTGAACAGGTTTACCACTTGCTGGTTGTAGAACTAGGCCTTACTAACTTGGTCAAAAGAGAAAGGCATTAAAGTGAGGTGAGATAAATCAATTAGAATTCCCAGAGATCAGAATATGCAGGCTTTAGTCTAGTGTCCTGTAGGAATTTAGAGGTGGATGAGTTCTATCTTCAGATCCTGTTAGGGCATGCCTAATAAAGGAAGAATAAAATCTTGGGTAGACATCTGGCAAACTGGGCACAGGTTTTATAGGGCGCCATTTAGCTTTTGTACTTGCAAAAACTGCCATACAAGACGATGCCAAATGCTGCAAAAACTTTATTTCTGGTCAAGATCTGTATCAATTACTTAACCAAAGGGTTAAATTTATTCTTTAACATACACAATGAACATAAAATTTCCATGAAAGAGATGAAAAGTAAAACAAGATTTCTTAGCTTGCTGGAGATGGCAATAGTACGTGGGTGGCCAAACTTGCTTAAGATAAGCCACATGCGATAAACTTCAGATGTTTGAGAGACGCAATATTTGAGAAACATTTAAATTCTTAAATACATTTACTCACCATGAACATTAAATTTATGTTTTAGCCCAGTAGACTCTCAGTTTCTACCTGGTAAATAATGATAAAGCTTGAAAAAAAATTATTTACCTTTTATGTTAATTGTTATGCAAAAAGGAGCTCAGCCAACATATTACCGAGAGCCACACATTATATGTCAAAGAGCCGCATGTGGCTCAGGAGTCGCAATTTGGCCACCCCTGGCACAGTAGATAACTACTGTATTTGCTTACTTGGTTATAGGACATCCTTAGCAAGGAGCAGTTTTTCCGGAGGTTAGAAATCCTAGTCTCAGTCTGCCTTCTTGGCAAATGATTCGGTGCAGTGTAATATTAAGTGAACGCAGCTTTCTCTTGCCTCGGACTGAAGACTTGCAATAGTCTTGGCTGCACTTTTGTAGGGCAACTTGTCCTGGAGCCTGGCCTGAGAGAGTACAAAGTGATCCAGAAAGGTAGAACAACAAGGCATGGGGGGGGGGGGGGAGAGAGAGAGAGAGAGAGAGAGAGAGAGAGAGAGAGAGAGAGAGAGAGAGAGAGAGAGAGAGAGAGAGAGACTCATCTGATCTGTGACAGTTCTTCTGTTGAGGATTTTGACATATGGATTATAAAGGGCAGGAAGAAGCAGCTCATCTTGGAGCAGGTAATGTCCTGCCCAGCCCAGATAGTACATAGGGGGGCATGTTTAGGCTTATCCTTGCAAGCAGAGACACACTAGGGATAATATTCATGTCAAAAGCCAGCCGTTAGGAGCAGACAGTGGTTATGTGCATGCTGGCCGTAATGGAGACACTTGGTCTCTTGCAGACAGAGGAAGGTAGTTAACCCAGACAATTTAGTCGAGAATATTCCTATTTCTACAAGACAAATATACAGGGTGAGTCATAATGGTCCCCGGGATTTTGGCGAGCAGTAACACCGTTAACGGTAAGGGATATGAAAACACAGCGCATGGTGATGGAAAGAGAAAGTCTCCAAGTTGTGTATGCATGCAGTGGCGCATCCTTGGCTGGTACGGGGAGTTCCTGTCAGCCAGTATTACGCATTACCATGGCTATCATGAAGGTGGACCAGGCGACACTGGTGCGAGTGTGGGCCAAATTGGATTACAGGATAGACATTTGCCATGCCACGAAGGGCGGGCGGACACATCCAGCATTTGTAAGGTCTGTAAAAAACGTTGAACATTTCTCTTTCTGTTACAATTAACTCTTTCCATTACCATTAACTATGTTACTTCCGTTACCATTAACTATGTTAACTATCTTTCCGTTACGATGTAGTGGTACACTAAAATCCCAGAGACCATTATGACTCACCCTGTATACTTGGAATGTATCAAATGGTCATCTGGATGCTTATCTACTCTCTCTCTCTCTCTCTCTCTCTCTCTCTCTCTCTCTCTCTCTCTCTCTCTCTGAGCCAGCTCAGGAAATTCTACAGAAAACTCCTCCTTCCTTCTGTGTATCTGGGTACACAACCACATGGAAGAAGTTTTCTGTGAATTGGGCTGTAAATACAGTGAACTGATAGTCATCTCTGTGACCAGGGCCTCAGAGAAGAATATTATCAGGGGGTACAAGGTTTATTTTGGGCCCCTTCTCAAAGGGGGAGGGGCCAAATAGAGTAAGGGGGCAGCAATGGCCGGAAAAGTCTCTGGAGCCCAGGCCTACCAAGGCTTCCCGATGTGGCACCCAGGTCTACCCACATGGTAGACCTGACCTCCTGGTTGACCCGGTCTCTTTCTTTCACTCTCCATGAGGCCAGCTGAGATCTCAGGAAATTTCTGGGGGCCCTCCTTTGGCTCCTGGGCCCCCTTTTTGACCCTGGGCCTGGGTACAATTTACCCCCTTTACCCCCACTCATGGGCCCTGTCTGTGACCTTAACTGTTCTTTTTCCAGTAGCTGCAATCACAGATGTCTGATGTCTCATTATGTGTACACAGGGCCAACCTCAGAGGTCAGCCAGATTGGATCATCTTGGGGGTCACCCCTCCCTCAGCACCACTGGAGCACTCAGGAAGGGGTGTCCTCTGATAGCCACTTTCCCTGACCCATCCTAGTCAGGGAAAGGAGTGAACTTGGAGGGCGTACCTGGGCCCAGGGTCAAAAAGGGGGCCTGGGAGTCAAAGGAGAGGAGCTGGACATTTGCTGGGATCTCAGGAAATTGAGAAATGAAGGGGCCCAAAAGAAACTTTGTACACCCTGATAAAATTCCTCTCAGAGACCCTGTTCCTCCCTCAGTACCACCAGAGCACCGAGGGAGGGGCACCCTTCAAGCTCACGCCTCTTTCTTTTCCAGACCAGAATAAAGAGGAAAGTGCTATTGGAAGGTTCCCCTCTCTCAGTGCGGCTCGAGTGCTGAGGAAGGGAATCCTCCAATTGCTCCTTGGGATGGGTTAGGAAAGTGAAACAGAATGGTATAATCGCTCCATGGGAGTGAGCACGTATGCAAGTGAGCGTTGAGCTGTGGGCAAGCCCACAGGCTTGGCCCAAGGACCCTGCAGGCACAAACAGCCCAGTCAGTAGCATAGCTGGCGGGGGCAGTGGGCCACCACCCCCTCACGGAGGCGGAGTGGCCACATTACAGTGTCTCCGCTGGTGAGGGGGACACTTGGTGAAGTGGCGGAGTGTAAGTTGGGCCCTTCCCTCAGTCCTCATTTCCATACGGCTCCAAATGGAGCCATTCTGGGAGTGAGGGCGATGCACAGGCGTGTGGCCATCACGCAGGCACATGGGCGTCGCAGCATCACCCTGGACCTGGGCAACGGCCACTGAGCCACTGAGTCCAGTTCATGCTAACCTTTCTTCATGTGATTATGTTTTCATTTTCAGAACTGAGGAGAAATTTGATGCTACAAATTTAACACCTCTGAGACACAGGGCTTGCAATATTTTGGGCACACTTACAGATATCACTCTGTGTTTCAACTTCTCTATAGCTTCCTTAGTAGCTACTGGCTCCATGTTTCAATGTTTTTATTCAACAGACAGGCAACTGGCATGTTCTTGACTGTAAAAAAAAAGTTGGACAGGTACCTGAAAAACCAGAATAGCAAGATAAGAGCATTATCTCAAGAGCAGTTTGTAACATAAAGCCACCTATGATGACTCAGTAGAAATGCTACTGAATGTATCCGATTTGAATCAGCTCTCCATTCGTCAGCTTTGCACTGCTGCAACTCCACTGATTTCCTGTCATAGCACCGAAGAAAATTCCATTGCATCTTGGGTTCAGAAGCCCATTTTATTTCTTCTACTACAAGGCTGAAGTCGTATCCATCCGTTCCTCGGAGTAACAGTCCAATCCTATGCCGGCCTCCGCTGGCAGTACGGGGCTCCACGCTGTCACGAACGTGCCATAAAGCACATTGTGATGGCGTGAAGGGCAGTCCCGCTGGCATAGAGGCCAGCACCGGCAGGCCTCCGCTGATGAAAGAGCAGCAACCGCCAGGGCAGGTTAACTCTGCGCTGGGCGATGGGGAGGCGAGGGAGGGCGGAACAGAGGTGGGGAGGGGCGTTTCAGGGTGGGGGAGGGTGGGGAAGAGGGTGAATCAGGCCCGAGGGTACAAAGTGATCTGGAAAGTGATCCATATCCCCCATCCTGGGTTTGAAAGCCCGACACGGGCCTGCTTGGAGTTGCACCAGCCATTTAGCTGGTGCACCTCTGAATACCCCATAGGAGCTGCTGGGGCTCGACACAGTGGAAAGGGATAATCATCCCCTTCCCTTGAGGAGACCTCTAGCCCTGCACTGGGTACAGTGGAGCCTGCCCCGGCACCACTGTGTCCCAGCAGATAGGATTGGGCTGTAAGTTTAGTTGGGTGTCATCAGCATATCAATAATATCATACTCCAAACCCTTGTACAACCACTCCCAGTGGTTTCATCTAGATTTAATAGGATAGTAGACAAGATGGACCCCACAGTCCCAATGCCCCAGAGGTGGAGCAGCAGTCCCCCTGCAAGATTTTGTGAAACCAACCCAACAGGTAGGAGCCCCCATAAAACAGCGCCTCCAAATTTCAGTGAGGTAGCTCAGCTGATGATGGCAAAAACAACAGAGTCTTGTGGAATCATAAAAACTAACAGATTCCTTGTGACATACGCTTTCTTGGACTAGGGCCCAGTTTACCAGATGCATGACATTTTTCTATTATCTATCTATCTATCAATACATACATACACAGGATACATGTAGGCACAGTTGGGACTAAACGATGAAATGCAAGTGATACAAAAGGTTTGTGATATTTTTATGCAAAGCTCAGATGTAAACAAGATATGAACAAGGACCATTCACAACAGCTATAGCTGGTGATAACAACATTGTGCAGTAATAACATAACATAATTGTACAATAACATAATTGCATAGAGGCCCTTCTTGTTGAAAGCTTGGAAATACTGGGATGACATTTGAAAAACTATAGTCATCATTCGGCAGAGAACCCTACATCCTCTGTAAGGTATTCCTAATCAATAGAGGCAGTACAAAACGGTGTTTTCCAAAATAAATGTTGTGTTTTTATTCCAATTATAATCGCTTTAAAAGTGTACTAGGTAGGTGATATCAGTGCTATAGTGTCAGCAGATGCAGCCACAGTCATTACCAATATGTAGAAGTGTTAGAAAATGGTTTTATTTTTCACATATTTTTTTTTTGGGGGGGGGGTGCAGAAAGCGGTGTGAAGTGTTTTTATTTCATTATTACTGAAAAAGACTGCTCTACTAATCAATTCATCATATAATACACCCTCATGGCCCAGATTTCTGCTATGAGACATTCACAAGAATCTTTCAAAGGAAGTCACAAGGATCTAAAGCAGAAAAAGCTGGTCTTTCTTAACTGCAATCTTGCTCACAGTTAGGCTGCTTAAATCTCATTGACTTCAATGAGGTTTATTAAGCAGCTTGTATGCAGGATTGTGGCCTTTATCCTTAAAGGCAGATTAATTTAGCCAGAGTGGAGCAGAGAGGCCCTCAGCCCTCCTTAGCACCTGCTAAAGGGATCTTGATCCAAACAAAGGGAAAATCCTAATATGCACAAAATACATCGCATGAGCCTTTGACTGAGTGAAATTCCATCACGGATCACATGAAGTTGTGTGCAGCTTACTGAGAGCTTCAGTCATGCTCTGCCACATGACCTTGGTACCATGCAAAATGGGCACGGCTGTTGGAACAAATGAAATGAATGTCAGCTTCTGATTTGGCATAACAAATTAATTAAAAAAAATACATGCCAGCTATCCTGCTAATTCTTATGCACAATTTTAAAAGGCAAGAAAATAATGTTTGAGGAGAAGTACAGGGTTATTCAAAAAGGATGGTTCAAAAGTAAAACTGATTTATTCTTAAATGAACTGACATACCACAACCGTCATGACATGAAAAGACAGAAAAACTGGCCAAGTTTCACATGCACATTACAAATGTTCAATGTGGGCACTTGCGTAGCTACAATGGGGCAAGGGGGAGCAAACAGCCATGGTCTCCTCACCAGGCTGTCACCCGGGGCATTTGCCCTCCCCTGCCCATATCGAACATTTGTAACTTTGACAGTTTATCTGTCTTTTCATGTCATGATGATTGTGGTATGTCAGTTCATTTAAGAATAAATGGTAAACCATCCTTTTTGAATAACCCTGTATTTGATAGCACAATTAAAGATTTTATTAGTGGGGGGAATTAATACTTGAAAGTTAAATGGAAGATTTATGCCTCAAAACGTACCTGCTTCTTTACACACACACACACACACACACACACACACACACACACACACACACACACACGGAGGGAGGGAGGGAGGGAGGCTTTGATTACAGTAGGAAAATGCATTTCTCTGTGCCTTATTATGGTCACAGAACACAAGACAATGTATACCCTAAAAATTCAGAACGAAAAAGCAAATGAGAAGGCCAACACAAATTTCATTTCATTTTAAAGCCACTTTAAAGATAATTTCATATTGACTGAAAATTGGGCGTGGGCAGCCTTCTCACATTACATAACCTATTTTAAAATCCAAATTGAGGGATAAGACACCATACCAAGGGAGATGTTGTTCTTTATTGTCCGTTCTATATTGATTCATTAAGTATTTAGATCCAATTCTTAATACATATGAGGGGCTCAGACTGCCCAGATTCTGCAAAAATTTGCTATATCCTGAATGATGCCGCTGCAGAAATAACTGAGAAGATAGCATTTTTTATTTACCATGTCGTGGAGATAGCAGAAGATCTAATAAGTCTGTGCATCCTGGGTAATATTTTATCTCTCTGTGTATGACTTTTTTATGCCAATAAAGGATTATGATGATGAGGGATTTTTCAGGCTGCATTCTATCACAGAGGTGGCATCTAGCATGTGTCATAACTAAGCAGTAGAGATGAAATAAAACATTGCCCCTTGGAGTTTGCATTTCCAACTCCTTTGGAAAGCCTTTTATCAAATCTGTTATGCATGAGAATATAATTTTACACTCTCAATGAAGCTACTGCTAATTACTAGTTGGTTTACACATTAAAACTAAAATCTCGAAATTACCTTATGCATTATGCTGGAGAAGTTATACAACAACTCAAATAATGTGAAAGTGTTGATCATTTAACTAAAATGCTCATGCTCAAACCAGTGGCGTAGCTAGGGGGTGGACTGCCCCCGGGGTGCACGGCCAGGGGGGATATCAAAGCCCCCTGCCTCAGCAGCAAAGTTGGCGGCGGCTTCTGTGGCTGCAGAAGCCTCCGTGCATGGCGGCGGTGGCAAGAAATGTTGTACCTGCCCAGCTTCCAAGAATGACGTCACTCGGGGGAGGGGCGTGACATCATGGGGGGGTCACTGGGGTGTGCCCCCGTAGGGCAGAGCTACGCCTCTGGCTCAAATAACCTCAGTCCCCCAATCAATCATTTGGGTTTTGATGAGTTTCAGAAGTGGTGTCCCCATGGTGTACTTTCTGAGCCCAAGCTATCTGCCCTTGACTGTTTGGGGGAAAGGGAGGGCTAAATCCACTCCCCCCCCCCTTACTACTGAAATGATTCTTCATAACTCACTTGCTTCTTCTGCCATCAGTGCTTCAGGTAGTGATGATGGGGAGCCTTTGGTGTCCTCCAGTTTTCATTCTGTGGATTTTTTCCACCTTCAAGTTGTGGGGAAGAAGCATCCAGCTACTGAAAGCCACTGGATGAGTGTCTTGCAAATGCAGGTTGTAGATGGTGTAGTGGTTTGGGAGTTGGACTTAGACCTTGAAGATCCAGGTTCAAATCCCCACTCAGCCATGAAGCTTCCTGGGTGACCTTGGACCAGTCACTATCTCTCAGCCTCACCTACCTCACAGGGTTGTTGTGAGGACAAAATAAAGGATTTCCACTCTCTCCCAGCAAGGAAGAAATGGCAAACATGCAGATTTAAATAATCTCCCTTCATATATTGCCTTGAGAAATTCCTTAATAGTTCAACAGGGGAACTTCTTCTGTATGCCTTTCTGCCTTCTACCTCTGGAGGGAAGAACCTGGAACCAGGACTGGGTCACTAACCGCCAGTAGCCAGAAAGAGACAGCCACACAACCACCCATGTATTTCTCATATCATATATTGTATCCAGTTTTTAACTGCTGTAAGCCACTCTGGGAGCCCAGCAAAAGCAGAGCTGGGCAGGGGGGTGGCGGCTCCCGGCAGCACGTGGGGGGTTGGGCCCCGGCGGCAGGCGGGCTGTGGGGGTGTCCAAGCACCCAGCGGCAGGGTAAATCGGGCCATTTTGGTGGCGCAAGCAGGCAGCAGCGATGTGTTTGGCCCTCCCACCCGCCCTGCGCCTCTGTTTGCTGGGAAAATGGCAGCGGTGATGTCACGGCATGGGGGGACGGTCGGAGCTCAGCCACTGGAGCCCAGCTTGGCTGGAAAGCAGGATAAAAATGATAGTATGTGGTGATGTCAAAAGGCATTTTGGCATCAAAGGCTGTGCTGGGCTCAGTTTGTTGCCTGAAGCTAATGAGGGAGAGGAGGTGCTAAACCCTGTGATGTACCAGTACTATGTCACCATTTTGCCCCTTGGAGCTGTGCTGCATCAGGACCCTGCCTAAACCAGCTTGAAGTTCTTTTGTGCAAATCCCCACCGATGACCTCTCTACATTCTGAAAATGAGCTGAGAGAAGACCACTCAGACAGGCAGCCACGAGCACTTCTTCTTCTTCTTCTTCTTCCATCTTCCACTCTTTTAAAACAGAATGAATTTGGTCACAATAAAATTGATATTTTTATTTATTTTAAATCTTAGAAGGGATCAGGGTTTCTTGGTAGAATCAGCCCCCAGCAAAGACAATGAAGATGTCAGGTTGCCCGTCTGAAAAGGCTGGTATGTCCTGTCATGCTTGGACATGAACAGCAAAATGTCTTTATTACAACCAATAGAAACCTTGGAGTGCACAGCCCGCCTCCCCATTAGGTGACAGAGCTGCCTTCAATCCTAATGAGGCACAATAAGTAGATTATAAGATGTCTTTTGTTTTGCTAAGTAGAAGCCTTTCTTTGGAGAACATCACAAAGGTGTGTCTGGGGGGGGGGGCTCTGTGACGGATCTGCTGATTTGTTCTGTGGGGCTGAAGCCCTGGGAGGAATATGAGGACAGGGGGGTGCCGGAGCAACCTATGTTAGACTCATCAGCAGACTCTAAGCATTGTATTGTGAGCTATAAAGCTGTCACTGGTCACTACATATGAATGTTCCCCGGCTTTCCTTCTCAAGCGCTTGTTCTGCTCTCAGGCCTTTTGTAGTTCTGAGAAACTGCTGGCACCGGCTGTCTACGATGACCTGGAAAATTTCTGGTATGAAAAAAAAATGATCCACAGAGATAAGGGACTTACTAAACAGCTGGCTTAAATGCAAGATTTCCATGTTCTTGCTTTATTTTGTTTTGTTTTCAAAAAGTATTGGGTGCAAATGTGTTCCAGCTGATGTTCTCTACAATTTCACACTGCATAACTAACGCTCATGAACAAAAACTAGCAGAATGAGTGCTAAAGAGTCATTCTGTTTTGGTTTAGTATTCAAATATTGCCACCTGTCATTTTAACTGGAGGCAGGAGTTTTCATCCGAGGCCAATAGAGGGGTTGGTTGATCGCCTTGTCTCTTGATTGTACAAGTCCCTAAGGATAGGACAGGATATAAACTCAAACAATCAGACAGATGCACTCATGTTTACTCACCTGGGGCAAGGGAATATTTTTGAACTGAACAGAATTGAAATGAGAATTGTAAGACTTGGATGAACTTTAGTCGGAGCTTCTCAGAATCCTAGGTCAGATGATCTGTTTTGATTCCTGAAGCCTTGCTTCCAACTTCAGTGGGGTAGGTTCAAAGCCCTCCATGGCCCTCCCTAGTTCTCACATCCCACTGCACTCCTGTCCATGACCTCCTCCAGCTCCATGGCCCTCAACCGTCAACTCTTGCTCCTTCAAATGGCTCCATCTATGCTGCCCTCTATGCTTTAAAATGGTTCCCGGAATGCCTACAAGATGCTTCCTCACTCACTTCAAATCCTTCTTAAAAACCATCTTTTCTGTGACAAGTTTGGCTCCACATCATAGTCCTATTTCCATACTGTAAGTAGGTTAACAGCCCGATCCTGTCTAATTATAGGCCGGCACAGCGAGCACTCCGCCAGCCTAGGGTGTCGTTAACGTGCTGTAAGGCATTTTTGACACCCTGGGAATAAGCAGCGCTGGCGCAGAGGTCAGCACCACTCAGTCTGCCACTGTCCCGGACTTGCACCGGCCGACGCAGGTAAGTGCTGCGCCAGATGGTGGGAGAGCGTGGGGAGGGCAGGCAGGGGTGGCGAGGGAGGGAGCCATTGGCCGGCCTGGCCTGGGAGGGGGCACAGATATCAGCGCTGGGTTGCGCAAATATTCAACGCCCCTTCCCAGGCCGGGCTAGCCTTACACAGCCTCCCCAGACATGCACCAGCTAAAAAGATAACAGCACTGACAATCTCTTTGGGGTACCCTTGTAAAGAAAGTTGCAGTGGCCAAAGTCTAATTGCTTCAGACTTTAGAAGGTCCTAGCTTGCTTCTACTCTACTTTTATGGCAGCACTGGAGAGTTTCTTTCTACCACTAGCCTGCCTCCCCTA
Organism: Plestiodon gilberti rubricaudatus; assembly: GCA_026170595.1. Taxonomy (NCBI): domain Eukaryota; kingdom Metazoa; phylum Chordata; class Lepidosauria; order Squamata; family Scincidae; genus Plestiodon; species Plestiodon gilberti. Next base: position 106,487,002 of record JANXHW010000003.1, on the reverse strand, counting down.
ATCTCCCAAGTGGTCTCCTTAGGTATGCACATGGACTGCAGGGGTTGTTGTTGTTGTCATATGCAACTACCTAGTCTTCCCAACATTGGATTATGCAAACCATATGCAAAGGGGAGGGGCTGATTGACCCGGTGGTCTAGGGATGGGGGAGGGATCAGCAGCAGCACTCTCCGCTGATTCCTGTCCCCCGTCCCAAGCCTGGCTCCTCAGATTTGCACTGGCCATTTTACCACCGCACATCCAAGGAGACCCATAGGGGCCACTGGAGGTCTCTCCGGGGGAAAGGGACAAATGTCCCTTTCCCCCAAGGTGTGCTCCAGCTCTGTCCACATTGGCCCGATCCTGCCTTCGGCACAGCGTGTTTTCACACACTGCAGCAGCCCTAGGCAGTTTTGGGCTGCCCGATTTCCTTTTCTGTGCTTTCCCAGGGACTCAGAGCGTGTTTCAAAGTCCTTTCATCTTGTTTTATCTTTTTCACTACCTCACAGTGGAATCCTGCCTAACTATACGCAGCCAGCCTAAAGGGCTAGCCGCTGTATCCTATCAGCATTGTGGCCTGCCCCGGCGTGGCCCGGGCGCACCTCAGGAGAAGGGGATGTTCATCCCTTTCCCCCAGTGTAAGCGGCACAGGCCACAATGGGCCTCTTTGGATGCACGCCAGCTCCGAAGCTGGCGCAAAACCGGGGAGGTCGTGTAAGGCCGGGCTGGCTGTGACGGGGCATTGGATATCAGCGCATCTCAGTGCCAATACTCCCGCCCCCTCCCAGCCCAGGACGGCCAATGCCCCCCTCCCTCGCCACCCTGCCCGACCTCCCCATACAACCACCGGCCCCCTGCACCGACCAGCGCAGCACTCACCTGCGGTGGCCGACGCAGGTCCAAGTAGGTCACGGAGTGAGCAGTGACGGGCTCCGTGCCGGCGCCACTTACTCTCTGATTGTCAAAAACATGCTTTAAGGCACTTTTATGAAACCCTAGGCCCTCCGCTGGCCTATAGTTGCACGGGATTGCACTGTCAGTGAGGTACATTAAGCCACATACTGTGCTTCATCATCTGTGGCCAGAAACCTGAATCTGAGTCTCCCGTGTTCAAACCCTTTCTTTTTTGTATCCATTTTCTAGTGGCTTAGAAAAGAACTGGCTCTCAAAATCAATCATCTTTGCCAGTAGGAAAGCCAGTGTTTAAACAAACGCTAGAATTCCCATCCTTGGCCGCTGGAGCTAATGGGAAGGAAATCAAGTCATGTTTTCTCCACTTTGAATGGTGCCTTTACAGCCAGAGCACTCAATTAATGTCTGACTTACCTAAGAATGTCGGGGGGGAGGGGCACCTAAGTTTTATAATTCTTTCCTGATTTTCTTGGTTATTTTCCAAGAGATGAGCACCAGTTCCTTGCTGCTGAGATTCACATTTAGGCTAGAATGGCAGAGCTGCACGCTACCTTGGATGGAAACAAACTGGTTTGTTTCAATAGGTTATTGTTGAGCAAATGCAAATATCTGCAGCCACGGGAGCAAACAGGATGGGGTGGGGGTTAGGAGAGGGGAGTTGTTTGAGTGGTTGAGACCATCTGTCCAAGCCCTGAGAAAAGAGAATTCTTCTTTGCAGTGCATGCTAATTAGGAATGTGATTGGCTCAGCTGTCACCTCTGTAGAGTGGGATCACCCAAGCACAATTGAATGCAGGCCCCTGTATATTTATCAAAGCACATGTTTTAGCCTCTGCTATTTGAGTTGTAATTTCAGACACACCAAGATGGGTCTTAACTAGGCCTCCCCCATCCCAAAAAGCCCCCAACCTTAATTAAGATGTGATCTGAGCTGTTTGTTCAAGTGTCCTGCTCTTTAATGCACTCAAAATTACTTATTTGCATCAATAGGCTGAATTTATTCCTATTCCCTTGATGTTTATGCAGAAGGTGCTGGGTTTGAAAATATCTCTTTGGTCAGCTTGGGCTCTCACAATGTCTCCATTCAGACAGAATTCCTGCTCTTAGAAGAATGCATTTTGTTCAAGAAAAATGAGCCCTTGGCAAGTTTGTTTTCTTCTGTCCTGGCAGCCGTGTTCTCCGAAAAAGCATCCCAGTAATGATGATCCCCCAAAATGATGCTGTGCACATTTGGGTCCACGAGAACTATTTCCTATGGTGCCATTTCAATTATTTCTGATGTACCGTATTTGTTTACTGTGGACTGGAACTGCAACAGGATTTCACTGGGCCTAGCTGAGCATTTTTCTGCAGTGGCTAGGATTGCTGTGCATTCAATCTCCGTTAAAGAGAGTTTACACTAGGACTTTGTAAAAGGAAAGACATCAGACTTGTCTATCCTGATAAGGCCTAAATAACATATGAGAGTTTGCTATCTTTTTTCAAAGGCTTAGATGGAACACAAAATGACATTAACAGCAGAAGCACAAGGAGATCCATCCATCTAGTTTCAGTGGGAACAGATATTGGAAAGGAAGAAGATAGAAGCTCATTATTATGGTTGCTGTTGTAAGATTTATAATCTGCCTTCAACAACAACAAAAAGTTTTCAAAACAATGTACTGTACTGTACATAGCAAAGAAATAAGATGGTTCCCCATCCCCCCAAAAGGCTCAAAATCTGAAGGGGAAAAAAAAAACATGAGAGACACAAGCAGTCACTGGGAAAGAGGTTGTGCTGGTCAGGGAGTTGCTCTCCCACTACAAAGTGTAAGAGAGCTTTCACTTTAAATGGTGCCTCTTTGCAGGGAGAGGAGAACCAGGAAGCTCTGTCTTGTGAGATAAAGAATCTTGATAGGCTGTGCTGGAGATTGCTGGAGGCCCAGAGGCAAAACCCTGCACTTGGCCACCATGGTACACTGAGACATGGTACACACATCTGCCCAAGCTGACTCCTGGTAGGTGATGATGGGTGACAGCAGACACTGCTTCCACCCACCTCAGTTGCCCACTGAAGCATCGCCTAGAGAGGTCCCACAACGATGCCTGACCCAGCCACCCCCTGACTCCACCCCAGGCCTCCTCTGCAACTGGTAGTTGGGTAACTTACTATTGACAAGCAAGTTATACTGCAGTGGAATCCCAGGCAAGATTCAGGGTCTTCTCAGGCCTGCCTTTTCTCACACACCACAAAGCAACAAAACCTAACTGTGTCAGCTGGTGCCTTGAAAAAGTGAAGATGCTACAAATCCCACCCACCCTTTCAAGATTCTCCTGCTGCATTTTCCCTCAGCTCCACCTACCCAAAGCTCCTCATTTGTGCTCCAATCAGCCATGGTAGTTAATCAAACCTCCATGTCTGGAGGCAGTTAAGCCTCTGCATATCAGATGCTGGGGACAAACAACAGGGGGTGCTGTTGCCCTTATGCCCTGCGTATAGAACTGTCCCAACAGCCTGCTGGGCTGGGTAGAGAGAAATGATTTGCCCAAGGGAGCAAGAAAGCTGTGTACAAGGCAGAGGTGGGGTCTGAGTCTTCATTGCCAAACAACCAATTATTTTTCTTTTCCCAAATGATACAATATTTGCTGCCATGCTATGGTGTGCTGTGCTCTTATTGCACTTCCTCCACTCCCACTCCCCATGTTTGTAAAGGGAAAAACAAATTCAGGCAGGCTCATCATGAGGCTGCAAAACATTACTTTTTCACACAATCTACTGAGGAAATTTATAGCCACAAGGTATGGTGATGATGATGGTCACCAATTTAGGTGGCTTGAAAAGCAAATTAGACAAATTCAAAGAGGGAGGGGAGACAGAAGGCACAGGGGGAAATTGGCAGTGTGAAGTTTCCAATAAAGTCAGACGGATTCTTGCCAAAGGGTCCAACAATGTGATTTTGGGCTTCTTGAAACAGGAATTCCAAGCACCGTGACCATGACTGAGTGGCAAGAGGGGGAAGTATGTTTAGAGGAAGAAGAAAAAACACACAGAGGAACTAACCAGTTGGATCTAATCACACACGGGAGTAGTATTTGAATTTATGCTGTTGTGTTCGGGCAAAGGGGCTTCCAGGATTTGCTTTTTCAGTATCCACTATCCCAAAATTATTCTCTTTCCTCAACATGTTCAGGGCTTGTTTATGGCGTAGCATGGCTCTATCTGAGGCAGTTCGTTAATTTGCTTTCCACCATTCAGCCCGCCCCCAATTTATTCATCTACTCTAGCATATTGATGACGTGTGCATTAGATGGTTTGTGCTGCTTGCCTTCAAACGTTTTACCTGCAAAATGAGTATACCGCTATCTCCCCCATCTAAAATAACCCCTAGTTTTTTCTTGTACTTTCGTATATGTGTGAGATCTACTGTTTGTTTATTCAACGGGACTTGATTTCCCTGGAGCTCTTTACAGTGGGACCTCCCTATCCGCGGGAGATCTGTTCCAGACCCACCCACCCCCGTGATAGCGAGGATCTGCAGATACCAGGGTCTGCCCAAAAACACTGTAAAAAATAAAAAGTCTCCAAATCACAGTTTTACCTTTTAAAAGCCAAACCGCTGCGTTTTCAAGGCTCCATGGGGCTTCTGCAGCCTTCCTGTGGGCTTTTTTCTTTTTTTTAGCAAAGACATTTGCGGGTCCAGGACCCGCGGTGTAACAAATCCATGGGTCCCAAACCCACGAATAAAAAGGGTCCACTGTACTTGTAAAACAAGTGCAACATCCCTCTCTCCCAAGAAAAAACTATTGTCCCAATCTATTTCATGTTTCTTCTTACATGGGGGGGGGGGGGGAGAGAGAGAGAGAGAGGTGTTCAAGAGCCAGGATGGTATAGTGGTTCTGGTGTTAGACGTAGACTGGAAGATCCAGGTTCAAATCCCTTCTCAGCCCTAAAGCTTCCTGGGTGACTTTGGGCCAGATACTCTCAGCCTAACCTAATTCACAGGGCAGTGAGGACAGAAGGAGGGAAGGAACTATGTACACCACCCTGAGCTCCTTGGAGGAAGGGTGGTATAAAAATGTGGAAAATAAATAAAACTTCGAAGTTATAGTGAAAATATTGGAGCATGTTCTCTCATTGAACGAGATTCTAGTAGGGACACCCGTTTCAACGTCTTATAAAATGTGTCCCCTTGGTGCTATCTGTCTGACAGCGCAATCCTGTCTAAAGAAGCGCCAGCGGAGCGACGGCTCTGCCAACGCTGGGTGCCGTAAACATGCTGTAAGGCACATTTTCAACACCCAGTGAGCAGTGCCAGCCTACCCGCCCCATCCAGCCCGTCCATCACGCCGAGCAGGTAAGTCCCCACTGATCAGCAGAGGGTGGACAAGGGCGTTCTGGGGTGAACAAGACCTTCTTGGGAAAGGAATACTGGGTATATAGAGCTTGGTCTGGATGGGATCTTCGTGATCTTCTTCTGGAACAGCTAAATCCAATTACCACTCCTCTGCCCTACATGTACTGAGAATATTTTCTCTTTACATATTCATTTCTCTCCCAAATTATTAATCAGTCATACATGTTTTCATAGGTAAAAAGGTAAAGGTGACCCCTGACAATTAAGTCCAGTCGTGTCCGACTCTAGGGTGTGGTGCTCATCCCCATTTCAAAGCCGAAGAGCCAGCGTTGTCCGAAGACGCCTCCGTGGTCATGTGGCCGGCATGACTCTCCTTGCCGCAGCGCGTAGCATGCGGCTGGAACACAGAGCGCTGTTTACCTTCCCGCAAGCGGTACCTACCGTATTTTTCACTCCATAAGACGCAGCGGACCATAGGACGCATTTCTTTTATGGAGCTAAAAATAGGGGAAAAAATATTTGCTTTTTTCTCTTTCCTCTCCCCTGCACCCCCATCGTATACCCACTTTTTGCTCCCTTTATTGGGTCCTTTCGGGGAGAAAGGCAGGGTAAAAACATTGTAAATAAATATTTCACAGTGTTCAGTACCATAACGGTCCTTTCTGTTATCGCTTCCCTCAGTTCTCCCCTTTACTCTGTATCCCAGTTCTGTTCCTGCTTTTTTCTTCCTTTGGTGTGTGTGTGTGTGTGTGTGTGTGTGTGTGTGTGTGTGTGTGTGTGTGTGTGTGTGTGTCCTTTTTTTAAAACATACCTGGGCTTGCGGGGGATTCCGGGAGGGCTGTGCGACCCTCTGCAGGCCTCCCCGATCTTCAGATTGGAGATAAAGGCTATTTTCGGCCATTTTTTCCGAAAACCGGAAATGGCTGAAAATAGCCTTTATCTCCGATCTGAAGATCGGGGAGTCCAGCAGAAGGTCGCGCAGGCCTCCCCGAAGACCCCGCAAGCCCAGGTAAGTAAAAAAAAAATTCCCCCTTAAACATTCGCTCCATAAGACGCACACTTATTTCCCCCCTATTTTGGGGGGGGGAAGTGCGTCTTATGGAGCGAAAAATACGGTATTTATCTACTCACATTAACATGCTTTGGAACTGCTAGGTTGGCAGGAGCTGGCCAAGCAATGAGAGCTCACCCCGTCGCGGATTCAAACTGCCGACCTTTCGATCGACAGCTCATGGTTCATACGATGGATCAAATATATAAAAAAAACCTGTGAGAAAATGTGGAGGAATTTACAAACTTAATAAGGGAGGATGAAGCCAAATGGGAGTATCAAGAAGGAAATAAGAGCTCTGCTGTGTTCCCTGGGATGACTGCATATGCTGGGAACAGGGGTGTTACTGGAGTTGGTGACACCTGGGGCGAGATCTCATGGTATCACCCCCATGGAACTCCTCCCATACCTGACCACACGATGTGGAGGCCTCCTAGGAAATGCGATCCCCGCGCAAATCGTGGCAGGGATCGGGAAAAACCCATTTTCTATATTTTTGTACCATTTTCGTACCACTGGTAACAAATAGAATAGAAAGTCATTTTGGTGTCACCCTGACCCCTCTCTGGGGTGACAACCAGAGTGATCCACCACCACCACCCAGTGACACCCCTAGCTGGGAAGGGACCCTCCACTTGTGCATATGGGAAAGGGGGATGCAGAAATCTTGAAATCATTACTGGTGTTTAGTCACTTAAATCCAAGTACCACAGGTTAATTGTGTGGATTGGACTGTAAAATTAATTATGAATGGAATTCCTCATCAATTGCTGGTCAGTATCTGTACCAGGCCAGCAATTGATGAGCAGTTCCAAAGCATGTTAATGCGAGTAGATAAATAGGTACCGCTTGCGGGAAGGTAAACAGCGCTCCGTGTTCCAGCTGCATGCTACGCGCTGCGGCAAGGAGAGTCATGCCGGCCACATGACCACGGAGGCGTCTTTGGACAACGCTGGCTCTTCGGCTTTGAAATGGAGATGAGCACCACACCCTAGAGTCGGACACGACTGGACTTAATTGTCAGGGGTCACCTTTACCTTTTTATCTGTACCAGGAATGGAATTCTACATTGCTGTTCTAACTGTTCTGTTTATCTTTTACTCATTTTATTTATAGGTACCTCTGGGTTAATGTAGAGTAGTATAAATGTAAATACCAGTATTGCTTTATTTTATAAGAGCCATGCTATACATTACACTGAGCATGTGGCTGCTACCCAAAACTGCCTTTTTCCTCCCCAACATCTAGTTGTTTCTACCCAAATCCCCCCATCTTGATGTTCTGCATCCCCCAGCCAGCGGCTGCCGAAGATGTAGCATCACAAGGCAGAAACAGCTTTGGCTGAGAGAGGAAAGGGCAGTGGCCGGCCACATGGTCCCCATTACATTGCAACAAAGGAAAACAGAGCAGGTGGGGGGGGAGCTGCTCTCTATGAATTTAGTGGGTATATCAAAAGGTGGTGCAAAATAGGCAATCATCTCAACTTTATATTTCTACGGGGGGGGGAGTATTCAAAGCTTCAAAGTATTCATACACGGCAAGCTGAAACACAGAACTTGAATACCTGTTTCAAGTTCTATTTAAAGGAATACCTGTTTCAGCAAGGCTCTGTTCATGTGGCATGAAGTGTGTGGAGACATCTGAGCATATCTTTTTATCATGCTCTCTGCACGAGTCTTTCCATCAGAAACACCTTAACTTGATACTGGTGTGTTTTCAGGGCTGGATGGAGGCGGATATTCTCCGAGCCCTTCTGTCAACAGAAGATGATGGGAGACTTGATGATGTTGCAACTTTTGCTTCTGTGGTGATGGCTACTCGGGAAATGAGTTTTGATGTATAGATTAATTGTTGGACAGTTTGGGGAGAAATTCTCTGCAAGATTGTGGTTGTTGTCATTGGATCTGTTGGGGGATTTTTTGGGTTGTTTGTTTATGTTTGTCTGTTTGATGTGTTTATGCCAATAAAGGTATCTATCTATCTATCTATCTATCTATCTATCTATCTATCTATCTATCACAGAACTTGACCATGGAAAAGATTCTCTGCAAAGGTGATGAGAAAAGCTTCACCCGCTTCATATGTGTCTGTGTGTCCAGCATTTCCCAGGAGGCCTCCACGTCCTGTGGCCTGATATGGGAGGAATTCCATGGGGGTGACACCATGAGATCTCACCCCAGGTGTCACCAACCCTAGTGACACCCCGTAAAGGCACAGGAGCGGGGCTGGTTGGAAAAGTGGCAACTTTGCTCCGGCTGAACTCTGCATTGTGGACCTTTCTCAGGCAAGCGAACCAGTGACCTCACAACAGCTCAGCTTGTGTTCCAAAGAAAAGCTCATTTACAGGTTACAAATGAAAGAATTGCTGGGGCAAGAGAGTTGTTTACAGCTTTGCTCTTTCCGAAGAGCCTCATAATACAGCTCACTGTGGACAGTTTGTTTGAAAACTCACTTGCTTGCATAAACATGATCCAGTCAGTTATTGTTTGCTTTTAAAACTCCTGTTCCCAATATAACTTATTATTAAACGTCCCCTTTCATTAGAAAATGTTGTCTGGAATACTTGTATGTCTCCAAAGGATAAATACAGGATTTTTTTTTCCCCTCAAAGAGTGATTCATTTATTCAAGCTTTCAACTTTTGACCTGCTCTTTGAAATAGTCACTAGGACTGGCTGAATTATGCACTGAAAAATAAACTAACCTGTGAATGTATCTACTCTGCTTGTGAAACATTTAATCCATTTGGTACCACCCCCATTCTAGATCAGCTCATGGCCACTGCCAACAAAGACCTGATTGAAATGTCCTCGGAGAGGCGTGGCTGCTGTCCAAAAAGCATTTGCATGACGAGAATGCTGCATGCTGCATTGCAATGCTGCAAGAACATATGGATTCCCTTCCCATGACGTCCAGGACATGGTATAATCATAATCATAATCATAACAACAACAACAACAACAACAACAACAACAACAACAACAACAACAACAACAACAACAACAACAACAACAACAACAACCAGTATTTATATACCGCCTTTTCTTTGGTCATCGGAAGGGGTTTTTACAATACAATAGTGTTCTAATCTTTTGTAGAACCCCTTCATTCTAGATGTTTCTTTCACAGTCCAGCGCTCTCTCTCTCGCTCTCTCTCTCTCTCTCTCGCTCTCTCTCTCTCTCTCGCTCTCTCTCTCTCTCTGGAGTTGGCCTCATCACGCTTCAGCTGACAGGGCAACCTTGACTCTCACTCAAGTGCAGTTACAGTTCCACTCCCCCTCAGAGGCTCTGCAACTTATTAGTTCGACGTGCCGGCAGCTCTCAGACAGATACAGTCACTTCCGGCTGTCTCGAACTGCCGTCCTTCATCTGCAGGCATATATGAGATGGTCGCTCTACCAACTGAGCCAGACGACCTGCCCATAGGCTAGGAATGTGCCAGTGCTCTTGGACCCTTGGTAGTACGTGGACCACAGGCTGGTGGTACGCGAGCAGCCAGTGGCCAAGATGGCAGTCGCCATCTCAGCTCTGCGGCCACGTCTGAAGAGTGGTGCTTCGAGCTCTGCCAAGCTGTGGACTGTGAGAGCTGGGGATGACCCTCCCGCCCTCCCCTGTGCCTTACCGTGCCAGCAGCCTGGGACGCCCACATCTTTGACTTCTTTGCCATGATCGTGGAACAGAAGCCGGAGACCCAGCTGCCTGGGGCACCTGCGTCTTCAGCTTCTCTTCCGTGATCGCGGAAGAGAAACCGAGGACCCGGCTGACGGCCCGGAAGAAAGTGCCAATGACATCATCAGCACTTTCTTCTGGTGGTACGCAGTCGAATGGAGGCCTGCGTACATGGTACGCGGGCTTCCGAAGGTTGGGAAAGCGTTGCCCTACACAATCCCAGTGCCACATGGGAAAGGCTTTAAATGTTTTCATAGCCACATTAAGCCACTGCTGTATGCATTGTAAGTTTTGAGTGCATCCACACTACTAACAGTATATTTGATCTGGGTCATAATTGATAAACAGTCCATAAAGGTAAAGGTATCCCCTGACAATTAAGTCCAGGGGTGTCCGACTCTAGGGTGTGGTGCTCATCTCCATTTCAAAGCCGAAGAGCCAGCGTTGTCCGAAGACGCCTCCGTGGTCATGTGGCCGGCATGACTCTCCTTGCCACAGCGCGTAGCATGCGGCTGGAACACGGAGCGCTGTTTACCTTCCCGCAAGCGGTACCTATTTATCTACTCGCATTGACATGCTTTGGAACTGCTAGGTTGGCAGGAGCTGGCCAAGCAACGAGCGCTCACCCCGTTGCGGGAATCGAACTGCCGACCTTTCGATCGACAGCTTATGGTTCAGTGGTTTAACCCACTGCACCACCCACTGGCCTTTTGATATTGATAGTCAATATCAATAAGAGAAACAACGGTCCAGTTCAGTTCTAACACCAAACTGTAGCTCAATGCTGTGTGCATGCTTACATACTCTCCTTCGTCCCTCCTTTATACCCAAGGGGAGAAGACTGATACCTTCCATTGACGATTTGAACAAATTACAGTTTCCCATATTGGAACAAAATAGGAAACTGTAGTTTGTATCAAGCCATAAACAGAAGCTTTAAATCTCCTCCCTTTGTCCATGAAGTATAGAGAAAAGGGAAAGGAAGGGGAATGCACCAGTCTGCTCAAGCACATCATACAGAGCCATAGTTTCACATTACTGTACATCTGAACCTGGTCAATACTTCTACTACTACAACTATAAAACTAACTCTGAAACTATTCATAAAAAATAATTTAGCAGCAAGTACAGTGGACCCTTTCTATCCGCGGTTGTGGGATTTAACTCACCGCAGATCCCAGAACCGCGAGGTCCACCATAAAAATGCTGTAAAAAAGAAAAACGCTGGGTTTTTTACTTTTTAGAAGCAAACTGCTGCATGTTCTTGCTTAAACAGGCTGAAATCGCACTCTGAAAGCCTCTTTCAGGTCACGTGACTCCCCCCTCCCTTCTCCCAAGGTCGCCTCAGAATGCATTGCAATGGAGCTATTCAGTGGAGTCCCACTCAGTGAGGCTTACTTCTAAGTAGACATGCATGCAGTAGGAACTGTAAAACAACATAAAAACAATATACAAAATACAATGATAAATAGCAAAAGACTGCATAAAATACGAAGAGCCAAAATAACACTTAATAGTAAAAATCAGTCAGTTCAGTTAGCAGTAGACAAATAAAATAGTTTTGACCTATCACCTAAGGCTTACCAGGGTTGGCACCAATCAAACATCCTTGACAGCGCAATCCTGCGCAAATAACCGGCGGAGCAAGCGCTCCGCCGCCAGAAGCCGTTACAAACGTGCACGTTTGTGACGACTTGGGAGCAGAGGCGGCCGGCGCAAGGCTGGCCGCCCTCACTCCCCGCCGGGACGTCCATGCGGCTGCCAGAGGAAGGTAAGCAATTCCCCGGCGGCTGCATGGGCAGTCCAGGTGGCAAGGGAGGGGGCCATTGGCCGAGCCGGCCTGGGGGGGGCGGGGATAGCATCCGCCATATCCCCGTCTTCCGCCTTGCCAGCTTGGCCGTTACATGGCCTCCTCTGACTTCGCCAGCTATTTAGTTGGCGGAAATCCGAGGGGGCCCATTACGGACTCCCAGTTCTATACTGGGGGAAGGGGATGAATGTCCCTTTTCCCCAAGTAGACCTCCAGGCCGCTGCAGAGCGGCCCTGAGCGAGCCGGGATCCACCCGCCGGATACCTGTGTTGGATTGCACTGTGAGGAAGGAGCTCTATAACAGAGAAGCACAGAGACGCTGTGCCACCAGTAGCCTAACCTCTGAAGATGAGGTCCCCTGGAGAAGATCTCAGCTTTGGAACAGGTTCATACAGGAGTACGTAATGCTTTATATACCCAGGTCCCAAACCATAAAGGGCTTTGAAGGTCAACATCATATTAAATTGTGCCCAGAAGCATGCAGAAAGCCATCAGCAATTTTACAACACGGGATGAGAGCTGTTTTGCTTTAACTCATTCTAGTAAAACCTAGTCACTATAGGAAAATGTGACCTATAGGTCCAGTCGTGTCCGACTCTAGGGTGTGGTGCTCATCCCCATTTCAAAGCCGATGAGCCAGCGTGCGGCTGGAACACGGAGCGCTGTTTACCTTCCCGCAAGCGGTACCTATTTATCTACTCACATTAACATGTTTTGGAACTGCTAGGTTGGCAGGAGCTGGCCAAGCAACGTGAGCTCACCCCGTCGCGGATTCGAACTGCCAACCTTTTGATCAACAGCTCATGGTTCAGCGGTTTAACCCGCTGTGCCACTATATTTTATGCCAAAAGTTTCTGAGTACTCTTCAGCTGCACCCTCTATGTGCAATGCATTGCAGTAATCCAATCTGGATGTTACCAGGGCATGGATAATTGTGGACCGGCTACCTCTGTTCATAGGAGCCACAGCTAGGACACTGTTGAAAGAAAATATTTCTTTACCCAGCATGTAATTGGTTTGTGGAACTCCTTGTCACAGGATGTGGTGATGGCACCTGGCCTGGATGCCTTTAAAAGGGGATTGGACAGATTTATGGAGGAAAAGTCCATCACAGTTTACAAGCCATGATGGGGATAAGCAACCTCCTGGTTGGAGGAGTAGGTTTTCTCTGTGCCAGGTACAAGGGAGTAGCGACAGGATACAGGTATCTTGAGGCATCTGGTGGGGCCACTGTGTGATACACAGTGCTCTTGTTTTATGCTCTTGTTTTAATTGTAATGTGATCTGTTTTCCTTAACTATTAAATGCTGTTTTTACTAGTTTTCGTTAACTGTGTTTTATTGTTTTAAAAAGTGATTTTTTTTTGTATTGTATTTTCTGTAGTGTATTCTTTTTTCATGTTGTAAGCTGCCTAGGGTCCCTTCGGGGAGAAAGGCGGGGTAAAAATACTGTAAATAAATAAATTAAATACAGAAAGCTGGACTAGATGGGCCTTTGGCCTGATCCAGCAGGGCTCTTCTTGGCTCTTATGTTCTTATGAAAGGTGCTTTGCGTCACAGACGTTAGCCAGGCATCCCAAGCAAGGGCTGCACCTAACAGCACTCGTAAATAGCAATCTTGCTCTTTCAGCAGGGCAAAGCCACTGGTTAGAGAAATGATACATAACTATCATCACCAATGAAGAAATAAAAATGGGTTTTGGTCCAGTTATTTAAGAGATCACACCTGAAATGCTAAACAAACCTCTGTTCCCCAGCAACGTTTTTAGTGCTCTCAGCTGTCGTAAATGGAAAAGCTTCACTGAAGAGCCTTTGGGGTTACTATTCCTGGGAGTGAGAAACCACACAGAAACCCTCCTCATCTGATGTGCCAGCAGCAGGCATGGAAAGTGGCCAGCACTCTGGGAAGCTACCATTTTTTGGTCTTGAAGTCTGAAGGGTGGAAGAGGCAGGTTGGGGTGATTTGAGATCAAATCCATCATCATCTTTTGGAACCTGGATGAAACCCCACACAGTGACCGTTTCAAGCAAGGCCTTCAGGAATGTTTTTCATAACTCTCAGTGAAACATAAAGACTTTCATCTTTAAACGGTTGCAGAACTGAAGAGGAAAGCTGGTTGTTGGAAGTCCCTGGAGCGTTTCTGTTTTGATCTCTGCCAGTTCTGGACCCTGTGCTGAATCACCCTGCTGGAAACGCCCCCTTTATGCTCCTCTTTCCAAAAGTCTGCAAGTGTTTTCTTTTTCTTTTCTCTGTTCAAACTACAGTATTCCAATGGGTTTGTCCAAGGAATAGAGGCTTACATTTTTAGGTTAAAATATTCTGACACTCCGTTTCAGATATCAGCATTCTTGGGATATTTCAGGCAGTGCAGCTTCAAAATGCCTCCCCTTAAATTCCTTATCCAATTAACTTCCCTTGGAATTAAGAGGAGGTTGTGTAACGGCCGTGCCAGCCAGAACGGGGATGGGGATATGGCGGCAACCATCCCCGCCCGCTCCCGGGCCGGCTCTGCCAATGGCTCCCCTCCCTCGCCGCCCAGACCACCCCTTTTACCTGACTCCGGCAGCCGCAGGGGCAATCCGGCGGCAGAGTAAGGGCTGCCGGTCTCGCGCTGGCAGCCCTTACTCTAGATGGCACATTCGCGATGGCTTCCAGCTATTTTGCGAGGGATTGCGCTGTTAGATATATAAAAGGAGAGCATAAATAGGCATTCCTCCTGCCTGCAGAAAGATGTCCTCCAGAGAGAAACTTGGGCAGTCAAAGCCTGCAACCCAATTTCTGCTAACTCCAACCAAACACATGCACTCAGTCTCCCTTTTCCAGTTGAAAGCAACGCGGGCGGTGTGTCACAGCCTTACAGGCTGATTCACACTAGCCCTTCCGTGCACGTTTGCTCTACTCTAGCGTCTGTACGTGCGTCTAGCAGTTCTCTGAACGTTTGCCCGCCTTCTTGAAGAAAGCGCAGCTGTGATTGGGTGAAGAGAAATGCGCTTCTCTGATTGGTGAGCTGCCTAGCACCGGGAGCATAAACGCTAGCTTAAACGCGAGCGCAGCAAAAAGATAAACCGAAACCATCTCTCCTGGCTGCGTCGTAAGCTCATGCTGCGTCTGACGCAAGCATGAAAAACGCACGAAAAGACCAAACGTTAAGCCAAAACGCGCACGGAAAGGGCTAGTGTGAATCAGCCTACATTGTCCAACTGCATTGATGCTCTTGTTCAGCCCTAGCGAAGGGTCCTATCAGATTGTTTCTAGATGCCTGGTAAAGCAGACCAAACTCAAGGGCATTTTCCATCTCTCTGCCTCCCTCTGTGTAAGGTTTCCACAAGCTTCCCTCTCCACCCCATGCATATGTGAAAGAGTCATGACTAAAAGAGACCTCAAAAGTCACCTGTTTCATCCTGCTGTCCTGAGGGCTGCTTCAAATATGGCAAAATTCTGGTATAGAAAGTACTTCTGTATAGAAAGGAGTTGAGACTGCATGTAGATCCATCTACACACATTCGTGTATTCTGCTGGTGTACTTGCAACATACACTGCCCTACCATTTTATCTATTTATTTATTTATTTTTATTTCACATTTTTATACCACCCTTCCTCCAAGGAGCTCAGAGTGGTGTACATATTTCCTCCCCTCCTTTTTGTCCTCACAACAACCCTGTGAGGTAGGTGGGGCTGAGAGATAGTGACTGGCCCAAGGTCACCCAGGAAGCTTCGTAGCTGAGCGGGGATTTGAACCTGGATCTTCCAGGTCTAAGTCCGACTCCCAAACCACTACACCATCCTGGTCCTTTAAAATACTCTCTGGGAACTGATGTTTTGTGAGCTCGTTGATCATTCCCTATTCCCAGACACCTCCCCCCCCCCAACACACATACACACAGAACATTTATTTTCACTTGGCTTCTTTGGGGAAAGCTCTGACTGCTAATCCTGTTTGGAACCAGTTTAAGCTTGTGTGCAGATATGACGTTCATGCCGATTTTCTGCCTCAAGCCATTTGTGGATTAGAAAAATGTATCCCAAAGAGTAAGCACTGTAATAAGTACCGGTATTTGAACTGGCTAAAGTTGTAGGGGTGTGTTGTTCCTACCTCATTCCATAACCACAAGGACCTCTTTGCTCTTAAACCACTGGATGTTAATGAATCTAGAAAGAAGAAGAAAAAACCCAGTTCTAAGCTCAGAATCGGGAGAGACAGTTGGGCATAATAAGCAAAGGAAATCTGAATATGCCTGATTGTCAGCAAGGAACTGCTTTTATCCTAAAAGCTCTTGCTTTGAGATCTTGTCTAATCCCTTTTTTTTTTTTTACATACAAACAAACCAAATCCAAATTCTTCACTCACTGAGGAGGCATCGTACACAGGAGTAAGAGGACGAACTTGTCAAGGCACAAGGGAGTGGCGGATCAGGCCTTGTATGTGTTGTCAAAAGATAAAGCATATCTTAGTCCAAAGCGACTATAGAGAAACACTAAAGGTTGTTCGGAGAACAGAGGTGCGGCTCAGAAGTTTCCCTGAGGTAATTGCAAACTGTTTGACTGTCGCTGTGTGTTGCAGTTACTACGCCACCCAACATTCCACTAATGTTTCAAAGCATCGGTAATGCTTACAGAGTAGAAATACATGACATTAGAAACAAAGGGTCTGACTTGCCTTCGAACCATTCTTCCAGAGTGTCGCTGAGTGAAACGTACACAGGATTAAGAATATACTTTATTACGCCTTTCTTCCACTTGTCTTCAACAACTGTGAAGTCTTTGTGTATGTGTGAGAGAGAAACAGTAAAAATTAAGTGTATATGTGCAGTGTTGTTGTTGTTGTTCAGTCGTTAAGTCGTGTCCGACCCTTCGTGATCCCATGAACCATATCCCGCCAGGCCTTCCTGTCCTCCACTATTTTCCTGAGTTCGCTCATTTTCATGTTCGTTGCATCGGTGATGCTGTCTAACCATCTCATCCTTGGCCTTCCCCTTCTCCTTTTGCCTTCAATTTTTCCCAGCATCAGAGTCTTCTCCAGAGAGTCCTCTCTTCGCATTAGGTGGCCAAAATATTTGAGTTTCAGCCTTAGTATCTGTCCTTCCAGGGAACAGTCAGGGTTCATTTCATTTAGGATTGACTGATTTGATCTCCTAGCAGTCCAAGGGACTCTCAGGAGTCTTCTCCAGCACCACAGTTCAAAAGCATCTATTCTTCGGCGCTCAGCCTTCCTTATGGTCCAACTCTCGCAACCATACATTGCTACTGGCAACACCATCGCCCTGACTATGTGAACTTTTGTTGGCATGGTGATATCTCTGCTTTTTATTATGCTGTCTAAGTTTGCCATAGCTTTCCTTCCAAGGAAGTATATGTGCAGTAGCAGAGGCATAATAACAAGGGTGGAGGCCCCAGGCGCAATGCCATGGGAGGGCGCAATGCTCAGGCTCCACCTCAGGATCCGTCTTCCCTTGCTTTGGGCTTGGGGCACTCCAAGCCCAAAGTGAGGGCAGGTGATAGCGCCCGAACCCAGAAGTCACGTGACATCGCCACATGATGTCACATCATCACTGCCGCCCCCCCCCCTTACTGCCTTGCCCCGGGCGCCGGCAGGCATTGTTACGCCTCTGTAGCAGAAACGTATTGCTAACGTGCAAAATGCATTGTCTAGAATAGCAGGGGATAACCTGCACAAAAAGCATACAGTAAGCAGTGCCTGATGTAACTTCTTTTTCATATAGTCATTAAGAGTTGTTTAATCCAGAGCCAGGATGGTGTAGTGGTTTGGGAGTCGGACTTAGACCTGGAAGATCCAGGTTCAAATCCCCGCTCAGCCACGAAGCTTCCTGGGTGACCTTGGGCCAGTCACTATCTCTCAGCCCCACCTACCTCACAGGGTTGTTGGGAGGACAAAAAGGAGGGGAGGAAATATGTACACCACTCTGAGCTCCTTGGAGGAAGGGTGGTATAAAAATGTGGAAAAAAAAATAATCCCTCCCCTGCCCTAGGTAGCATCATCTGCTAAAGGCTGCTTACTGTGGAGTAAAGCCCATTGAACAAACCCGGACTTACTTGACTGCCCGATCAACATGCATCAGATTGGGTTGCACATTTCCTTTCTTCCCAATTCCTTAGAGACCAAGCCATGCAACCCAGGGCACAATGTGCTATGGAAGACAGCAGATGGATTGCACAAGAGGTTTTGTGATCAGGGTGGCACAGGGCTTGAGGAGATTCATACCCAAAAGTAATGCCATGTACAACCAAGAAAATGTTTATTCAACAGTTAATTTCCCCATATTTATTTATTATATTTATAACCAGTTTTTCAACCATGATTGGCTCCAAAAACAGCTTACAATCAAAAATACATGAGAAGATACAACGTAAGTAATTGGGTTATTATGACAAGAGCAGAAGGGATAGTTTGCATCTCATTATTCCAGTTTCATGGTCTTATTTATTTGTTTTGTGTCTTATTATCAATCAATCCACTGTTCTCATCCCCAACCTTCCAGTTTCTTAGCCCCATGGTGTCCTTTTCATCCCAGAAGTGTGCCCCAACTTAAAACAAACTGGACAGCACAGTCTCCTGTGTGTTGCCTTCGCCCCACTGAGTGACTTTGAAGGGAGGGACCCCCCTTCCCTCCAAAGTCTCCCGACCTGCACTTCCCCGCTGGTCACACCGGTGGGGGAAGTTGGATAGGATTGCATTGTCAAGTCTTCTCTGATATTTACCCCTGCCTGTTGGACTCAGAAACACCTTTTAAGTGGTTGTTCTCTTATATGAAACAGGGGGAGAGCAACTCTCCATGTTCATACCAACATAGTGTCTTTTCCAGAGCTATTTGCTGGTGTCTCTCTTCGCTGTGTGCTCATTTGGGACAAGGACAATACATTTTTCATGAATTTTGCTACGAAAAATGACTTTATGAACATTTTTGCTGGAAAGTGGCATACTGTAAATATTTGTGGTATAAATATAAAGTGGTATAGATAGTGGTACAAATATTTTATTAATAATATTAATAGTAATAATAATATTAATAATATTCAAAACCCATTCTGAAATAATACAGAAGATACAATCACAATAATACATATTATTGGTTGGAGAGATTCAGACATAAGTGTTGTGTACTGCCTCACTAAGGGGGTGAGACAGAACTGGAGGAAACAGTTTCGTTTTTACAGCAGAAGTCTGCATGAGCCTGTATGATATGAGTTCCCCAACCGCTTAAACCAGTAACAGTTCTCAGTTAAGCAATACGTTATTTCTCTAATTGAAGTACAGTATTTCTTCCCTCCGCTCTCCCAGTGAGTTACAAGCAATAAATGGTTGAGTTATTAGAACTCTGGTGTGTACTGCTGCTCTCACATATCCAATCAGAAGAAGCAAGAAGAAGTGGGTATAGAGACTCATTTCAACGGACTCCTGTTCATAGATAACCAAGAACTCCTACACCAGTCCGGGGTGATGACAGGTACTAGAATTGAGTTGCAGGGCAAATTGAAATTTAGTTAGTCTAGGCTGCAATCCTATCCACATTTACCTGGGAGTAAGCCCCATAGGCAATAAATAATGGTACTTACTTCTGAGTAGACAGGGATAGGATTGGGCTCCTAATCTCACCTGTGAATGGTAATAACTCCAAATGTAAACCAGGCGTTCCCAACCAGTGGTACCCCTAGGGGTACGCGGGCTGCAGGCTGGGGGTACACAGATGCTGTCCCTTATCAGCTGCTGCAATCAGCAGCTGATAAAGGACAGCTGATTTTTTCGGGGTTGCGGCATGGGCAGGCGGGTCCTCCCGCCTGTGCTGCAACCTGGAAAAGAAGGCAACCTGGAAAAGTAGCCTTTCCCTTCAGGTTGTGGCACGAGCGGGAGGACCCGCCCGCCCACGCTGCAACCCGAAAAAGAAGGCTACAGGCCTTCACTGTCCCCTGAGGCCTTCACTGTCCCCTGAGGCCTTCACTGTCTCATGTGCCCTCACGAGATTTGGGCACCGCCATCTTGGATCTTGTGAGATTTCGCGAGATCCAAGGTGGCGGCGCCGAGAAAAGGTAGGATGCAGGCCTGTACTGCAGGGGACAGTGAAGGCCTTTAATTAAGTACAGGGGATATTTGGACCGTGTTGGGGTACAAATGGCGACAAAGGTTGGGAACCCCTGATGTATACTATTCTAGTAGATTTGGTAAATGTTGGGGTTATGTGTTTAATTCTGCAACTCTTAATGCTAAAAACAATATGGAGGACGATCACATGTTATTGCTGATTTTCTTTCTGTATTGTTTTTGTGTCTTTTTTATTGTTACAAAACATAAACGCAAAAAAAAAAGGCAGTTCTGAATGACAAATATATGGAATCATCACTCAGAGCAGTCTCTGGACCTTTGCAATCACAGCTTTGGTTAATATTGCAGTATGTTCTCGAAGTAGCCTAGTTTTTTAATTCTGGAAAGAAGAATGTACAGTACTTTATATTATATGTTACTCTTATGTATTTATTTATATTCCACCTTTCTCCTTCAGTACAGGAGATGTTCAAAGCAACTGATAATCACAATGAAAATCACAATGAACAGTAAAGTCCAAATTAAAAAAAAACAATTACTAAAAGCAGCAAAGCATACTCTTCAGAACATATCAATTTTGGGCCTAATTATGGCACAGATACACCCATGTAACTTTGTGCCGCCATATTGCCATGGCTGGTGCAACTCTCTTGGTAGAGTGACCAAAACTGGGCAGCGTCAAGGACATGTTATCAGGCTTGGTCTGAAACCTAAAACCCCTCAGACCCTACTCTTGACCCCTACACTGGTGTAAAGTTACACCAATATGGGGTGAGTAAATTAAAATACTCCTACTACTGAATTCAATGGGGCATCAAAATGCAATACTCTCACAGAATGCAAGGTACAATGTCTGTGAGAGGGACCTGTGTGGAAGAAGAAATCTGTACCACTGTCTGAGGGCATGGAACCGATTATCTGCGAAATCTGCACTGCAAACCCACCAACAGCATCACTGCGCTGAATATTAGTGTTCAATTTAGTATGAATATGCAAATCTAGAGAGGCCTTTCAGCTGTTACTCATTACCAGAGCCCATCCCTTTTTAGACACTGAAGTAGAAAGAGATGGCTGCATTAAAAACAACAATACCATCTTGAATTCATAAACCAAGCAACAGCACACTGCTCTGGTGTCTGAGGGTGGCCTTTTAAGAACCAGTTGTTGTTGTTTTAAATACAGATCAGTCTATCCACACAGTCATTGGGACTCCAGCTAAAGGGCCAAAACAGATGTGACATTAGGAGATCCATCATCAGGTTTCCTGACTTTAAAAAAAAAAATAATGTATATATCTGTATGTATTTCTATTCCAGCTTTCTACCGAGCATTCAAGGTAGACTTACAACAGAAAATAAAACACAAAGGAGATGATTGGTTAGGAGAAGAGTTGTGCGTGTGCAACAGAATCCGCAGTGAAAAAGTTAGGGAGAACAGCTGTGCTGGTCTCAGGATGGGGGGGGGTCTCAAACAGGGACAACCCCCCATCCTGCATTGCATTATCCACAGAATGGTGACATTGTAGCCTAGGAATTTCGAAAATTTCCTCAACCCTGGTCAGACTGGGCTTTCTGGTTCTTCTTCTTGTCCATCATTTATTTAGTGCCTGAAATTCTGTTGGGCACCTTACAGATCATTGCTCAGAGCAGCTCCTAGCCTAGTAAACACTTTCCAACTGCTCACTACAGGATATACTAGAGAAGCTGTACAGGTAAAAGTGCTAGTTTTGACTTTTAAAGCCCTTTACGGCTCGGGTCCAGGGTATTTGAGGGACCGCCTCCTTCCTTATAATCCGACCCATACTCTGAGGTCATCGGTGGGGGGGGGGGTCCTGTTAGCCGCCTTGAGTGCCCTTGCTGGGAGAAAGGTGTGGTATAAATCCTTTAAATAAATAATAAATAAATAAAAGGGCACACGTTGATTTTGCCACTGAATGGCCACGTCCATTCTGGCTAATAATAATTGATCATCTTATCTTTTAAATTACCTAATTCTGTTGTTAAGCATGAGGCAGTGAGTTCCACAGTGTAAAATCTTGATGCATGAAAACGTTTTCTCTGCTTTAAACAAGCAGGGTGAAGCTCCTCTATGGATGGACCATGGCACCCAACCCTGCCTGCCTGCTGTTGTAAGTACTTACTTTTGTTTAAACTATTAATTTGTTTGGGTTGTACCATGAGAAGACCCAGATTTCCCCCTCCTCAACCCAATCCGGGCTCATGAAAAGTTTAAGATCCACCACCATTAGAATCCAGCATACAGTATAGTCTGTTGTTTAGAGAGTACGCTCCTTCATCTCAGAAGGGAACAGTTTAGTGGACTCCTCCTCCCACAGGAGCTGGCATGAGCCCAGACTGCCCATCTGAACAGGGTCTGAAGTCAGGTAAGGGTGCACAGGTGACCATGACTTCTATGAGGTACAATGGTGACATAATCTAAAAAGGGCACAAAAGATTAAGCTGAGGATGCTCTTGGTCCTTGACCCTTACTCTGACCAAGTGACTGGTGCAGTATCAAGACCTTCTCCACCTTTCAGGGAGAGAAATGCAATGGCAGATGGGAACTAACATCCAGCACAAGTACGATCAGGGCCATGTAATGCAATCCTATACATAAACAAGTATATGTTTATGTATAGCACAGCCTTCAATGGGGTTTTACTGCCATGTAAGTGTGCATAGGATGCCGCCTAACAGCCCATATCCTCAAGATATGTCAGCGTATATAATGCAATGATGGCCCTGCCGGTGCAGAAGCCCACCTGCTGATGGATACGCTACAGATGCCAATGTGGCACTGGAAAAACACTGCACCAATGTAGCTTGGATGCCAGCCCAGAGGCCAAAATGGGGAGAAGATTGGGGCATAACATGGGACGAGGAGCCCGGCCAACTTGGAGCAGCTGAAGAAGCAGGACAGACAGAGCAGCCAAAGACCTGAGGGCTGTCATCCTTGCAAAGCCAAGTCGTTTCTTCCTGTTCTTGGCTTTGCGCAGCCAAAGATCGCTGAGCCTGGGTGGTGTGGTGAGCTGCGGTGGGCTTCTCCACACCATGGTGTCATCAATGGACGTCACCTGGTGCGGCCCCAACTCCAGCACCCCCTTAGCAACGCCCCTGACAATGAGGGAGATGAGGCTGAGATATAAGCAGGTTGGCTAAGGCCACCTAAAGGGTTGATGGACAAGGTACCAGACTACACCACTATTTGAACCTTTAATGTAGAGAGAAGCTCCCTCTTCATTGTTTCTGGTGAATATTACCGTATCTGGCATGCATGCAGCAAAAAAGAGAAAAGACCAGCTATGGTCCAAAGACATGGGGTTTTAATGTGCCTTTCCATTCCAGTATCTTCCCACAACTAAAAATACAAACTTCCTGGCTCAGAGTTCAAATTCTTAGCCATTGTGCTGCAGATTGAAATCAGCAAGGTTTATTTACACAATATAGGGGGGGGAGGAGAAAAGGCGGGGGCTAAGAACATTGCAGCCCCACCCACTCCAAAATTCACCAGCTACCATGAAATGAGTTTCCTGTGATTTTTCATTAAACTCTGTAATATCTTTGGGACGCAATCCTCACATAAACCCAAATTATTCTCCCATTACTATTGAGATGTTTTTGATGTGGTCCAGTTTCAGTTCAAGAACAGTAAGAATGGCCAATGGTTCAGCATTCAGCTTAAGCCACTCAGTTTGCCTTAAAAAACAATTAAAGATAAACTGTACTTCTGACTATGCAACCACATAACCGGTAAAATGGAAGGTTATTGGATATACATGATAAAAAAAGAACAACATTATAGCCAGAGCACCCAGGATTAATTCTATTATATCAAGGCATTTTCATTGGTCCATTATGCTTCAAAAGACTTAGCTTTAGCGGACAACCTAATTCAAAAAATTAACATTTCTGTTTTACTCAGTAAAACACAGGCTTGCAGTGCATCTTGACTAGGCAAACATGAATTTAATATTCTATATACCAGGTTTCCAAACATCTGTTCAAAGTGGTTTCCAACAAATGACTGGAGGCACATGATGAAGGCCAAAATCCAGTCTAAACTTCCGGCACCAGAACAAGCACTCCGGTGCCGGAAGCGGTCGCAAACATGCCATAAGGCACGTTTGCGCCTACTTTGGAGTAAGGGAGGTAAGGTCCCTGCCAGTGGCCGCATGGGCAGTCCAGGCGGCAAGGGAGGGGGCCATTGGATGAGCCAGCCCGGGAGGGGGCGGGGATGGCGTCGGCCATATACCCCCGTCCCCACCAGGCCAGCTTGGCCGTTACACGGCCTCCTCCTACTTCCGCCAGCTCTTTAGCTGGTGGAAATCTGAGGAGGCCAATAGGGCTGGCCCCGGTTTACACCTAGGGGAAGGGGCCAAACGCATAGTGGTCCGGAGCTGGAATGCAATCCGGCGGGAGGCCCTGGACCTCCGGCCGGATCTTTAGTTAGGATTTGGCTGGAAGTTAAGCAAGTCCAGTCTTGGAATCTACTTGGAGGGGGGGGGGGGTTGCCTGCAAACTGTTGCTCCAAGTTCTTTGGAGGAGGTGTAAGGGTGATCAATATCCAGCTAATTTTAAATTCTACCGTACTGTATCCCAATAAAGCCTATAGCAGTAGCTGCAATTCCTTCAACATAGCAATGTTCTCTGTGGATGAGAGCTGGCAGTGGTGTCTGCGCTGAACAGGAAGCTCCGTTGGACAGACACAGAGGTGGGTGTTTGAGACCTTATTTAGAGCTCTGTGGTGCAAATTGCAGCCATGTGTATTGGCAGCCCCTCATTTACCAAAACAGCAGCGACGGGAGCTTTCCGGCCGCTCAGCAAGCATGAGATTTCCCATGGAGGTTTGTACGGCCATCAGTCCTTGTCAGATTTCTTCCAGAGACTGAAGAAGCTTCATGTTATATTTCAACATGCCTGCCACAAAAAAAAGGATATGGACTTATGGAGAGATTCTTATCCAAATCACCAAGAGGAAGATCCTGCAGTTAGTTATGCCACTGGAGTCAGATGGGGGAGTCTAGATTTCCATCAGGATAGTTTAGTCATGAAACCACACCTTTTGCTTGCCCTCATAGTTATTGACTGTCAATTTTTAAAAGAGATTTTTAAGCATCTCTATATTTTATTCATTTATTTATTTATTACAGTATTTCTTTACCGCCTTTCTTTCTGCCTAATTATACAAATTATATATTTGTGTAATGTTGCCATTATCGTTTAGATACGCTAGAATCTCAAGCTAGAATAATTTTAACAAAATCCTTTCCCTGAAGTGAAATGTTTCAACAAAAGCCTTCTTTATCTGATGTTTGATTCAGGATGGAATAGGAGCCTTTCCCGTTTGCTGCAGCAGCTTTGCATCTCGCAGTCTATGCACCCTTACCTGTGAGCAATCTCCACTGAACTCAATAGGAGTTACTTTTGAGTAGACATGTCTAGGATTGCAGTGTCAGTCAATTGCGGGCCCAATCCTAACCAACTTTCCAGTGCCGATGCAGCTGCAATGAAGCCCTGAGGTATGCGAACAAACATTCCCTTACTTTAAGGAGGCCTCCATGACTCCCCCCCCCCCGGGCATGGCTACATCATCGCTGGAAAGTTGGACAGGATTTGGCCCTACCTTACAGTCCTATCCTGCCGTTAAGTACTTTTGCTCCTCCTCGTAAGAGGCGCCGATGCGGAGGCCGGAGCAGCTCACTCGCCTAGGACCTGCACCGGACCGGACAATCGAGGTAAGTCCTAGGCGGCTGGTCGGCGGGAAGGCGTGCTGGGGTGGCGAGGGAGGGGGCCATTGGCCAGCCCAGCCTTGGAGGGGGCAGGGATATCGGCGCTGATATCCCAAGCCCCTTCTGGGGCTGGGCCAGCCTTACATGGCCTCCCCAGATGCTAAAGAGCTGGCGTGCATCCAAGGAAGTCCATTTTGGCCTCTGGTGCTTACACTGGGGGAAGGGGACAAATGTCCCCTTCCCTCGAGGTGAGCCAGGGCCACTCTGGCACAGCCCGCATCCTGTGCAGGATGCAGCGGCCGATCATTTAGGCCGGCCGCCGCAACTTGCACAGGATTGCGCTGTGAGTCAACTGCATAGCAGCATACAGACTTTCATTTTGGAAGAAAGTAGGCCTTTGCCTTGCTTTAAAATGATGTGTGAGCTCAATGGCACAAGTATGGGTGTGTCACACAGAAGCAGACTGGAGCCATCACAGTATTTTAGTAAAATTTTGGATCACATATGATGAAATTTAAAAGAAAGCATTTGGTGAAAAGTCTGGGATGAGTCAATAGGAAAAAGCTTACTTGAAAGAAAGATCTACTGTTTTACGTTTAAGTCGCTTGTTCAGCATCATTGTGGTATTAGATGCAGGGTCAAGTCTCAACACAAGGACAAAATTACAGCTGCAAAAATGAGCACAAGCATTGCTCAATCCACCACAATTGAACAAAGTCAACAGACAGACAGACAGACAGACAGACAGACAGACACACACACACACACACACTTCATTATCCTTCTAGTAGTGCCAATATGTGGCATATCGAGAACTGCTTAACTAAAACTATTGCTGAAATAAACATTCCCTAAATTTGGAATACAACTAATTTCCCAAATACAAAACCATTGCATTCAAATGCAACTTTTCTTACACATTTCCATTGAATTTTCAATTTTCCATATTTTACGATGTTATAAAATGTTACAAATGTTTTTGTGAGAAATGCCACCGTGAAATTTGGTGTTCAAGGCTGCCATTGCAAACACCAATGAACACTAATCTAGACTTTTGTGACTCTTTACCATTGCAGTGAAGAAACATGCAAATTTTGAGTCATATTAATTGCAAATTAATTTCATTTCCAAATAGTATACTGATTTTCCCAGAGAAATAATTATTACGGAGAGAATTTTGTTTTTGCATCACTAGCCCTTGCACTTGTCTTTGACGATGGAAGTCTTCCACAACCCTCTTAGTACTCAAGATGTACATAGCTATTGCCATCAGACTTGCTGCTGAAGTTTGAAATTCACAGGTTTGGAAGCATCGATATTTCAGCAATTCTAAAGTCTAGACCAGTGATTTTCAACCAGTGTGCCACGGCACATTGGTGTGTTGCGAATGGTCTGCAGGTGTGCCACGGGAGTTTGGGGGTCATTTATATGAGTATGGCCATTGGGGGAGATGTGAGCCTCTCACTGGCAGCAAGGTGTGCCTTGTCGATTGTAAAAAAAAAAACACCTGATGGTGTGCCTTGACAGTGTTAGCGCCTTGTCAGTGTGCAGTGAGATGAAAACCGCTGGTGGTCTAGACTTTTGAAACTTTGCATGTTGAGGGCTAGGAATCATGGAACTTCAGAAATACATTCAGAGCAGTATTGGGCTGAGAGAGAGGGAAACCAGTTCTCCAAAGCCAACCCGCTGCTCTGTTGTCAGGATGGCGAGACAGCCACATCATCCAGAAGACCAGGGTGTGTCCTAGAGAGGCCAAGAGCTCAGAGCCCCAAGCAGAGTGTCTGCAAATCCCTGGTGCCGGCACCAGCTTTTTTTTTTTTCCCCACAGAAATACTGTAGTTGCTGAATCTGGCGACAGGGGAGCCAAGCCACGTGCGTGCTAAAGTCAAGCTACCGAGGTTTCTCTCCAGTGGGCGTGAGAGAGAGAGACAGAGAGAGAGAGAGAGAGAGTTCTTCCTCAACTAAATCTGGATGGCTGCCCAGGTGGGCTTGTTTGGCAAGGCAAAGCAAGCTTTGAAGGCGGCTTTCAAGTTGCTCTGACTTTCAGGGCAAACCTTTCTAAGCAGCGCCCCGCTCTTTGGCCAGGGCTATTCAAATCTGTCCTCCCTTCCGATGCGGGCTTCTCAGGCCGGCGGAAAGAGGAAAAACGAACGTGGCTCTTGGGCTGGGAGCGAGGAGGACACTTGTTTGGTCAGAGGCCCGGCGGGCGGCCAAAAGAAGTGGAAGGAGCGCGCGCCGAGGGAGGCAGGCAGGCAGGCAGGGTGGACTACTGGCAGTTCCCTCCCTCCACTGCTGCGCCCCAGGTAGCTTGTCCCACACGACCGGCGGCACCGCCGTCGAGGTGGGGCGGGGAATGTCGCCTGAAGGGCCCGCCCCTTCGCTGCTGGGGGCGGGACAGGCGAGCGAGCGAAGGCGCCGCTGCAGCCGCCTCTGCCCAGAAGCGCTCTAGCAGCGGCCCGAGAAGCCGCGCAGCTGCCGCAGGTAGACGCCGTGGGAAAGGCGTGTCGCTGACGGGGAGCAGAGCAGCGGGGCCCCCAAGCCGGTGCTCGCAGAGGCAGCCCTTCCCCTCTCAGTGCCTGGGCTGGAGCTACTGGGCTGGCCTGGGCGGCTTTTGCCTGAGGCAGGCGTTACTCGCCTTTCGTCCCGGGGAGGAGGAACCCGACCCGGAGGGAGCTTTCGGTAGGGGAGCGAGAGCGGGAACCGGCTGGGGCTGGAAGAAACGTCTCTCTCTCTCTCTCTCTCTCTCTCTCGGTTCTCCACCTGCAGCCTGCGAAGGATGCCTGGCCAGGCTGGCCTTCCTGGCTGGGTTGCTATGATGGCAAAGGCGCCCTCTGCGAAGCCTTCGTAGACGGTAGCCTAGGAAAGAGCCGTCCCATGGTGGTGGCCGTCAACAGAGAGCGCCCCTAGAAACCTTATCTGGCGTGCAAGCAAAGTAACTGCATGGTCCGGGTCCTAGGCGTGTCTTCTCAGAAGTAAGGCCCCTTGTGTCCAATAGCCTTACTCCCATGAAAGTGTTACAGGGTTGCAGCCTTGTAGAATGAAGCACTTGGGTAATATGCAGGTGCTTTTTTTTCCACTTAAAACGGTAGAGGGGAGTTGGTGCATGCTTGGCTTTCAAGCTGCACTTGAGCGCCCTCCAGATTGTGTTCTTTGCCCCCTTGGCTCCATTGCACTCAACAGGTGTCTGTCTTGCAGGGCGCGGTACCACTTAGTGGGGCAGATGCAGGAGAGCCCGCTGTGAGGGGCAGCATGTATCCGGAGGATGGCTGAGTCTGGCCAAGGCTGTGCTACAACAACCACTACCCTACGTTGGCTTCCCCGGAGCCAGAGGAGAGGAATGATTGCTGCGTGGGGAACATTGGCTTGCTTTTTCCTGGTGGTGACTGTCAGCAGTCTTTCAGCAGCCAGGTTGCCGATTTCAGACCTCGAAGACAGGTTTCCAAGGGAGCCATCAGGTAAGGAAGGTTGTGGGGTAGGAGGAGGAACTACAACTGTTGTCATTTGCCATCAGTCCCATGCCGCATTGATGGCTTCCTTTGCTAGTGACCTTAAGAAGTACCTGAAGTACCCTACCTACCTCTGATGCACCTTCCTCTCCTTGTGCAATTGCAATCTGGCACTCTTCCAGGTAGAATGGGAGTTGACTGGACTAGAAGTTGTTCTAACAGCAACTTGGCTTGTTACAGCAAAGGCGGCCGGGGGGGGGGGGGTTGTCATGGTTCAGTGACCAGTGCTACAACATTGGCTACTGTTAGCTTTCTTCCTGTCTTGCCTTCATGGTTGTCATTTTTCCTGTTTCCAAAGTGGGGGGGGGGGGGAGAACCTCACATGTTACAGCTGGAGTTGATATGTGATGAACATTAATGGTCAGTGGTTGTGAAGATCGCTGTTTGCGATGCAGCACAGTTGACGGTGCAATTCAGGAATATTGTCGGCAAGCACTTTAAAGCTGTTGCATGTGATACATCAAATAGTGTGTAACATATGAGCAAGCCTTAGATGTTTCTTTGACTGAAATGTTCCCCATGTCTGACTCCAGTTAAGACTGAGCTCCAGCTGGTAACTGCTCTTTAGGGCTGGGGGCTTTGCACCCTTTCATTCAAGTGACAAGATTGCCCCTAAACCAAAAAGTCATATATATGACATCTTAAAGCCGAACGAATGTTGTTGTAGCATAAGCTGTTGTGGATCCATGAGTGGACTGTTAGTCCACAAAAGCTTATTCTCCAAAGAATGTTAGGCACCTTAAAAAACTTTTAACATGTCTACAAGACTCTGTTGTGTTTATTGTCACAACTAAGATGGATACCCCTCTGGAATTTGTCCCCTTGACAAGGACACAGTCCAACTCTGTTCCAAAGGACAGAAGTTGTTGCTTTTTCCTCAAGAATATTCTGCACTGTCCCCAGAACATGCATTCCCTGGAACACTTGCAACTACTGCTGACTCTCCCATAAGCATTTCCATTTGAAGCTGCTGCTGGCCAAGGGCAAACTCTCTACCATAGTAGGAGCCCCTCCAGCGGGAGTTCCAGCTGTAAACAAGTGGCAGGCTACCAGTGTGTGAATAATATACCCAGTTACTTATGGCTACCCAAAAAAATGCAGTCTGTGTGTCTCCTCTCTTGAAATAGTGGATGTTCAGACCACACAAAAATAATATCCATAAATAAACATTTGAAAACCCTGAATTGGAAGAAACAAGACCACCCCTTTATTCATTTTTCCAGTCTTACTGCAATGAGCCTACTGTGATTTGTGGTGTGGTGTCTTGTATTCCAGGGCTGTACTGAAGCAATTGACAAGCAGGAGGAGCGAGTATAGTAATTGCTGTTCGGAGACACAGGCATTTGGGCTAAATGTAATGCCCAACTGCCTCTGTCTAGTATAAGATCCATTTTTAAGTGGCAAACTCTTTGTAGAAAAGTAGCTTAAATTGTTAAAATATTGCGAGAAAGTTAATTAGGATCTTCTAGTTTGGCTTTTCACTGGTAAAGAGAAATAGAAGAAAAATTTCACACACAAAAAGTTGTTTGAAAAGTGTTGGTATGAAGTGTTGGTTTTGCTCCAGTATTCCTCAGTTGCTGTCTGAATCTGTTTCAAAAACAAAGAAAAAAATACCTATAATGGAAGGTAGGACCACTTTCTTGTGCAAAACTTCCATCCATGTCCAATTTCCATTGTTAAAGGAAGAGTTGAAACATGTTTGCCAAAAAAGTGACAGAGGGGATAAATGTGCTCCATAGAGATTCAGGCTGGGGGCATTACTTGCATACCCCTTCTGGTTGAAGCTATAAATCACACAGACCTGGTTTTGTTTTCAAGGAACTTTTAATAAGACTCTAGATTCTTCATGTAAATTGTTTGGCTCATTTTCCGTGATTTATAGGGCAACGTCTTAGCAACTTCATCAAAGTAGGTGCACTTTGGGTATAAGAGGAAATGAGTAGCTTGTGTTGCAAAACATACCAAGAATTCACTAATACTGTATAATCAGACCTTTTTCATATGCTATAGGGCAGTGGTTCCCAAACTGTGAGCCGTGGCTCCCTAGGGAGCCACGGAAAGCAACCAGGGGAGCCGCGGAATCCTCACAAAAAAATCCACCACCCTATACAATGCATAGGATTGTAGCCCTAATGGAGAGCTGCGGCCATTGGCCCAGTAGGTCAAGGTAGCCACCGGTCAAAAAGGTTTGGGAACCACTGCTATTCATTTATTAGATTTCTATTCCGCTTTCTCCCCCCATGGGGGGGACTCAAAGCGGCTACAGCTGCTATAGGGTCATCTTCCTTCCTCCTACTGGGCCATGCTTGTTTCCAGAGTTGCTTGGGTTTAGTTGAACTGAAATCTGTAATCAGAGCTCTTTTAAACTAAGTTATGTCATTTTTGTAAACGGTTTGCTCTTCAGGCAGCAATGTTGTGTGTCTTTGTCTGGAAGTAAGTCCTGTTGAACAAAAGCAGGACTTACCGCTGAGTAAGCATGTTTAGGATTGCACTGCATGAATCTTAGCTCTCACACTGCTACTGCTGTTTTAATCATTAGCAAAACTCATGGTGACGTTCATCGTTAACAATTCTGTACATGAATGGGGTAGTATCTTTCAGCATGTAATGGAAGAAGGGCCCAATGGAGATGTCTTGGATTAAACCTATGGAATCTACACAGGCTCTGCTGGCAAGAGTATTCTTTTACTTTCTATTTTCAACAAAAGAGACCTCTCCGGCTTTATGGATTAGGTGTCAAAAATCTCAGCCATTATAACACCGTATGGGCCTCTTTGCACATAATGTGTACTCTTAAAAATGATATACGCTTAAACGTCAATGTAGCACATAGTTGTACCTTACAGGTATGCTCTTGAGGGAACCAGGATTGACTGTGGCTCCCTGTCAAGCATTCACTAGGTCAGTGGTTCCCAAACTGGGAGGCGCGGCTCCCAGGGGAGCCGCGGAAACCAGCTAGGGGAGCCGCGGAGTGCCATGGAATCCTCACGGAAAACAGTGCAATGCCAATTGGCAGGCATCAACATAATGTAATGGGGAGCCACGGCCAATGGTCACCAATGGTCAAGGGAGCCACAGGTCAAAAAAGTTTGGGAAACACTGCACTAGGTCAATGGTTTTCAAAGTTTCCCCCGCAACTTGAGTGTTTGTGGGGGTGGGGCCAGCAGCGGCGGTGATCCCGGGGATCGCCGCCAGCACCGAGAAAAACACCCCTGAAAACGCCATTTTTTGCCTTACCGAGGCTGGGGGTGGGCTTCAGGGAGGCTTGCGTGACCTTTTGGGAGTGCCCGAAAATCACCGTTTTTCAGTGATCCGAGGATTGGGGAGGCCTGCGGAGGGTCATGCAGGCCTCCCCAAAGCCCCCCAAGCCTCGGTAAGGCAAAAAACGTTTTCGGACACTTTTGCGGTGGCAGCAATCCCCGGGATCGCTGCCACCATGCTGTCCCTGCCCCTTAAAGGTGCAAGGGACGGTTTTTGTTCTCAATGGTGGGTCACAAGCCACCAATTTGAGAACCACTGTACTAGGTGGAGGAATCAGGGTTTGCTGCTACGTGGTGTGTAAAATGACCCACAGATTAAGCCTTACATGGGTGCAACTGATGTACTTTGGTACAAATGGATGCAACTGAAGTATAGCAAGTCCTCACTTAAAGTTGTTGATAGGTTCTTGGAAACTGCAACTTTAAGTGAAACCAGTTTTACTGTGGGCGAATTGATATACGTCAACAAGAGTTTACAGCATATTTCTGGTCACAAACGCATCACCGAACTTCTAAATAAAGACCAAAAACACTTCTTATATTAAACATTGAAATGAATGTGAGCTTTCCAGGCCAGAGAAAACCCACGCAGACATGGGGGGAATGTTCAAACTCCCCACAGACAATGGCCCCAACCAGGAATTGATTTTTTCCCTCAGCAACTTTAAAATGAAACAACTTATAATAAACTACTTTAAGTGAGAACTTGCTGTACTTTGATCATTGGTACTTACTTGGATGCAAGATTTGCCTAAGATTGGGGTGAAATAGTGCACTTCACTGAGCATGTGAACTGGCATAGCCCAACTGGAATAGTGGATCCCATGAAAGAGGGGATATCATTAAATTGACGTCACTCCCATTCCAGTTGTTCATAATATTGTACTTAGAACAGAGGCAAGATTACAATCCATGAAGATCACTATCGGGTGTGTGTGTGTGTGTGTGTGTGTGTGTGTGTGTGTGTGTGTGTGTGTGTGTGTGTGTGTGTTGGCACAGAAAAATGGCTAGTAGTGGGTTTTTTAAAGCAAACTTGTGATGTTTAACCAGTCATTCCCTATTTTTGAAGTGTGTAAAAATGGTCTCCCAAGAAAAGATTCTATTGAATGAGTTGTATAAAGAAGATAGAAATCAGGAGCCAAGCAAAACACGCGTGTTTACTTTTAAATCTGTAAATTGCACAGTCACAAGCAAATACTTTCTCCTGGTCAAATGGGCCGTGGGGCATTGGTTCATTACTGAGGCTTGTTGTTCAGCAGCGTTTTGCGTTTCACCGTCCAATACCTTATTTTCCATAAAGGGGCTTGGAAGCATTTTTCCCTAGTGATCTAATTCTCCACACGGGGCTGTGAAGGTTGTAACAGCTACTGCCTTGTGCTGCTGCTCAGCGACATAAAACACACATTGAAAGGGAGGCATTCTGGAGGTATGTGTATGTTTGCTAATATGAATACTAGCTATTAGTGGAGGTAGTGCAAATTTTAACATCTCTACAGGGAGGTGTTCTGCTGCTAGCAGGAAGAAGGCAGATGGTGGGGCTGTTGCTGAATAGAATCCAAACTGAAAACACTGGGGGCCTCATCTGGGCTGAATTTCTCTCCTCTCCTTTTCTCAGGACTGCTTCAAGAAGAACAATGTCATTTTTTTTTTATGAATGAAAGTGGAGAGGCAAGGCAGAATTGACCGTGTATGTCATTCACTAGCAATGGCAGAGATGATTAGGGAGGTCAGTGAACTCTTTTGCAGCCTTGAGCATGTGGTCACTCTATTCAGCAGCCACAGAATAGATGTCTGGATAAAAACGTTCTGGCAATTTGCATTAGTATTCAGATAAAGATATTACTTGGGACGATTGGTGAATGTCAAGTAGTGCTGACTGTGTTGTGGAACCGCAGACAGATAGAAATAACATTAACCACTGCGAAGAAGGTGAATGAGGTGTCCTGTTGCACTCATGCTGCGACTTCCACACCACGTATTTTCAAAGCTCTTTTAGAGAGCGGTCTCCTCGTCCTGTAAGGAAGGCTCATTTTCCTGCACATTAAGGGCTGAGTCGGATTAGATACTTAAGATGACATTTTTGTTTACACATATTATAGTCCCTTGTCTCTGCAAATGCAGAAGAGGGAGGAAGGGGCAGCCATTGGAACTGTGTGTTAAAGCTATTTTAAGCTAGAATGGATTTGGACGTTAAAACAAGTGATGAAAAGCAGAGCACTGATTACTTGCACTTCTGCTGTAATGTGCAAAGTGAGGGCTCACGGGTGGTGAGATCTGTGAGCCAAATCACCATGGAACTCATTGCAGTGTGATCTGCTCCACACGTTGTGTCAGAAATAGGGGCAGCTACTGCTTTTGCTTGTTGTAATAACTAACTTGGTCAAAAAGCATTTAATACTCCCATGTTAACCAAGTGGCGCAATGTGCTATTTCCACATATGGTTTCTCTATCATATACTCCTATACCTCTTCTAGTTATGGTTTTGTTTTTTTAATCCAACAACCACTATTTGTGATGATAACGTTTGGTTCTTATGGAAGAATTCCCCTTTTTTTAAACACTCAGAAAAGAAAAACCCAGTCATTTTGATTAACTCTTAAAGTTGTAAATGGAAATGTATCGCTCTGCCCAGTGCAGATGCAATTATCTCAGAATTGGTGTCTTAAATTCATTTCAGAAGAGATTGTGCAGTATAAGGTCTGTGCATATCGCCATGAAATGCCTGGTGGTCATTTCATACAAAGAAAAACAAAAAAGCAAAAGGACTTCCCCTTAATTCAGGTGTGGCCAGTGGTGCGTTTGCCCAGCTTCGGTTGGTGCGCCAGCTGCGGCTGTACTTGAGTCGATCGGACCTGACCACGGTGGTTCACGCCTTAGTGACTTCAAGACTGGATTACTGTAATGCGCTCTACGTGGGCCTGCCCTTGAAGACGGTTCGGAAGCTGCAATTAGTGCAGAATGCGGTGGCCCGGATGGTTGCTGGAGCTAGGCGGTTTGACTCTGTTAAGCTGCTGCTTCAGCAGCTGCACTGGCTGCCCATTCGTTTCCGAGCCCAATTCAAGGTGCTGGTAATGACCTTTAAAGCTCTTCACAGTTTGGGTCCAGAATATCTGAGGGACCGCCTTCTCCCTTACATTCTGGCCCGCTCGCGTAGGTCATCTGAGGGGGCTCTCCTGCGAGTGCCACCTCTATCGCAAGTTAGGGGAGTAGCAACACGTGGGCGAGCCTTCTCTGAAGTGGCGCCACAACTGTGGAACTCCCTGCCAGGGGATCTGAGAACCACCCCCTCCCTCATGACTTTTCGACGAGAGCTCAAAACGTTTTTGTTTCGTCTAGCGTTTGGGTGATGGGTTGTGGTCTGCCTCCTGTGTCTAAGATGCTCTGCCATGCTGCTTTTGTGCTCCATACTGTCGCCCCCCCCCAGTGGATTTTATTGTTTTTAAATTTAGTTATGTATTGTTTAAACTTATTTTCTGTATTTTAAACTACGTATTTTAATTTTTGTTGTAAGCGGCCTTGGGCATTTGCCTTCGGCATAGGATAAGGCGGGATATATATTTTTTAAATAAATAAATCTTGTATTATGAGCAGATTTATTCTTGAATATCTTTGTTGTATTTAATCACCTAAACCACACTTTCCACTATAGTTTTATATGTAATTTCTGGGGGAAGAAATTGAATTTAAAAAAAACCCCATAAGAATTGAAATGACTACTGAATTTCTGTAGTGGAGTTAGGTTTGGAATATGTTCGTAAGAAATATACACAGTAGGTTTAAAGTTTCTATAAGTCATACAAAACAGGATTGTTTTGACATTGCAACTGCAATTCAACACTTTCATAATCTGAAGTGTAATGTTAGTTTTTTTTTGGAGCAGCAGGTGGTCTATTTCTTTTTTAAATCAGATTTCGTTTATATGCTGAGAGTAGTTTATATGCTGAGAGAGCTGCATTGCACTTGTAGCAGTGAAGCCTCTGACACTGATTGGCTGAGGTGGAGTGACAGGTTGGGATATTTCAGCTAATTAGGGAACAAAGCAGTCAGCAATAAATGGTTCACACTCTGGCTTGGGTGAGAAGGGATAGTGGAAAGTGTGACTAGGATCTACTCATCATACATGCTCTATGGAAGGAGATCTGTAGAGCAGGCAGAGGATTCGATAGCTGACTAGAAGCAGAGGGCCCAG